>CM050202.1:0-50000 GCA_027475355.1 Coilia nasus
CTATACATAGTGATGTTAGCTAACCTTAACTAGGTAGCTAAACCAAATTCAAACTCTAAACATAACCTAACTCCATAACGATATTTTACCCCAATCTGAACCCCAAATTTAGCGCATAATTAACCCCCTAACTGGGAGACTAACCCCACAGAGGTAGCTACACTACTGCCCTTAAGCTAAATCTGCCTTCCCTAATTCTAATAAGTTAAACCCAAAAAGGTATTTGAAGCTATAAAAAGCTAACTGAAAAATACACAAAATGTGTATACTACTCCTAAAAAAGGATTGGCTAAAGAGGACAAAAAGACTAAGCCCGAGTATTGGCTAACCCCCCAAAAAAGGTATTTAACTAAACACAAAAAAGTGTATGCAACACAAAAAAGTGTATGCTAACCCCCAAAAGAAACATGGGGCGAACTGGTAATATGCACAAAAGATGCATATTGACCTAGAATAACTATAGGAGAAAGCTAAAAGAGCTATTAAACACAAAAAGTTGATATTAAACACAAAAAAGTGTATGCAACACAAAAAAGTGTATGCTAACCCCCAAAAGAAACATGGGGCGAACTGGAAATATGCACAAAAGATGCATATTAACCTAGGGTAATTATAGGAGAAAGCCAAAAGAGCTATTAAACACAAAAAGTTGATAAAACACAAAAAGTTGATATTAAAGTAAAATAACTACTTATTAAACCTAAAAAATGGATGTTAAATTAAAAAAGATTTATACCTACCCATGGGAGCCATACTTACCATCCGGGAGTCTTCTTTGACCTGAAAAACCTGCAAGAAAAGAAAAAAGACGATTAAGAAAATCACATTGCCCCGAGACTATAAAAGGGAAGGACAGGGCAGATTCACCTCATTCAAGAGCCCACGCCTGATGAAGATACAACAAGCTATCGAAACGTTGCAACATGGGCCTGCTAAGCTAAGTTTGCTAGCATACTTACCTGAATGACTACTTGGTTAAGGTAAAGTGTACACAAAAGGTGAATAATTTTTTGACCCACAGTTGGGCTTAGGCCCAACTGTTTATCTAAACGCTAAAAAAAGCTAACTGATGTATGTACGGCTAAGAAAGCCATTCTAGCTAGTGGGAAGATTTAAAGCTAAATTAGCTAATATTGATATTTAAGGCTAAAATAGCCAATGTAGCTAGCGGGGAGGGAATGTAATAGTGTGGTGTGCACGGTATAGGGACATGGATGAGGGAATGTTGATGCTTGATGGTGTATGGATGGGATAGTGAACTGTAGGATTGTTGGAGCGTCTCAGGGGGATTGTGACTGTGTGTGCTTGGTCTTTACTGGAGGGGAGGTGAACCACTGCAAGGCCCGTGCCTAACCTGTGCGCCAAAAAGGACACAGGATTCCCCTAACCTAATCTTGCCAGTGCCTGTATGCGGATCTGCCTCTCTGGGGGTCCTAGCCTACACGGATCTGCCGGTCTGATGGCAAAGGCACCCGACAGATCTGCTTGTCTATGCCCAAAGGGGGTCTCACTTTCTTAGTCCTAAACCTATGCTAAAGCTAACCTCAACTACAGGTAGCTATAATTTGAAACCTAAATTGGCTAAGTCATTGGATAACTAAGCCCATAACTGGCAGCTAATTCCAATTTGAACACTAAATTTAATTTAACCCACCTCGAATCCCAATTGGGAAGCTAACCTTAACTAGGTAGCTAAACCAAATTCAAACTCTAAACATAACCTAACTCCATAACGATATTTTACCCCAATCTGAACCCCAAATTTAGCGCATAATTAACCCCCTAACTGGGAGACTAACCCCACAGAGGTAGCTACACTACTGCCCTTAAGCTAAATCTGCCTTCCCTAATTCTAATAAGTTAAACCCAAAAAGGTATTTGAAGCTATAAAAAGCTAACTGAAAAATACACAAAATGTGTATACTACTCCTAAAAAAGGATTGGCTAAAGAGGACAAAAAGACTAAGCCCGAGTATTGGCTAACCCCCCAAAAAAGGTATTTAACTAAACACAAAAAAGTGTATGCAACACAAAAAAGTGTATGCTAACCCCCAAAAGAAACATGGGGCGAACTGGTAATATGCACAAAAGATGCATATTGACCTAGAATAACTATAGGAGAAAGCTAAAAGAGCTATTAAACACAAAAAGTTGATATTAAACACAAAAAAGTGTATGCAACACAAAAAAGTGTATGCTAACCCCCAAAAGAAACATGGGGCGAACTGGAAATATGCACAAAAGATGCATATTAACCTAGGGTAATTATAGGAGAAAGCCAAAAGAGCTATTAAACACAAAAAGTTGATAAAACACAAAAAGTTGATATTAAAGTAAAATAACTACTTATTAAACCTAAAAAATGGATGTTAAATTAAAAAAGATTTATACCTACCCATGGGAGCCATACTTACCATCCGGGAGTCTTCTTTGACCTGAAAAACCTGCAAGAAAAGAAAAAAGACGATTAAGAAAATCACATTGCCCCGAGACTATAAAAGGGAAGGACAGGGCAGATTCACCTCATT
The DNA here is from genome assembly GCA_027475355.1 of Coilia nasus. Taxonomy (NCBI): domain Eukaryota; kingdom Metazoa; phylum Chordata; class Actinopteri; order Clupeiformes; family Engraulidae; genus Coilia; species Coilia nasus. The sequence continues at coordinate 2,529 of CM050202.1, forward strand.
CAAGAGCCCACGCCTGATGAAGATACAACAAGCTATCGAAACGTTGCAACATGGGCCTGCTAAGCTAAGTTTGCTAGCATACTTACCTGAATGACTACTTGGTTAAGGTAAAGTGTACACAAAAGGTGAATAATTTTTTGACCCACAGTTGGGCTTAGGCCCAACTGTTTATCTAAACGCTAAAAAAAGCTAACTGATGTATGTACGGCTAAGAAAGCCATTCTAGCTAGTGGGAAGATTTAAAGCTAAATTAGCTAATATTGATATTTAAGGCTAAAATAGCCAATGTAGCTAGCGGGGAGGGAATGTAATAGTGTGGTGTGCACGGTATAGGGACATGGATGAGGGAATGTTGATGCTTGATGGTGTATGGATGGGATAGTGAACTGTAGGATTGTTGGAGCGTCTCAGGGGGATTGTGACTGTGTGTGCTTGGTCTTTACTGGAGGGGAGGTGAACCACTGCAAGGCCCGTGCCTAACCTGTGCGCCAAAAAGGACACAGGATTCCCCTAACCTAATCTTGCCAGTGCCTGTATGCGGATCTGCCTCTCTGGGGGTCCTAGCCTACACGGATCTGCCGGTCTGATGGCAAAGGCACCCGACAGATCTGCTTGTCTATGCCCAAAGGGGGTCTCACTTTCTTAGTCCTAAACCTATGCTAAAGCTAACCTCAACTACAGGTAGCTATAATTTGAAACCTAAATTGGCTAAGTCATTGGATAACTAAGCCCATAACTGGCAGCTAATTCCAATTTGAACACTAAATTTAATTTAACCCACCTCGAATCCCAATTGGGAAGCTAACCTTAACTAGGTAGCTAAACCAAATTCAAACTCTAAACATAACCTAACTCCATAACGATATTTTACCCCAATCTGAACCCCAAATTTAGCGCATAATTAACCCCCTAACTGGGAGACTAACCCCACAGAGGTAGCTACACTACTGCCCTTAAGCTAAATCTGCCTTCCCTAATTCTAATAAGTTAAACCCAAAAAGGTATTTGAAGCTATAAAAAGCTAACTGAAAAATACACAAAATGTGTATACTACTCCTAAAAAAGGATTGGCTAAAGAGGACAAAAAGACTAAGCCCGAGTATTGGCTAACCCCCCAAAAAAGGTATTTAACTAAACACAAAAAAGTGTATGCAACACAAAAAAGTGTATGCTAACCCCCAAAAGAAACATGGGGCGAACTGGTAATATGCACAAAAGATGCATATTGACCTAGAATAACTATAGGAGAAAGCTAAAAGAGCTATTAAACACAAAAAGTTGATATTAAACACAAAAAAGTGTATGCAACACAAAAAAGTGTATGCTAACCCCCAAAAGAAACATGGGGCGAACTGGAAATATGCACAAAAGATGCATATTAACCTAGGGTAATTATAGGAGAAAGCCAAAAGAGCTATTAAACACAAAAAGTTGATAAAACACAAAAAGTTGATATTAAAGTAAAATAACTACTTATTAAACCTAAAAAATGGATGTTAAATTAAAAAAGATTTATACCTACCCATGGGAGCCATACTTACCATCCGGGAGTCTTCTTTGACCTGAAAAACCTGCAAGAAAAGAAAAAAGACGATTAAGAAAATCACATTGCCCCGAGACTATAAAAGGGAAGGACAGGGCAGATTCACCTCATTCAAGAGCCCACGCCTGATGAAGATACAACAAGCTATCGAAACGTTGCAACATGGGCCTGCTAAGCTAAGTTTGCTAGCATACTTACCTGAATGACTACTTGGTTAAGGTAAAGTGTACACAAAAGGTGAATAATTTTTTGACCCACAGTTGGGCTTAGGCCCAACTGTTTATCTAAACGCTAAAAAAAGCTAACTGATGTATGTACGGCTAAGAAAGCCATTCTAGCTAGTGGGAAGATTTAAAGCTAAATTAGCTAATATTGATATTTAAGGCTAAAATAGCCAATGTAGCTAGCGGGGAGGGAATGTAATAGTGTGGTGTGCACGGTATAGGGACATGGATGAGGGAATGTTGATGCTTGATGGTGTATGGATGGGATAGTGAACTGTAGGATTGTTGGAGCGTCTCAGGGGGATTGTGACTGTGTGTGCTTGGTCTTTACTGGAGGGGAGGTGAACCACTGCAAGGCCCGTGCCTAACCTGTGCGCCAAAAAGGACACAGGATTCCCCTAACCTAATCTTGCCAGTGCCTGTATGCGGATCTGCCTCTCTGGGGGTCCTAGCCTACACGGATCTGCCGGTCTGATGGCAAAGGCACCCGACAGATCTGCTTGTCTATGCCCAAAGGGGGTCTCACTTTCTTAGTCCTAAACCTATGCTAAAGCTAACCTCAACTACAGGTAGCTATAATTTGAAACCTAAATTGGCTAAGTCATTGGATAACTAAGCCCATAACTGGCAGCTAATTCCAATTTGAACACTAAATTTAATTTAACCCACCTCGAATCCCAATTGGGAAGCTAACCTTAACTAGGTAGCTAAACCAAATTCAAACTCTAAACATAACCTAACTCCATAACGATATTTTACCCCAATCTGAACCCCAAATTTAGCGCATAATTAACCCCCTAACTGGGAGACTAACCCCACAGAGGTAGCTACACTACTGCCCTTAAGCTAAATCTGCCTTCCCTAATTCTAATAAGTTAAACCCAAAAAGGTATTTGAAGCTATAAAAAGCTAACTGAAAAATACACAAAATGTGTATACTACTCCTAAAAAAGGATTGGCTAAAGAGGACAAAAAGACTAAGCCCGAGTATTGGCTAACCCCCCAAAAAAGGTATTTAACTAAACACAAAAAAGTGTATGCAACACAAAAAAGTGTATGCTAACCCCCAAAAGAAACATGGGGCGAACTGGTAATATGCACAAAAGATGCATATTGACCTAGAATAACTATAGGAGAAAGCTAAAAGAGCTATTAAACACAAAAAGTTGATATTAAACACAAAAAAGTGTATGCAACACAAAAAAGTGTATGCTAACCCCCAAAAGAAACATGGGGCGAACTGGAAATATGCACAAAAGATGCATATTAACCTAGGGTAATTATAGGAGAAAGCCAAAAGAGCTATTAAACACAAAAAGTTGATAAAACACAAAAAGTTGATATTAAAGTAAAATAACTACTTATTAAACCTAAAAAATGGATGTTAAATTAAAAAAGATTTATACCTACCCATGGGAGCCATACTTACCATCCGGGAGTCTTCTTTGACCTGAAAAACCTGCAAGAAAAGAAAAAAGACGATTAAGAAAATCACATTGCCCCGAGACTATAAAAGGGAAGGACAGGGCAGATTCACCTCATTCAAGAGCCCACGCCTGATGAAGATACAACAAGCTATCGAAACGTTGCAACATGGGCCTGCTAAGCTAAGTTTGCTAGCATACTTACCTGAATGACTACTTGGTTAAGGTAAAGTGTACACAAAAGGTGAATAATTTTTTGACCCACAGTTGGGCTTAGGCCCAACTGTTTATCTAAACGCTAAAAAAAGCTAACTGATGTATGTACGGCTAAGAAAGCCATTCTAGCTAGTGGGAAGATTTAAAGCTAAATTAGCTAATATTGATATTTAAGGCTAAAATAGCCAATGTAGCTAGCGGGGAGGGAATGTAATAGTGTGGTGTGCACGGTATAGGGACATGGATGAGGGAATGTTGATGCTTGATGGTGTATGGATGGGATAGTGAACTGTAGGATTGTTGGAGCGTCTCAGGGGGATTGTGACTGTGTGTGCTTGGTCTTTACTGGAGGGGAGGTGAACCACTGCAAGGCCCGTGCCTAACCTGTGCGCCAAAAAGGACACAGGATTCCCCTAACCTAATCTTGCCAGTGCCTGTATGCGGATCTGCCTCTCTGGGGGTCCTAGCCTACACGGATCTGCCGGTCTGATGGCAAAGGCACCCGACAGATCTGCTTGTCTATGCCCAAAGGGGGTCTCACTTTCTTAGTCCTAAACCTATGCTAAAGCTAACCTCAACTACAGGTAGCTATAATTTGAAACCTAAATTGGCTAAGTCATTGGATAACTAAGCCCATAACTGGCAGCTAATTCCAATTTGAACACTAAATTTAATTTAACCCACCTCGAATCCCAATTGGGAAGCTAACCTTAACTAGGTAGCTAAACCAAATTCAAACTCTAAACATAACCTAACTCCATAACGATATTTTACCCCAATCTGAACCCCAAATTTAGCGCATAATTAACCCCCTAACTGGGAGACTAACCCCACAGAGGTAGCTACACTACTGCCCTTAAGCTAAATCTGCCTTCCCTAATTCTAATAAGTTAAACCCAAAAAGGTATTTGAAGCTATAAAAAGCTAACTGAAAAATACACAAAATGTGTATACTACTCCTAAAAAAGGATTGGCTAAAGAGGACAAAAAGACTAAGCCCGAGTATTGGCTAACCCCCCAAAAAAGGTATTTAACTAAACACAAAAAAGTGTATGCAACACAAAAAAGTGTATGCTAACCCCCAAAAGAAACATGGGGCGAACTGGTAATATGCACAAAAGATGCATATTGACCTAGAATAACTATAGGAGAAAGCTAAAAGAGCTATTAAACACAAAAAGTTGATATTAAACACAAAAAAGTGTATGCAACACAAAAAAGTGTATGCTAACCCCCAAAAGAAACATGGGGCGAACTGGAAATATGCACAAAAGATGCATATTAACCTAGGGTAATTATAGGAGAAAGCCAAAAGAGCTATTAAACACAAAAAGTTGATAAAACACAAAAAGTTGATATTAAAGTAAAATAACTACTTATTAAACCTAAAAAATGGATGTTAAATTAAAAAAGATTTATACCTACCCATGGGAGCCATACTTACCATCCGGGAGTCTTCTTTGACCTGAAAAACCTGCAAGAAAAGAAAAAAGACGATTAAGAAAATCACATTGCCCCGAGACTATAAAAGGGAAGGACAGGGCAGATTCACCTCATTCAAGAGCCCACGCCTGATGAAGATACAACAAGCTATCGAAACGTTGCAACATGGGCCTGCTAAGCTAAGTTTGCTAGCATACTTACCTGAATGACTACTTGGTTAAGGTAAAGTGTACACAAAAGGTGAATAATTTTTTGACCCACAGTTGGGCTTAGGCCCAACTGTTTATCTAAACGCTAAAAAAAGCTAACTGATGTATGTACGGCTAAGAAAGCCATTCTAGCTAGTGGGAAGATTTAAAGCTAAATTAGCTAATATTGATATTTAAGGCTAAAATAGCCAATGTAGCTAGCGGGGAGGGAATGTAATAGTGTGGTGTGCACGGTATAGGGACATGGATGAGGGAATGTTGATGCTTGATGGTGTATGGATGGGATAGTGAACTGTAGGATTGTTGGAGCGTCTCAGGGGGATTGTGACTGTGTGTGCTTGGTCTTTACTGGAGGGGAGGTGAACCACTGCAAGGCCCGTGCCTAACCTGTGCGCCAAAAAGGACACAGGATTCCCCTAACCTAATCTTGCCAGTGCCTGTATGCGGATCTGCCTCTCTGGGGGTCCTAGCCTACACGGATCTGCCGGTCTGATGGCAAAGGCACCCGACAGATCTGCTTGTCTATGCCCAAAGGGGGTCTCACTTTCTTAGTCCTAAACCTATGCTAAAGCTAACCTCAACTACAGGTAGCTATAATTTGAAACCTAAATTGGCTAAGTCATTGGATAACTAAGCCCATAACTGGCAGCTAATTCCAATTTGAACACTAAATTTAATTTAACCCACCTCGAATCCCAATTGGGAAGCTAACCTTAACTAGGTAGCTAAACCAAATTCAAACTCTAAACATAACCTAACTCCATAACGATATTTTACCCCAATCTGAACCCCAAATTTAGCGCATAATTAACCCCCTAACTGGGAGACTAACCCCACAGAGGTAGCTACACTACTGCCCTTAAGCTAAATCTGCCTTCCCTAATTCTAATAAGTTAAACCCAAAAAGGTATTTGAAGCTATAAAAAGCTAACTGAAAAATACACAAAATGTGTATACTACTCCTAAAAAAGGATTGGCTAAAGAGGACAAAAAGACTAAGCCCGAGTATTGGCTAACCCCCCAAAAAAGGTATTTAACTAAACACAAAAAAGTGTATGCAACACAAAAAAGTGTATGCTAACCCCCAAAAGAAACATGGGGCGAACTGGTAATATGCACAAAAGATGCATATTGACCTAGAATAACTATAGGAGAAAGCTAAAAGAGCTATTAAACACAAAAAGTTGATATTAAACACAAAAAAGTGTATGCAACACAAAAAAGTGTATGCTAACCCCCAAAAGAAACATGGGGCGAACTGGAAATATGCACAAAAGATGCATATTAACCTAGGGTAATTATAGGAGAAAGCCAAAAGAGCTATTAAACACAAAAAGTTGATAAAACACAAAAAGTTGATATTAAAGTAAAATAACTACTTATTAAACCTAAAAAATGGATGTTAAATTAAAAAAGATTTATACCTACCCATGGGAGCCATACTTACCATCCGGGAGTCTTCTTTGACCTGAAAAACCTGCAAGAAAAGAAAAAAGACGATTAAGAAAATCACATTGCCCCGAGACTATAAAAGGGAAGGACAGGGCAGATTCACCTCATTCAAGAGCCCACGCCTGATGAAGATACAACAAGCTATCGAAACGTTGCAACATGGGCCTGCTAAGCTAAGTTTGCTAGCATACTTACCTGAATGACTACTTGGTTAAGGTAAAGTGTACACAAAAGGTGAATAATTTTTTGACCCACAGTTGGGCTTAGGCCCAACTGTTTATCTAAACGCTAAAAAAAGCTAACTGATGTATGTACGGCTAAGAAAGCCATTCTAGCTAGTGGGAAGATTTAAAGCTAAATTAGCTAATATTGATATTTAAGGCTAAAATAGCCAATGTAGCTAGCGGGGAGGGAATGTAATAGTGTGGTGTGCACGGTATAGGGACATGGATGAGGGAATGTTGATGCTTGATGGTGTATGGATGGGATAGTGAACTGTAGGATTGTTGGAGCGTCTCAGGGGGATTGTGACTGTGTGTGCTTGGTCTTTACTGGAGGGGAGGTGAACCACTGCAAGGCCCGTGCCTAACCTGTGCGCCAAAAAGGACACAGGATTCCCCTAACCTAATCTTGCCAGTGCCTGTATGCGGATCTGCCTCTCTGGGGGTCCTAGCCTACACGGATCTGCCGGTCTGATGGCAAAGGCACCCGACAGATCTGCTTGTCTATGCCCAAAGGGGGTCTCACTTTCTTAGTCCTAAACCTATGCTAAAGCTAACCTCAACTACAGGTAGCTATAATTTGAAACCTAAATTGGCTAAGTCATTGGATAACTAAGCCCATAACTGGCAGCTAATTCCAATTTGAACACTAAATTTAATTTAACCCACCTCGAATCCCAATTGGGAAGCTAACCTTAACTAGGTAGCTAAACCAAATTCAAACTCTAAACATAACCTAACTCCATAACGATATTTTACCCCAATCTGAACCCCAAATTTAGCGCATAATTAACCCCCTAACTGGGAGACTAACCCCACAGAGGTAGCTACACTACTGCCCTTAAGCTAAATCTGCCTTCCCTAATTCTAATAAGTTAAACCCAAAAAGGTATTTGAAGCTATAAAAAGCTAACTGAAAAATACACAAAATGTGTATACTACTCCTAAAAAAGGATTGGCTAAAGAGGACAAAAAGACTAAGCCCGAGTATTGGCTAACCCCCCAAAAAAGGTATTTAACTAAACACAAAAAAGTGTATGCAACACAAAAAAGTGTATGCTAACCCCCAAAAGAAACATGGGGCGAACTGGTAATATGCACAAAAGATGCATATTGACCTAGAATAACTATAGGAGAAAGCTAAAAGAGCTATTAAACACAAAAAGTTGATATTAAACACAAAAAAGTGTATGCAACACAAAAAAGTGTATGCTAACCCCCAAAAGAAACATGGGGCGAACTGGAAATATGCACAAAAGATGCATATTAACCTAGGGTAATTATAGGAGAAAGCCAAAAGAGCTATTAAACACAAAAAGTTGATAAAACACAAAAAGTTGATATTAAAGTAAAATAACTACTTATTAAACCTAAAAAATGGATGTTAAATTAAAAAAGATTTATACCTACCCATGGGAGCCATACTTACCATCCGGGAGTCTTCTTTGACCTGAAAAACCTGCAAGAAAAGAAAAAAGACGATTAAGAAAATCACATTGCCCCGAGACTATAAAAGGGAAGGACAGGGCAGATTCACCTCATTCAAGAGCCCACGCCTGATGAAGATACAACAAGCTATCGAAACGTTGCAACATGGGCCTGCTAAGCTAAGTTTGCTAGCATACTTACCTGAATGACTACTTGGTTAAGGTAAAGTGTACACAAAAGGTGAATAATTTTTTGACCCACAGTTGGGCTTAGGCCCAACTGTTTATCTAAACGCTAAAAAAAGCTAACTGATGTATGTACGGCTAAGAAAGCCATTCTAGCTAGTGGGAAGATTTAAAGCTAAATTAGCTAATATTGATATTTAAGGCTAAAATAGCCAATGTAGCTAGCGGGGAGGGAATGTAATAGTGTGGTGTGCACGGTATAGGGACATGGATGAGGGAATGTTGATGCTTGATGGTGTATGGATGGGATAGTGAACTGTAGGATTGTTGGAGCGTCTCAGGGGGATTGTGACTGTGTGTGCTTGGTCTTTACTGGAGGGGAGGTGAACCACTGCAAGGCCCGTGCCTAACCTGTGCGCCAAAAAGGACACAGGATTCCCCTAACCTAATCTTGCCAGTGCCTGTATGCGGATCTGCCTCTCTGGGGGTCCTAGCCTACACGGATCTGCCGGTCTGATGGCAAAGGCACCCGACAGATCTGCTTGTCTATGCCCAAAGGGGGTCTCACTTTCTTAGTCCTAAACCTATGCTAAAGCTAACCTCAACTACAGGTAGCTATAATTTGAAACCTAAATTGGCTAAGTCATTGGATAACTAAGCCCATAACTGGCAGCTAATTCCAATTTGAACACTAAATTTAATTTAACCCACCTCGAATCCCAATTGGGAAGCTAACCTTAACTAGGTAGCTAAACCAAATTCAAACTCTAAACATAACCTAACTCCATAACGATATTTTACCCCAATCTGAACCCCAAATTTAGCGCATAATTAACCCCCTAACTGGGAGACTAACCCCACAGAGGTAGCTACACTACTGCCCTTAAGCTAAATCTGCCTTCCCTAATTCTAATAAGTTAAACCCAAAAAGGTATTTGAAGCTATAAAAAGCTAACTGAAAAATACACAAAATGTGTATACTACTCCTAAAAAAGGATTGGCTAAAGAGGACAAAAAGACTAAGCCCGAGTATTGGCTAACCCCCCAAAAAAGGTATTTAACTAAACACAAAAAAGTGTATGCAACACAAAAAAGTGTATGCTAACCCCCAAAAGAAACATGGGGCGAACTGGTAATATGCACAAAAGATGCATATTGACCTAGAATAACTATAGGAGAAAGCTAAAAGAGCTATTAAACACAAAAAGTTGATATTAAACACAAAAAAGTGTATGCAACACAAAAAAGTGTATGCTAACCCCCAAAAGAAACATGGGGCGAACTGGAAATATGCACAAAAGATGCATATTAACCTAGGGTAATTATAGGAGAAAGCCAAAAGAGCTATTAAACACAAAAAGTTGATAAAACACAAAAAGTTGATATTAAAGTAAAATAACTACTTATTAAACCTAAAAAATGGATGTTAAATTAAAAAAGATTTATACCTACCCATGGGAGCCATACTTACCATCCGGGAGTCTTCTTTGACCTGAAAAACCTGCAAGAAAAGAAAAAAGACGATTAAGAAAATCACATTGCCCCGAGACTATAAAAGGGAAGGACAGGGCAGATTCACCTCATTCAAGAGCCCACGCCTGATGAAGATACAACAAGCTATCGAAACGTTGCAACATGGGCCTGCTAAGCTAAGTTTGCTAGCATACTTACCTGAATGACTACTTGGTTAAGGTAAAGTGTACACAAAAGGTGAATAATTTTTTGACCCACAGTTGGGCTTAGGCCCAACTGTTTATCTAAACGCTAAAAAAAGCTAACTGATGTATGTACGGCTAAGAAAGCCATTCTAGCTAGTGGGAAGATTTAAAGCTAAATTAGCTAATATTGATATTTAAGGCTAAAATAGCCAATGTAGCTAGCGGGGAGGGAATGTAATAGTGTGGTGTGCACGGTATAGGGACATGGATGAGGGAATGTTGATGCTTGATGGTGTATGGATGGGATAGTGAACTGTAGGATTGTTGGAGCGTCTCAGGGGGATTGTGACTGTGTGTGCTTGGTCTTTACTGGAGGGGAGGTGAACCACTGCAAGGCCCGTGCCTAACCTGTGCGCCAAAAAGGACACAGGATTCCCCTAACCTAATCTTGCCAGTGCCTGTATGCGGATCTGCCTCTCTGGGGGTCCTAGCCTACACGGATCTGCCGGTCTGATGGCAAAGGCACCCGACAGATCTGCTTGTCTATGCCCAAAGGGGGTCTCACTTTCTTAGTCCTAAACCTATGCTAAAGCTAACCTCAACTACAGGTAGCTATAATTTGAAACCTAAATTGGCTAAGTCATTGGATAACTAAGCCCATAACTGGCAGCTAATTCCAATTTGAACACTAAATTTAATTTAACCCACCTCGAATCCCAATTGGGAAGCTAACCTTAACTAGGTAGCTAAACCAAATTCAAACTCTAAACATAACCTAACTCCATAACGATATTTTACCCCAATCTGAACCCCAAATTTAGCGCATAATTAACCCCCTAACTGGGAGACTAACCCCACAGAGGTAGCTACACTACTGCCCTTAAGCTAAATCTGCCTTCCCTAATTCTAATAAGTTAAACCCAAAAAGGTATTTGAAGCTATAAAAAGCTAACTGAAAAATACACAAAATGTGTATACTACTCCTAAAAAAGGATTGGCTAAAGAGGACAAAAAGACTAAGCCCGAGTATTGGCTAACCCCCCAAAAAAGGTATTTAACTAAACACAAAAAAGTGTATGCAACACAAAAAAGTGTATGCTAACCCCCAAAAGAAACATGGGGCGAACTGGTAATATGCACAAAAGATGCATATTGACCTAGAATAACTATAGGAGAAAGCTAAAAGAGCTATTAAACACAAAAAGTTGATATTAAACACAAAAAAGTGTATGCAACACAAAAAAGTGTATGCTAACCCCCAAAAGAAACATGGGGCGAACTGGAAATATGCACAAAAGATGCATATTAACCTAGGGTAATTATAGGAGAAAGCCAAAAGAGCTATTAAACACAAAAAGTTGATAAAACACAAAAAGTTGATATTAAAGTAAAATAACTACTTATTAAACCTAAAAAATGGATGTTAAATTAAAAAAGATTTATACCTACCCATGGGAGCCATACTTACCATCCGGGAGTCTTCTTTGACCTGAAAAACCTGCAAGAAAAGAAAAAAGACGATTAAGAAAATCACATTGCCCCGAGACTATAAAAGGGAAGGACAGGGCAGATTCACCTCATTCAAGAGCCCACGCCTGATGAAGATACAACAAGCTATCGAAACGTTGCAACATGGGCCTGCTAAGCTAAGTTTGCTAGCATACTTACCTGAATGACTACTTGGTTAAGGTAAAGTGTACACAAAAGGTGAATAATTTTTTGACCCACAGTTGGGCTTAGGCCCAACTGTTTATCTAAACGCTAAAAAAAGCTAACTGATGTATGTACGGCTAAGAAAGCCATTCTAGCTAGTGGGAAGATTTAAAGCTAAATTAGCTAATATTGATATTTAAGGCTAAAATAGCCAATGTAGCTAGCGGGGAGGGAATGTAATAGTGTGGTGTGCACGGTATAGGGACATGGATGAGGGAATGTTGATGCTTGATGGTGTATGGATGGGATAGTGAACTGTAGGATTGTTGGAGCGTCTCAGGGGGATTGTGACTGTGTGTGCTTGGTCTTTACTGGAGGGGAGGTGAACCACTGCAAGGCCCGTGCCTAACCTGTGCGCCAAAAAGGACACAGGATTCCCCTAACCTAATCTTGCCAGTGCCTGTATGCGGATCTGCCTCTCTGGGGGTCCTAGCCTACACGGATCTGCCGGTCTGATGGCAAAGGCACCCGACAGATCTGCTTGTCTATGCCCAAAGGGGGTCTCACTTTCTTAGTCCTAAACCTATGCTAAAGCTAACCTCAACTACAGGTAGCTATAATTTGAAACCTAAATTGGCTAAGTCATTGGATAACTAAGCCCATAACTGGCAGCTAATTCCAATTTGAACACTAAATTTAATTTAACCCACCTCGAATCCCAATTGGGAAGCTAACCTTAACTAGGTAGCTAAACCAAATTCAAACTCTAAACATAACCTAACTCCATAACGATATTTTACCCCAATCTGAACCCCAAATTTAGCGCATAATTAACCCCCTAACTGGGAGACTAACCCCACAGAGGTAGCTACACTACTGCCCTTAAGCTAAATCTGCCTTCCCTAATTCTAATAAGTTAAACCCAAAAAGGTATTTGAAGCTATAAAAAGCTAACTGAAAAATACACAAAATGTGTATACTACTCCTAAAAAAGGATTGGCTAAAGAGGACAAAAAGACTAAGCCCGAGTATTGGCTAACCCCCCAAAAAAGGTATTTAACTAAACACAAAAAAGTGTATGCAACACAAAAAAGTGTATGCTAACCCCCAAAAGAAACATGGGGCGAACTGGTAATATGCACAAAAGATGCATATTGACCTAGAATAACTATAGGAGAAAGCTAAAAGAGCTATTAAACACAAAAAGTTGATATTAAACACAAAAAAGTGTATGCAACACAAAAAAGTGTATGCTAACCCCCAAAAGAAACATGGGGCGAACTGGAAATATGCACAAAAGATGCATATTAACCTAGGGTAATTATAGGAGAAAGCCAAAAGAGCTATTAAACACAAAAAGTTGATAAAACACAAAAAGTTGATATTAAAGTAAAATAACTACTTATTAAACCTAAAAAATGGATGTTAAATTAAAAAAGATTTATACCTACCCATGGGAGCCATACTTACCATCCGGGAGTCTTCTTTGACCTGAAAAACCTGCAAGAAAAGAAAAAAGACGATTAAGAAAATCACATTGCCCCGAGACTATAAAAGGGAAGGACAGGGCAGATTCACCTCATTCAAGAGCCCACGCCTGATGAAGATACAACAAGCTATCGAAACGTTGCAACATGGGCCTGCTAAGCTAAGTTTGCTAGCATACTTACCTGAATGACTACTTGGTTAAGGTAAAGTGTACACAAAAGGTGAATAATTTTTTGACCCACAGTTGGGCTTAGGCCCAACTGTTTATCTAAACGCTAAAAAAAGCTAACTGATGTATGTACGGCTAAGAAAGCCATTCTAGCTAGTGGGAAGATTTAAAGCTAAATTAGCTAATATTGATATTTAAGGCTAAAATAGCCAATGTAGCTAGCGGGGAGGGAATGTAATAGTGTGGTGTGCACGGTATAGGGACATGGATGAGGGAATGTTGATGCTTGATGGTGTATGGATGGGATAGTGAACTGTAGGATTGTTGGAGCGTCTCAGGGGGATTGTGACTGTGTGTGCTTGGTCTTTACTGGAGGGGAGGTGAACCACTGCAAGGCCCGTGCCTAACCTGTGCGCCAAAAAGGACACAGGATTCCCCTAACCTAACCCTAACCCTAACCCTAACCCTAACCCTAACCCTAAATAAACAAAAAGATATATACTTACTTGTTAGATGCTCAGAACCCCTAAAAAAGGAAGAAAAAGTACAAAAATACTTATAATAAACCTAAAAGAGGTTTATTTTAAACCCCATAAAAAAGAAGGGAAGCAAAATTATACTAGAAGAATTGAAGCCCAAAAAGAGGCATATTTTGAAAACTCAAACAAAAAAGGCGATGCGACTGGAGAGTATAAAAGGAGAAACCGAGCGCAGAGCTGTCATTTCTATTTGGAGCCTCGAGGACTCAACATACCCCACAGATGGATGAAGACACAAAAAGTTGTCAAAATGAAGACTACATATGGTAAGCTAAACTAAGCTACACCCAAGAGGAAGAACACCACTCGGCAGAACACCAAAACTGGTGAGATTAATTTTTTGGCTACTCTATCACACTATAAAGACCCTCAAGACCGAAATTTAAAGCTAAAATAAGCTACATAACAAAGCTAAGAGAAGCAGGAAGATAAGCTAAAATAAGCTAAACCTTGAACTAAAGTGAAGCCAAAATGGGCACAGGAAGCTAAAATAAGCTACGTTAAAGCTAAAAAAAGCTAAAATAAGCTGAACTAAAGCTAACATGAATAAAGACTAAGGCCAAAATAGGCATGAAGAAAAAAACTAAGAAGTTAAAGCCAAGATGAGCAACAGTAAGAAGAGACAAATGACTACACAAACACAAGGAGGATTTGAAAACAACAATTTTTTGTCGGGTGTGATAGATAGAAAGCCCTTTGAAGTACCATTGCCGAAGTCATCTTGGGCCAAAATCCTGTGGAGGAAAAACAAAAGTTAAAACTGGGAACAAGATAAAGCTAAATTAGACATTCATATACCCCACTAATTAAGAAGAAAGCTAAATTAAGCATCTACAAAAGCCCAAAAGAGCCCCTACCATGCCTGATGAGGACGAAGGAGTCCGAAACGCGTCGCAGAAATGGGACCTATTTGCTAATCCCCACACCTACCCACACCCTAAACATAACCCCAACTAGGCGGATTGTTACAACCCCAATTTGGATGATTAACCCCAATTAGTGGACTACCCTAACCCTATAATTGGAAGAATTAACCCTAATTTGGTGAACTTTAACCTAACCCGACTTTGGAAGCGCTAATCCTAATTGGGATAGTGAACTGATGCGAACGGAGCGTCTCAGGGGGAGGTGAACTGTGAAGGAAGGTAAAGCTACATGATGAATGTGCCCGCAGGAGGAATGTGCCCAGAGTTCCCGTGAGGGGGGAGGTGAACCCGTGTATGGCCAGTGCCCATCCTGAGCTCCACCTCGGTGGGGACAGGCTTACTTACCTTTACCTAACCTTGCGAGTGCCTGCACGGGATCTGCCTTCTGTGAGAGAAAGACTGACCTCCACAGATCTGCCGTCTGATGGCAAAGTGACCAGCAGATCTGCCCGGTTTGGACCTGCAAAGAAAAAGAACAGTTAGCAAAAGGGACAAACAAAACAACAAAATGGCACACTTACCTGTTGGATGTGGAAGAAAAACAAACACCTGTAAAGAAAAAAGACAGAGATCAACAAATTGATACACCAAAATAAACAAAAAGATATATACTTACTTGTTAGATGCTCAGAACCCCTAAAAAAGGAAGAAAAAGTACAAAAATACTTATAATAAACCTAAAAGAGGTTTATTTTAAACCCCATAAAAAAGAAGGGAAGCAAAATTATACTAGAAGAATTGAAGCCCAAAAAGAGGCATATTTTGAAAACTCAAACAAAAAAGGCGATGCGACTGGAGAGTATAAAAGGAGAAACCGAGCGCAGAGCTGTCATTTCTATTTGGAGCCTCGAGGACTCAACATACCCCACAGATGGATGAAGACACAAAAAGTTGTCAAAATGAAGACTACATATGGTAAGCTAAACTAAGCTACACCCAAGAGGAAGAACACCACTCGGCAGAACACCAAAACTGGTGAGATTAATTTTTTGGCTACTCTATCACACTATAAAGACCCTCAAGACCGAAATTTAAAGCTAAAATAAGCTACATAACAAAGCTAAGAGAAGCAGGAAGATAAGCTAAAATAAGCTAAACCTTGAACTAAAGTGAAGCCAAAATGGGCACAGGAAGCTAAAATAAGCTACGTTAAAGCTAAAAAAAGCTAAAATAAGCTGAACTAAAGCTAACATGAATAAAGACTAAGGCCAAAATAGGCATGAAGAAAAAAACTAAGAAGTTAAAGCCAAGATGAGCAACAGTAAGAAGAGACAAATGACTACACAAACACAAGGAGGATTTGAAAACAACAATTTTTTGTCGGGTGTGATAGATAGAAAGCCCTTTGAAGTACCATTGCCGAAGTCATCTTGGGCCAAAATCCTGTGGAGGAAAAACAAAAGTTAAAACTGGGAACAAGATAAAGCTAAATTAGACATTCATATACCCCACTAATTAAGAAGAAAGCTAAATTAAGCATCTACAAAAGCCCAAAAGAGCCCCTACCATGCCTGATGAGGACGAAGGAGTCCGAAACGCGTCGCAGAAATGGGACCTATTTGCTAATCCCCACACCTACCCACACCCTAAACATAACCCCAACTAGGCGGATTGTTACAACCCCAATTTGGATGATTAACCCCAATTAGTGGACTACCCTAACCCTATAATTGGAAGAATTAACCCTAATTTGGTGAACTTTAACCTAACCCGACTTTGGAAGCGCTAATCCTAATTGGGATAGTGAACTGATGCGAACGGAGCGTCTCAGGGGGAGGTGAACTGTGAAGGAAGGTAAAGCTACATGATGAATGTGCCCGCAGGAGGAATGTGCCCAGAGTTCCCGTGAGGGGGGAGGTGAACCCGTGTATGGCCAGTGCCCATCCTGAGCTCCACCTCGGTGGGGACAGGCTTACTTACCTTTACCTAACCTTGCGAGTGCCTGCACGGGATCTGCCTTCTGTGAGAGAAAGACTGACCTCCACAGATCTGCCGTCTGATGGCAAAGTGACCAGCAGATCTGCCCGGTTTGGACCTGCAAAGAAAAAGAACAGTTAGCAAAAGGGACAAACAAAACAACAAAATGGCACACTTACCTGTTGGATGTGGAAGAAAAACAAACACCTGTAAAGAAAAAAGACAGAGATCAACAAATTGATACACCAAAATAAACAAAAAGATATATACTTACTTGTTAGATGCTCAGAACCCCTAAAAAAGGAAGAAAAAGTACAAAAATACTTATAATAAACCTAAAAGAGGTTTATTTTAAACCCCATAAAAAAGAAGGGAAGCAAAATTATACTAGAAGAATTGAAGCCCAAAAAGAGGCATATTTTGAAAACTCAAACAAAAAAGGCGATGCGACTGGAGAGTATAAAAGGAGAAACCGAGCGCAGAGCTGTCATTTCTATTTGGAGCCTCGAGGACTCAACATACCCCACAGATGGATGAAGACACAAAAAGTTGTCAAAATGAAGACTACATATGGTAAGCTAAACTAAGCTACACCCAAGAGGAAGAACACCACTCGGCAGAACACCAAAACTGGTGAGATTAATTTTTTGGCTACTCTATCACACTATAAAGACCCTCAAGACCGAAATTTAAAGCTAAAATAAGCTACATAACAAAGCTAAGAGAAGCAGGAAGATAAGCTAAAATAAGCTAAACCTTGAACTAAAGTGAAGCCAAAATGGGCACAGGAAGCTAAAATAAGCTACGTTAAAGCTAAAAAAAGCTAAAATAAGCTGAACTAAAGCTAACATGAATAAAGACTAAGGCCAAAATAGGCATGAAGAAAAAAACTAAGAAGTTAAAGCCAAGATGAGCAACAGTAAGAAGAGACAAATGACTACACAAACACAAGGAGGATTTGAAAACAACAATTTTTTGTCGGGTGTGATAGATAGAAAGCCCTTTGAAGTACCATTGCCGAAGTCATCTTGGGCCAAAATCCTGTGGAGGAAAAACAAAAGTTAAAACTGGGAACAAGATAAAGCTAAATTAGACATTCATATACCCCACTAATTAAGAAGAAAGCTAAATTAAGCATCTACAAAAGCCCAAAAGAGCCCCTACCATGCCTGATGAGGACGAAGGAGTCCGAAACGCGTCGCAGAAATGGGACCTATTTGCTAATCCCCACACCTACCCACACCCTAAACATAACCCCAACTAGGCGGATTGTTACAACCCCAATTTGGATGATTAACCCCAATTAGTGGACTACCCTAACCCTATAATTGGAAGAATTAACCCTAATTTGGTGAACTTTAACCTAACCCGACTTTGGAAGCGCTAATCCTAATTGGGATAGTGAACTGATGCGAACGGAGCGTCTCAGGGGGAGGTGAACTGTGAAGGAAGGTAAAGCTACATGATGAATGTGCCCGCAGGAGGAATGTGCCCAGAGTTCCCGTGAGGGGGGAGGTGAACCCGTGTATGGCCAGTGCCCATCCTGAGCTCCACCTCGGTGGGGACAGGCTTACTTACCTTTACCTAACCTTGCGAGTGCCTGCACGGGATCTGCCTTCTGTGAGAGAAAGACTGACCTCCACAGATCTGCCGTCTGATGGCAAAGTGACCAGCAGATCTGCCCGGTTTGGACCTGCAAAGAAAAAGAACAGTTAGCAAAAGGGACAAACAAAACAACAAAATGGCACACTTACCTGTTGGATGTGGAAGAAAAACAAACACCTGTAAAGAAAAAAGACAGAGATCAACAAATTGATACACCAAAATAAACAAAAAGATATATACTTACTTGTTAGATGCTCAGAACCCCTAAAAAAGGAAGAAAAAGTACAAAAATACTTATAATAAACCTAAAAGAGGTTTATTTTAAACCCCATAAAAAAGAAGGGAAGCAAAATTATACTAGAAGAATTGAAGCCCAAAAAGAGGCATATTTTGAAAACTCAAACAAAAAAGGCGATGCGACTGGAGAGTATAAAAGGAGAAACCGAGCGCAGAGCTGTCATTTCTATTTGGAGCCTCGAGGACTCAACATACCCCACAGATGGATGAAGACACAAAAAGTTGTCAAAATGAAGACTACATATGGTAAGCTAAACTAAGCTACACCCAAGAGGAAGAACACCACTCGGCAGAACACCAAAACTGGTGAGATTAATTTTTTGGCTACTCTATCACACTATAAAGACCCTCAAGACCGAAATTTAAAGCTAAAATAAGCTACATAACAAAGCTAAGAGAAGCAGGAAGATAAGCTAAAATAAGCTAAACCTTGAACTAAAGTGAAGCCAAAATGGGCACAGGAAGCTAAAATAAGCTACGTTAAAGCTAAAAAAAGCTAAAATAAGCTGAACTAAAGCTAACATGAATAAAGACTAAGGCCAAAATAGGCATGAAGAAAAAAACTAAGAAGTTAAAGCCAAGATGAGCAACAGTAAGAAGAGACAAATGACTACACAAACACAAGGAGGATTTGAAAACAACAATTTTTTGTCGGGTGTGATAGATAGAAAGCCCTTTGAAGTACCATTGCCGAAGTCATCTTGGGCCAAAATCCTGTGGAGGAAAAACAAAAGTTAAAACTGGGAACAAGATAAAGCTAAATTAGACATTCATATACCCCACTAATTAAGAAGAAAGCTAAATTAAGCATCTACAAAAGCCCAAAAGAGCCCCTACCATGCCTGATGAGGACGAAGGAGTCCGAAACGCGTCGCAGAAATGGGACCTATTTGCTAATCCCCACACCTACCCACACCCTAAACATAACCCCAACTAGGCGGATTGTTACAACCCCAATTTGGATGATTAACCCCAATTAGTGGACTACCCTAACCCTATAATTGGAAGAATTAACCCTAATTTGGTGAACTTTAACCTAACCCGACTTTGGAAGCGCTAATCCTAATTGGGATAGTGAACTGATGCGAACGGAGCGTCTCAGGGGGAGGTGAACTGTGAAGGAAGGTAAAGCTACATGATGAATGTGCCCGCAGGAGGAATGTGCCCAGAGTTCCCGTGAGGGGGGAGGTGAACCCGTGTATGGCCAGTGCCCATCCTGAGCTCCACCTCGGTGGGGACAGGCTTACTTACCTTTACCTAACCTTGCGAGTGCCTGCACGGGATCTGCCTTCTGTGAGAGAAAGACTGACCTCCACAGATCTGCCGTCTGATGGCAAAGTGACCAGCAGATCTGCCCGGTTTGGACCTGCAAAGAAAAAGAACAGTTAGCAAAAGGGACAAACAAAACAACAAAATGGCACACTTACCTGTTGGATGTGGAAGAAAAACAAACACCTGTAAAGAAAAAAGACAGAGATCAACAAATTGATACACCAAAATAAACAAAAAGATATATACTTACTTGTTAGATGCTCAGAACCCCTAAAAAAGGAAGAAAAAGTACAAAAATACTTATAATAAACCTAAAAGAGGTTTATTTTAAACCCCATAAAAAAGAAGGGAAGCAAAATTATACTAGAAGAATTGAAGCCCAAAAAGAGGCATATTTTGAAAACTCAAACAAAAAAGGCGATGCGACTGGAGAGTATAAAAGGAGAAACCGAGCGCAGAGCTGTCATTTCTATTTGGAGCCTCGAGGACTCAACATACCCCACAGATGGATGAAGACACAAAAAGTTGTCAAAATGAAGACTACATATGGTAAGCTAAACTAAGCTACACCCAAGAGGAAGAACACCACTCGGCAGAACACCAAAACTGGTGAGATTAATTTTTTGGCTACTCTATCACACTATAAAGACCCTCAAGACCGAAATTTAAAGCTAAAATAAGCTACATAACAAAGCTAAGAGAAGCAGGAAGATAAGCTAAAATAAGCTAAACCTTGAACTAAAGTGAAGCCAAAATGGGCACAGGAAGCTAAAATAAGCTACGTTAAAGCTAAAAAAAGCTAAAATAAGCTGAACTAAAGCTAACATGAATAAAGACTAAGGCCAAAATAGGCATGAAGAAAAAAACTAAGAAGTTAAAGCCAAGATGAGCAACAGTAAGAAGAGACAAATGACTACACAAACACAAGGAGGATTTGAAAACAACAATTTTTTGTCGGGTGTGATAGATAGAAAGCCCTTTGAAGTACCATTGCCGAAGTCATCTTGGGCCAAAATCCTGTGGAGGAAAAACAAAAGTTAAAACTGGGAACAAGATAAAGCTAAATTAGACATTCATATACCCCACTAATTAAGAAGAAAGCTAAATTAAGCATCTACAAAAGCCCAAAAGAGCCCCTACCATGCCTGATGAGGACGAAGGAGTCCGAAACGCGTCGCAGAAATGGGACCTATTTGCTAATCCCCACACCTACCCACACCCTAAACATAACCCCAACTAGGCGGATTGTTACAACCCCAATTTGGATGATTAACCCCAATTAGTGGACTACCCTAACCCTATAATTGGAAGAATTAACCCTAATTTGGTGAACTTTAACCTAACCCGACTTTGGAAGCGCTAATCCTAATTGGGATAGTGAACTGATGCGAACGGAGCGTCTCAGGGGGAGGTGAACTGTGAAGGAAGGTAAAGCTACATGATGAATGTGCCCGCAGGAGGAATGTGCCCAGAGTTCCCGTGAGGGGGGAGGTGAACCCGTGTATGGCCAGTGCCCATCCTGAGCTCCACCTCGGTGGGGACAGGCTTACTTACCTTTACCTAACCTTGCGAGTGCCTGCACGGGATCTGCCTTCTGTGAGAGAAAGACTGACCTCCACAGATCTGCCGTCTGATGGCAAAGTGACCAGCAGATCTGCCCGGTTTGGACCTGCAAAGAAAAAGAACAGTTAGCAAAAGGGACAAACAAAACAACAAAATGGCACACTTACCTGTTGGATGTGGAAGAAAAACAAACACCTGTAAAGAAAAAAGACAGAGATCAACAAATTGATACACCAAAATAAACAAAAAGATATATACTTACTTGTTAGATGCTCAGAACCCCTAAAAAAGGAAGAAAAAGTACAAAAATACTTATAATAAACCTAAAAGAGGTTTATTTTAAACCCCATAAAAAAGAAGGGAAGCAAAATTATACTAGAAGAATTGAAGCCCAAAAAGAGGCATATTTTGAAAACTCAAACAAAAAAGGCGATGCGACTGGAGAGTATAAAAGGAGAAACCGAGCGCAGAGCTGTCATTTCTATTTGGAGCCTCGAGGACTCAACATACCCCACAGATGGATGAAGACACAAAAAGTTGTCAAAATGAAGACTACATATGGTAAGCTAAACTAAGCTACACCCAAGAGGAAGAACACCACTCGGCAGAACACCAAAACTGGTGAGATTAATTTTTTGGCTACTCTATCACACTATAAAGACCCTCAAGACCGAAATTTAAAGCTAAAATAAGCTACATAACAAAGCTAAGAGAAGCAGGAAGATAAGCTAAAATAAGCTAAACCTTGAACTAAAGTGAAGCCAAAATGGGCACAGGAAGCTAAAATAAGCTACGTTAAAGCTAAAAAAAGCTAAAATAAGCTGAACTAAAGCTAACATGAATAAAGACTAAGGCCAAAATAGGCATGAAGAAAAAAACTAAGAAGTTAAAGCCAAGATGAGCAACAGTAAGAAGAGACAAATGACTACACAAACACAAGGAGGATTTGAAAACAACAATTTTTTGTCGGGTGTGATAGATAGAAAGCCCTTTGAAGTACCATTGCCGAAGTCATCTTGGGCCAAAATCCTGTGGAGGAAAAACAAAAGTTAAAACTGGGAACAAGATAAAGCTAAATTAGACATTCATATACCCCACTAATTAAGAAGAAAGCTAAATTAAGCATCTACAAAAGCCCAAAAGAGCCCCTACCATGCCTGATGAGGACGAAGGAGTCCGAAACGCGTCGCAGAAATGGGACCTATTTGCTAATCCCCACACCTACCCACACCCTAAACATAACCCCAACTAGGCGGATTGTTACAACCCCAATTTGGATGATTAACCCCAATTAGTGGACTACCCTAACCCTATAATTGGAAGAATTAACCCTAATTTGGTGAACTTTAACCTAACCCGACTTTGGAAGCGCTAATCCTAATTGGGATAGTGAACTGATGCGAACGGAGCGTCTCAGGGGGAGGTGAACTGTGAAGGAAGGTAAAGCTACATGATGAATGTGCCCGCAGGAGGAATGTGCCCAGAGTTCCCGTGAGGGGGGAGGTGAACCCGTGTATGGCCAGTGCCCATCCTGAGCTCCACCTCGGTGGGGACAGGCTTACTTACCTTTACCTAACCTTGCGAGTGCCTGCACGGGATCTGCCTTCTGTGAGAGAAAGACTGACCTCCACAGATCTGCCGTCTGATGGCAAAGTGACCAGCAGATCTGCCCGGTTTGGACCTGCAAAGAAAAAGAACAGTTAGCAAAAGGGACAAACAAAACAACAAAATGGCACACTTACCTGTTGGATGTGGAAGAAAAACAAACACCTGTAAAGAAAAAAGACAGAGATCAACAAATTGATACACCAAAATAAACAAAAAGATATATACTTACTTGTTAGATGCTCAGAACCCCTAAAAAAGGAAGAAAAAGTACAAAAATACTTATAATAAACCTAAAAGAGGTTTATTTTAAACCCCATAAAAAAGAAGGGAAGCAAAATTATACTAGAAGAATTGAAGCCCAAAAAGAGGCATATTTTGAAAACTCAAACAAAAAAGGCGATGCGACTGGAGAGTATAAAAGGAGAAACCGAGCGCAGAGCTGTCATTTCTATTTGGAGCCTCGAGGACTCAACATACCCCACAGATGGATGAAGACACAAAAAGTTGTCAAAATGAAGACTACATATGGTAAGCTAAACTAAGCTACACCCAAGAGGAAGAACACCACTCGGCAGAACACCAAAACTGGTGAGATTAATTTTTTGGCTACTCTATCACACTATAAAGACCCTCAAGACCGAAATTTAAAGCTAAAATAAGCTACATAACAAAGCTAAGAGAAGCAGGAAGATAAGCTAAAATAAGCTAAACCTTGAACTAAAGTGAAGCCAAAATGGGCACAGGAAGCTAAAATAAGCTACGTTAAAGCTAAAAAAAGCTAAAATAAGCTGAACTAAAGCTAACATGAATAAAGACTAAGGCCAAAATAGGCATGAAGAAAAAAACTAAGAAGTTAAAGCCAAGATGAGCAACAGTAAGAAGAGACAAATGACTACACAAACACAAGGAGGATTTGAAAACAACAATTTTTTGTCGGGTGTGATAGATAGAAAGCCCTTTGAAGTACCATTGCCGAAGTCATCTTGGGCCAAAATCCTGTGGAGGAAAAACAAAAGTTAAAACTGGGAACAAGATAAAGCTAAATTAGACATTCATATACCCCACTAATTAAGAAGAAAGCTAAATTAAGCATCTACAAAAGCCCAAAAGAGCCCCTACCATGCCTGATGAGGACGAAGGAGTCCGAAACGCGTCGCAGAAATGGGACCTATTTGCTAATCCCCACACCTACCCACACCCTAAACATAACCCCAACTAGGCGGATTGTTACAACCCCAATTTGGATGATTAACCCCAATTAGTGGACTACCCTAACCCTATAATTGGAAGAATTAACCCTAATTTGGTGAACTTTAACCTAACCCGACTTTGGAAGCGCTAATCCTAATTGGGATAGTGAACTGATGCGAACGGAGCGTCTCAGGGGGAGGTGAACTGTGAAGGAAGGTAAAGCTACATGATGAATGTGCCCGCAGGAGGAATGTGCCCAGAGTTCCCGTGAGGGGGGAGGTGAACCCGTGTATGGCCAGTGCCCATCCTGAGCTCCACCTCGGTGGGGACAGGCTTACTTACCTTTACCTAACCTTGCGAGTGCCTGCACGGGATCTGCCTTCTGTGAGAGAAAGACTGACCTCCACAGATCTGCCGTCTGATGGCAAAGTGACCAGCAGATCTGCCCGGTTTGGACCTGCAAAGAAAAAGAACAGTTAGCAAAAGGGACAAACAAAACAACAAAATGGCACACTTACCTGTTGGATGTGGAAGAAAAACAAACACCTGTAAAGAAAAAAGACAGAGATCAACAAATTGATACACCAAAATAAACAAAAAGATATATACTTACTTGTTAGATGCTCAGAACCCCTAAAAAAGGAAGAAAAAGTACAAAAATACTTATAATAAACCTAAAAGAGGTTTATTTTAAACCCCATAAAAAAGAAGGGAAGCAAAATTATACTAGAAGAATTGAAGCCCAAAAAGAGGCATATTTTGAAAACTCAAACAAAAAAGGCGATGCGACTGGAGAGTATAAAAGGAGAAACCGAGCGCAGAGCTGTCATTTCTATTTGGAGCCTCGAGGACTCAACATACCCCACAGATGGATGAAGACACAAAAAGTTGTCAAAATGAAGACTACATATGGTAAGCTAAACTAAGCTACACCCAAGAGGAAGAACACCACTCGGCAGAACACCAAAACTGGTGAGATTAATTTTTTGGCTACTCTATCACACTATAAAGACCCTCAAGACCGAAATTTAAAGCTAAAATAAGCTACATAACAAAGCTAAGAGAAGCAGGAAGATAAGCTAAAATAAGCTAAACCTTGAACTAAAGTGAAGCCAAAATGGGCACAGGAAGCTAAAATAAGCTACGTTAAAGCTAAAAAAAGCTAAAATAAGCTGAACTAAAGCTAACATGAATAAAGACTAAGGCCAAAATAGGCATGAAGAAAAAAACTAAGAAGTTAAAGCCAAGATGAGCAACAGTAAGAAGAGACAAATGACTACACAAACACAAGGAGGATTTGAAAACAACAATTTTTTGTCGGGTGTGATAGATAGAAAGCCCTTTGAAGTACCATTGCCGAAGTCATCTTGGGCCAAAATCCTGTGGAGGAAAAACAAAAGTTAAAACTGGGAACAAGATAAAGCTAAATTAGACATTCATATACCCCACTAATTAAGAAGAAAGCTAAATTAAGCATCTACAAAAGCCCAAAAGAGCCCCTACCATGCCTGATGAGGACGAAGGAGTCCGAAACGCGTCGCAGAAATGGGACCTATTTGCTAATCCCCACACCTACCCACACCCTAAACATAACCCCAACTAGGCGGACTGTTACAACCCCAATTTGGATGATTAACCCCAATTAGTGGACTACCCTAACCCTATAATTGGAAGAATTAACCCTAATTTGGTGAACCTTAACCTAACCCGACTTTGGAAGCGCTAATCCTAATTGGGATAGTGAACTGATGCGAACGGAGCGTCTCAGGGGGAGGTGAACTGTGAAGGAAGGTAAAGCTACATGATGAATGTGCCCGCAGGAGGAATGTGCCCAGAGTTCCCGTGAGGGGGGAGGTGAACCCGTGTATGGCCAGTGCCCATCCTGAGCTCCACCTCGGTGGGGACAGGCTTACTTACCTTTACCTAACCTTGCGAGTGCCTGCACGGGATCTGCCTTCTGTGAGAGAAAGACTGACCTCCACAGATCTGCCGTCTGATGGCAAAGTGACCAGCAGATCTGCCCGGTTTGGACCTGCAAAGAAAAAGAACAGTTAGCAAAAGGGACAAACAAAACAACAAAATGGCACACTTACCTGTTGGATGTGGAAGAAAAACAAACACCTGTAAAGAAAAAAGACAGAGATCAACAAATTGATACACCAAAATAAACAAAAAGATATATACTTACTTGTTAGATGCTCAGAACCCCTAAAAAAGGAAGAAAAAGTACAAAAATACTTATAATAAACCTAAAAGAGGTTTATTTTAAACCCCATAAAAAAGAAGGGAAGCAAAATTATACTAGAAGAATTGAAGCCCAAAAAGAGGCATATTTTGAAAACTCAAACAAAAAAGGCGATGCGACTGGAGAGTATAAAAGGAGAAACCGAGCGCAGAGCTGTCATTTCTATTTGGAGCCTCGAGGACTCAACATACCCCACAGATGGATGAAGACACAAAAAGTTGTCAAAATGAAGACTACATATGGTAAGCTAAACTAAGCTACACCCAAGAGGAAGAACACCACTCGGCAGAACACCAAAACTGGTGAGATTAATTTTTTGGCTACTCTATCACACTATAAAGACCCTCAAGACCGAAATTTAAAGCTAAAATAAGCTACATAACAAAGCTAAGAGAAGCAGGAAGATAAGCTAAAATAAGCTAAACCTTGAACTAAAGTGAAGCCAAAATGGGCACAGGAAGCTAAAATAAGCTACGTTAAAGCTAAAAAAAGCTAAAATAAGCTGAACTAAAGCTAACATGAATAAAGACTAAGGCCAAAATAGGCATGAAGAAAAAAACTAAGAAGTTAAAGCCAAGATGAGCAACAGTAAGAAGAGACAAATGACTACACAAACACAAGGAGGATTTGAAAACAACAATTTTTTGTCGGGTGTGATAGATAGAAAGCCCTTTGAAGTACCATTGCCGAAGTCATCTTGGGCCAAAATCCTGTGGAGGAAAAACAAAAGTTAAAACTGGGAACAAGATAAAGCTAAATTAGACATTCATATACCCCACTAATTAAGAAGAAAGCTAAATTAAGCATCTACAAAAGCCCAAAAGAGCCCCTACCATGCCTGATGAGGACGAAGGAGTCCGAAACGCGTCGCAGAAATGGGACCTATTTGCTAATCCCCACACCTACCCACACCCTAAACATAACCCCAACTAGGCGGATTGTTACAACCCCAATTTGGATGATTAACCCCAATTAGTGGACTACCCTAACCCTATAATTGGAAGAATTAACCCTAATTTGGTGAACTTTAACCTAACCCGACTTTGGAAGCGCTAATCCTAATTGGGATAGTGAACTGATGCGAACGGAGCGTCTCAGGGGGAGGTGAACTGTGAAGGAAGGTAAAGCTACATGATGAATGTGCCCGCAGGAGGAATGTGCCCAGAGTTCCCGTGAGGGGGGAGGTGAACCCGTGTATGGCCAGTGCCCATCCTGAGCTCCACCTCGGTGGGGACAGGCTTACTTACCTTTACCTAACCTTGCGAGTGCCTGCACGGGATCTGCCTTCTGTGAGAGAAAGACTGACCTCCACAGATCTGCCGTCTGATGGCAAAGTGACCAGCAGATCTGCCCGGTTTGGACCTGCAAAGAAAAAGAACAGTTAGCAAAAGGGACAAACAAAACAACAAAATGGCACACTTACCTGTTGGATGTGGAAGAAAAACAAACACCTGTAAAGAAAAAAGACAGAGATCAACAAATTGATACACCAAAATAAACAAAAAGATATATACTTACTTGTTAGATGCTCAGAACCCCTAAAAAAGGAAGAAAAAGTACAAAAATACTTATAATAAACCTAAAAGAGGTTTATTTTAAACCCCATAAAAAAGAAGGGAAGCAAAATTATACTAGAAGAATTGAAGCCCAAAAAGAGGCATATTTTGAAAACTCAAACAAAAAAGGCGATGCGACTGGAGAGTATAAAAGGAGAAACCGAGCGCAGAGCTGTCATTTCTATTTGGAGCCTCGAGGACTCAACATACCCCACAGATGGATGAAGACACAAAAAGTTGTCAAAATGAAGACTACATATGGTAAGCTAAACTAAGCTACACCCAAGAGGAAGAACACCACTCGGCAGAACACCAAAACTGGTGAGATTAATTTTTTGGCTACTCTATCACACTATAAAGACCCTCAAGACCGAAATTTAAAGCTAAAATAAGCTACATAACAAAGCTAAGAGAAGCAGGAAGATAAGCTAAAATAAGCTAAACCTTGAACTAAAGTGAAGCCAAAATGGGCACAGGAAGCTAAAATAAGCTACGTTAAAGCTAAAAAAAGCTAAAATAAGCTGAACTAAAGCTAACATGAATAAAGACTAAGGCCAAAATAGGCATGAAGAAAAAAACTAAGAAGTTAAAGCCAAGATGAGCAACAGTAAGAAGAGACAAATGACTACACAAACACAAGGAGGATTTGAAAACAACAATTTTTTGTCGGGTGTGATAGATAGAAAGCCCTTTGAAGTACCATTGCCGAAGTCATCTTGGGCCAAAATCCTGTGGAGGAAAAACAAAAGTTAAAACTGGGAACAAGATAAAGCTAAATTAGACATTCATATACCCCACTAATTAAGAAGAAAGCTAAATTAAGCATCTACAAAAGCCCAAAAGAGCCCCTACCATGCCTGATGAGGACGAAGGAGTCCGAAACGCGTCGCAGAAATGGGACCTATTTGCTAATCCCCACACCTACCCACACCCTAAACATAACCCCAACTAGGCGGACTGTTACAACCCCAATTTGGATGATTAACCCCAATTAGTGGACTACCCTAACCCTATAATTGGAAGAATTAACCCTAATTTGGTGAACCTTAACCTAACCCGACTTTGGAAGCGCTAATCCTAATTGGGATAGTGAACTGATGCGAACGGAGCGTCTCAGGGGGAGGTGAACTGTGAAGGAAGGTAAAGCTACATGATGAATGTGCCCGCAGGAGGAATGTGCCCAGAGTTCCCGTGAGGGGGGAGGTGAACCCGTGTATGGCCAGTGCCCATCCTGAGCTCCACCTCGGTGGGGACAGGCTTACTTACCTTTACCTAACCTTGCGAGTGCCTGCACGGGATCTGCCTTCTGTGAGAGAAAGACTGACCTCCACAGATCTGCCGTCTGATGGCAAAGTGACCAGCAGATCTGCCCGGTTTGGACCTGCAAAGAAAAAGAACAGTTAGCAAAAGGGACAAACAAAACAACAAAATGGCACACTTACCTGTTGGATGTGGAAGAAAAACAAACACCTGTAAAGAAAAAAGACAGAGATCAACAAATTGATACACCAAAATAAACAAAAAGATATATACTTACTTGTTAGATGCTCAGAACCCCTAAAAAAGGAAGAAAAAGTACAAAAATACTTATAATAAACCTAAAAGAGGTTTATTTTAAACCCCATAAAAAAGAAGGGAAGCAAAATTATACTAGAAGAATTGAAGCCCAAAAAGAGGCATATTTTGAAAACTCAAACAAAAAAGGCGATGCGACTGGAGAGTATAAAAGGAGAAACCGAGCGCAGAGCTGTCATTTCTATTTGGAGCCTCGAGGACTCAACATACCCCACAGATGGATGAAGACACAAAAAGTTGTCAAAATGAAGACTACATATGGTAAGCTAAACTAAGCTACACCCAAGAGGAAGAACACCACTCGGCAGAACACCAAAACTGGTGAGATTAATTTTTTGGCTACTCTATCACACTATAAAGACCCTCAAGACCGAAATTTAAAGCTAAAATAAGCTACATAACAAAGCTAAGAGAAGCAGGAAGATAAGCTAAAATAAGCTAAACCTTGAACTAAAGTGAAGCCAAAATGGGCACAGGAAGCTAAAATAAGCTACGTTAAAGCTAAAAAAAGCTAAAATAAGCTGAACTAAAGCTAACATGAATAAAGACTAAGGCCAAAATAGGCATGAAGAAAAAAACTAAGAAGTTAAAGCCAAGATGAGCAACAGTAAGAAGAGACAAATGACTACACAAACACAAGGAGGATTTGAAAACAACAATTTTTTGTCGGGTGTGATAGATAGAAAGCCCTTTGAAGTACCATTGCCGAAGTCATCTTGGGCCAAAATCCTGTGGAGGAAAAACAAAAGTTAAAACTGGGAACAAGATAAAGCTAAATTAGACATTCATATACCCCACTAATTAAGAAGAAAGCTAAATTAAGCATCTACAAAAGCCCAAAAGAGCCCCTACCATGCCTGATGAGGACGAAGGAGTCCGAAACGCGTCGCAGAAATGGGACCTATTTGCTAATCCCCACACCTACCCACACCCTAAACATAACCCCAACTAGGCGGATTGTTACAACCCCAATTTGGATGATTAACCCCAATTAGTGGACTACCCTAACCCTATAATTGGAAGAATTAACCCTAATTTGGTGAACTTTAACCTAACCCGACTTTGGAAGCGCTAATCCTAATTGGGATAGTGAACTGATGCGAACGGAGCGTCTCAGGGGGAGGTGAACTGTGAAGGAAGGTAAAGCTACATGATGAATGTGCCCGCAGGAGGAATGTGCCCAGAGTTCCCGTGAGGGGGGAGGTGAACCCGTGTATGGCCAGTGCCCATCCTGAGCTCCACCTCGGTGGGGACAGGCTTACTTACCTTTACCTAACCCTAACCCTAACCCTAACCCTAACCCTACCCTAACCCTATAATTGGAAGAATTAACCCTAATTTGGTGAACCTTAACCTAACCCGACTTTGGAAGCGCTAATCCTAATTGGGATAGTGAACTGATGCGAACGGAGCGTCTCAGGGGGAGGTGAACTGTGAAGGAAGGTAAAGCTACATGATGAATGTGCCCGCAGGAGGAATGTGCCCAGAGTTCCCGTGAGGGGGGAGGTGAACCCGTGTATGGCCAGTGCCCATCCTGAGCTCCACCTCGGTGGGGACAGGCTTACTTACCTTTACCTAACCCTAACCCTAACCCTAACCCTAACCCTAACCCTAGATACCTACCTGATAACCCGGATGGAGGACAAACAAACCTGCAAAGAAAAATAACAGAAGTTAGTAAAAGTGATTACAACAAAAATAAATACTTACCTGTTGGACCTGGAAAGATGGAACCTATATAAAGAGGAGACAACACACAAAGCCCTCATTTCTGCCCCGGACTTCGAGGAGGCAACATACCCCACGAAATGTTGGGAAGTTAAATGACCAAAAGGAGTCAACTACTTAAGGCCATACAGCCAGGAGGAGCAACACACAGAGCCCTCATTTCTGCCCCGGACTTCGAGGAGGCAACACACACCCCACGAAATGTTGGGAGAACAGCTAAATGACCAAAAGGAGTCAACCACTGAAGGCCATACAGCCAGAATGCATCTTCCGTAAGTCTAACAGACTAATTTTTTGAACACCCCCAAAGCTAAACATTAGCCTGGGCTAAGCTAATCACTTGAGCTGATTTTCATGTTAAATTCTAAATTGAATTACTGGAAATAATTAACAACTACACCTAACCCCAACTCTAAACATAACCCCAGATGCGGTGATTTAATTTAACCCCAATATGTTTAACCCCAAGTCTAAATTTAACCCTCAATTGGCGAATAACCCCAAGACCCATATGATGTCTAAAATTGAACCCCAAGATGTGGAAGACTAATCCTAATTTGGAAACTCAAGGATTTTGGTGAAAGGGGGATTGTGAGGCGAAAGGGGGAACGTATAAGTGAACTGTTGTGATGTCGGAGCGTCTCAGGAGGAGGTGAGCTGTGGAGGAAAGGTATCCTAAGGAAGGAATGTGCCCAGAGGGGGAGGTGAACCCATGCAAGGCCCGTGCACAACTTGGGCCCACCTCGGTGGGTCCTTGCAAACCCTAACCTAACCCTAACCCTAACCCTAGAACTCAGATACACGGGTCTTCAACACAATCCCACTTGGAAATTACATCAAAGACAAAAGGAAGAAAGAAAGTGGATTAAACAATTAAAAACAAAACAACCACTAGGTTTAAACATACACTAAGAAAAGCCTTATACCGTTGGGATGGACCGTGCCATTCACTGGACCATACCTGGACACAAGACTAACCTAAACCGCCCCCAAACCTAGCCCTAACCCTGACCCCTACCATAACCCCACCCCCATACCTAACCCTAACCCTGACCCTAACCCTAGCCCCACCCCCAATCCTAACCCTAACCTTGACCCTTACCCTAACCCCATCCCCAAACCTAACCCTAGTCCTGACCCCTACCCTAACCCCATCCCTAAAACCTAGCCCTAGCCTGGACCCTTACCCTGACCCCATCCCCCCTACCCCTACCCCTAGGTTGTAGTCAGAGTCCATAGGAGGTACAGTATAATACCCTAACTCCTAACCCTAACCCTAACCCTAACCCTAACCCTAACCTACTACACTACATCCCCAGACTACATTACCCCAAACAACATTACAGGAACCAACACATATCTCCGGAAACCTACCCACCAGGGTCACCAGACACCCCAATACATCAAATAAAAAATCCTGGACCCTGGCTGTATTCAAACCAACCCTCATCTTGGGAGACTCTAACCTGAGTAGGATTGCACCATTCGACCACCAACATATACAAATTGACAGTTACCCGGGGGCTACCTTCCTTCATCTGGAGGACATACTCAACAAAACACAGATCCACTGCCAGGTCCAGTCATTATTTCCCTGGGCATCAACAGCAAACAACAGAAACCAAAAGAAACTACAGTCAAGCAAATACAAAAAGCAATTAAAAAAGCAAAAGAGACCTTCCCTACAGCGAACATTTACATCCCCATTATCAACTTTTCCAAGACCTTACCGACTCCTGAAATAACTAACCTAAGACTAACAAACGATTACATCAAAAGGAACCACCAATACATCCCTCCACTTCCGGACAGGGATTTTACCACAGATAGAGACCACATACACTGGACAACAGAAACAGCCCACAGCATACTTACACATTGGATCTCGCACTTAAACTTAATTACCCCATAAACCCATTACAGGGAGGGGCACCCAAGAACATCATGGTGTTGGCCAAAAATTTCACACTCACGCCCTCTCAAGCTTCCCTTCTCAAAAAGGGCCTTACATTTATCCCTGCATAGATTGGTCATAACAATGACGTAGGATGGACCGTGCCTTACACTGGGACCTGCGAGGATGTAGTTGCAAGGGGCGGCTCCCTAACCCTTAATCCCTTTCCTAAACCTAACCCCACCCCTAACCCCACTCCTAAACCTAACCCCAGCCCCAAGTCCAACCCATACCCCCTACCCCATCCCCAAATCTAACCCCAACCTTACCTTAACCCCTTAAACCCAACCCCCCAACCTTAACTCCGACCCTAATCCCAAACCCAAAACCAACCCTAAGCCTACGCCTTACTTGTCCAAGTGTTCTAACCCCAACTCCTAACCTACATCTATACTCTAACCATAACCTGGGTTACTTATAAAACATGGACCTCAACAATATACTTAACCCCAAGTGACTAAAACCTAACCAAAGGCTACTACTCTAGAACGAGGCTATCTAGCCCCTACCCATACCCTAACCATAACCCAGGGATTTGCAATCACTTAAACCCATACTTAATTCCAAGGGAACAAACCTACCAACTTAATTGTAAGGCTACCTAGCCCAGATCTATATCCTAACCATAACCTGGGGACATACAAAAAATTCTAAGACCTATACTTAATCCCAAGCGAATAAACCTATCCATGGACTACGAAGTTAATAGTGAGGCTACCTAACCCATACACATACTCTAACCATAACCTTTAACGTTTCCGGGAGTCTATTCCATAAACTCAGAACAGTTCCTCCTACACAGGAGTTTTAACCACTGCAAGACATCAGGCTTAATTGGTTATGTGCAGGTGAGAGTGCCATGTCCTCGGTCTCCCTATTCCAAACTCCTTGTGCTGTATGGCAGAGGGGGGGGAGCCGTTGTAATTTGAAAAATCCTAACCCTAACCCTAATCTCCATTTGAATCTGAAAAAGCCAAAAAAAGGAATAAACATAAGTGTTAAATATATAGCAACCTAAAATAAGGTGGTTGTACAATCTTAAATCAAAAATTTAAACCTAAAAAAGAAGAAAAGAGAGTTAAAATACATTTACTTACCATAGAGATGTACATATTTAAATTTGACCTTGGAGAACCTAAAAGAAAGAAAAGACGATTATTAAACCAAAAAGACGATCAAGCCGGGGACTATATAAGGAGACACACAGTCACTCTGGGCAGTTTCACCTGGACCACCTGGAAGCAACATTGGACTGCAACGCTACATAAAGCTAAAATGCTAACCCCCAAAAGAAACATGGGGCGAACTGTTAATATGCACAAAAGATGCATATTAACCTAGAATAAGAAGCTAAAAGAAGCTAAACTAAAAGCTAAAGAAAGCTAAAACTGAAGCCCATGCCTGATGAAGGACACAAAAGATGTCCGAAACGTTGCAACAATGGCCTACAGACGCTAAAAAAAGCTAAAAGAAGCTAAAGGAGAAACTGAAAAAAGAGACAATATGTGCACAGAGGCTAAAAAGAAGCCACAGAACAAGACACTAACCTACAGACGCTAAAAGAAGCGAAACGAGAAGCTAAAAGAAGCTAAAGGGGAAACTAAAAGAAGAGATAACACGTGCACAGAAGCTAAAAAGAAGCTACAGAACAAAAGACACTAATCTACAAACACTAAAAGAAGCGAAGCAAGAAGCTAAAAGAAGCTAAAAGAAGCTAAAAGAAGCTAAACTCAGCGTGTTTTACAGAAGCTTTACTACCAGGTGAAGAATTTTTTGACCCACAGCCGGACTCAGTCCAGCTGCTTATTTGAAGGCCCAACAGCCCAACGGCCACACAGCCTTGGACACAGAGGTAGGGGGATTGGTACACTAATTAACAGATTATGTGGGTGTACGGTGTATTAGCGGGAGAGAGGGCTGTGGCCCTAATTAAGTGTGGGGGGGATAGTGAACTGGAGGACCTGTGGAGCATCTCAGGGGATTGTGAACTGTGATGGGGGGCCTCCCAGGGGGGAGGTGACCTGTTGTATGGCCCGTGCCTAAGCTGTAGGCCAACTTAACCCTTTAGGTGCCAGAGGTTTTTTCCTAAAACATTCGATTTTGACATCTTAATTTCAAAAGGCTACAACTTAAAACTGATAAGAGATAGAGACTTACTGTAAATTAGAGAAATATTAAGGATGATCCAAAATTTATGTAGGGATAAAATTTACCCATCTAATTTGCATATTATGACGCCACACGGCGGCGGCCATCTTGGATTATAGAATTTTTATAAATTGTCACGTTTGAAAGATAAAATGCAGTACTCCCTCCCCAAAAAAACTGTGTATGTACCTTGTGTATGCTATATTGCACAATACTGAATGCTCAGATAAATAATAAATAGCAACCAAACAGTGTAAATCTTTACTAATAAATGGCAGAACCAAACCGAATGCATGTAGCAGTAGGCTGACCTTTTGCTGTAGAGATTTTCCATTTATTACTTAGGCACTCAGATTCCATATATGGGGCATTTATATGTTATTCTATATATATATCATAAGACTTGTTTAGTTTAAAATCTCATGAGTGAGATGACAAGATGACACGAGAGACAATGTTAGTAGTTTTTTTTTATTTATTTTTTTAGGTTTGTTTGTTTTTTTGGTTGGGTTTTTTTTTTTTTTTGAGCTGACAAAGGCTAAAAACTGATGGGAAAAGCGATTTGTCTCATTTGTAACATTTGAAAGATTTGTAAGAACATTCCAGAAATCATCAGAGAAAGAGTGACAGAAAATCTAGGGGCGAATTGGCATTGGAGATATCCAATTGGCTGATCAAAGGGCGTGAGACAATTTTGATACCCCTCCTCATTGATCAACTCAAAGCAGGTGCGACAATACACCGGCATTCCCATCATCTTGCCTAGATAAACTAACGAGCATATTAGCTCCTCTGCCCCGTGCCACACCGCCTCTGTTCCTGCTGGGAGCAGCACGCGCAGATCTGCTGCGCACTTGTGCCGAGTGGAGAGAATTTTCATGGGTAGGACTCTCACTGCGTCTCCTCAACCTGCTTCTACGTTGTCCCCTAGCTCTCCTAGAAACACTTTGACCTCGTGTAACATACCCAGTGGCATTAGACAAAGTCTCCACCACGTTACTGTCTCCGCGATTAGGGAAAGGCACAGTCGGAAAACAAATTAGCTACATGGCTAGCGCAGTAAAAACACTGGACCCCGACTTCACTTCCAGCCTCGTTCCCCACACTACTAACACGCCTGCTTACTCCCTAATAAACATTCCCACCCCATGAAACACTGTTCCCATCGCTGACATTGAGCGAATGAGTATCTACTTTGGCCAAATGATCCAAAGATTGTGCTTGGTGTAGGGCTAAATAATCACTTTGTCCAGCTGCATCACTGCAAGGCAGAGACGCATCTGAAGCGTCGTCGCTAAACGCATCACCGTCATCTTCATCAGATATTCGCCTTCAGAATAAGGGTCTGCGAATAGAAGACCCAACACTTCATTGCAGATAAACTTCTTTGATGCCATTAGACGAAAAACGAAGGCAAACACTCGCTGACGTTGACAATATCGCTCTAATTATATGGCTCGCACGCAAACTAGCTTCACTTTTGCTCACACTGATTCAACATGCTCTAGCTTGACTATTTTGTATAGAAACATAACGTAATTCTGAGTCAGGGACATAGTATGACATGTCTACCACCTAGTGGAAGGGAGTTCAAACCAAATTTGACACCCTATTTGACAAAATCGACCGTTTTATTCAGTGCGGCATCTTGTCGACTTAAGTCGACAATGGCGCCTAGAGGGTTAAAAATGCCCAAAAAGGCGGTGGCTACAGAAAATTTCCCCTAACCTCATCTTAAACCCCATATATAACACCTAGCCCTACCATCTATCCTAACCTTAACCGCCACTAAAACTGTAACATCAGCTAATCTAAGCTAACCCCAAGTGATATACTAATTGGCCTTATCTAAATTACAGCTAATTCTAGCTATTTGTTAAAGTCGTTTTAGGAGCCCATACAGGCCCTATCTATCTTCGACTAACTAAGATAATGTGGTCTAAATTAATACTTACCTTGGGTAGGAGTCAGCTAATGCAAGCTAACCCCAAGTGATACACTAATTGGCCTTATTCAAATTACAGCTAATTCTAGTTAATTGCCTAGTCGATTCACTGTCGGCGAACTAAGATAATTTGGCCTAAATTAAGTTAAAATCTATATACTTACCGTAAAAACCTATATACTTACCTTGGGAGGATCCGGAAACCTGTAAAAGGAGAAAGGACAAAATTATCGATGTGGCGTATAAAAGGGCGAACACAGGGCTCTCCTGGCCATTCTGCAGCCTGACTCACTACAGTAAGCCCCAGTCGGATGAAAAGCCATACCGCTTGATACAAAGGGACATACATCCCGAAATGGCAGCCCCTACCATGCCTGAAGAGACCGGCGGAGGTCGAAACGCGTCGCAGAAAGGGGGCTGCACAACGCAATGAGGGGCAGTAGAGTATCGATGCTCTACAGTAGAGAAAGCCATTCAGCGCTCTACATGCTAGCTATACTTACCTTGGGTGGAGTCAGCTAATACCAGCTTACCCCAAGTGTCATCTAATTGGCCTGATCTAAAACTCAGCTAATCCTAAGCTATGCTCAGACAATTCGTGCTAAATTGTGCTAGCTATTTCTAACACTCAATTCGAGTTACAGTGAGTTAAAGGTGTATTTGCTGCCTAATTTTTTGACCTGCAGCTGGGAGTTACCCAACTGCTTATTTGGCCTCGTTGGAGACAGAGGGTGAGTAGAGGGAACAGAGTATGTGGGTGTACGGTGTGGGGGGCCAGGGGGACTTGGCCGTGGGCATGGCCAGTGCACAACGTGGTCACCCCTGCAACTGTAGGGGGGCCCAGAATATACTTATCTAACCCTAGATTAAGACACACAAAATAAACCCTCCCAGACAGCAAGAAATACCCACATTGTTACTCCCTAACAAAATGGAAACACAGCCCAAGATGCTTTCTGACATTGCTACTAATGGGCGCCGGCGCGTGCACTTCCTCAGACTCTCTACTCCAAACCTTGCAGTTTAAGACTGTAAGGGGAGAGCTGTTGTAACTTTTCTAACACCTAACCCAAATATTAAGACAGAAAACAGATTAACCTTCAATATAGTATTTTATTTATTTATTTATTATTTACAAATTTCCTTTTTTTTTTTTTTTTAAATAATTAGTCTCTAAGTTACATGAGTGTGTGTATGTGTGTGTGAGTGTATATGAGTGTGTGTGAGTGTATGTGTGGAGGAGAGGATAAATGAAGTTACTAAAGAAAAACAAAAACATAAAAAGAAACAGAAACAGCCACCAAAACAATGGAAAAGCAAAACTGGCCCTAACGTATATAACCAAAAACATAGAGTACAAAA
The DNA here is from genome assembly GCA_027475355.1 of Coilia nasus. Taxonomy (NCBI): domain Eukaryota; kingdom Metazoa; phylum Chordata; class Actinopteri; order Clupeiformes; family Engraulidae; genus Coilia; species Coilia nasus. The sequence goes on from CM050202.1 coordinate 41,273, forward strand.
ACAGAAATATAATAAAGGAGGGCAACAGACAACACCCCAATGACGACGAAAGCCAGAGTCCAGCGGTCACACACACATCGTCTCCTGTAAAAGCAAGATATCCAATGAATTGAGAATAATCATACCAACACGAAATATCTCGATAAAAAATATGACTAAAACTATGATAACAACAATAAATAAAGGATGCGTACGCTCTTTGAGGAAAGAAAATGACGCTAGGTTGACGGACAAGGGGCCTCCGAGCCCCAGGGACATACAGAACAGAAAAGTCTCCCCCTCCACGGGGACTGACCACAGCCCCTGTTATGGTGGGCACGGTGGGTAACCTCCCCGGTGTGGGGAGAAAGCCTTCGGTCATCTCCAATACTATTAAAGATAACATTAAAACAGCTCCTTATCTAAGAATACACGCAATTCAGATATAAAAACATTCATTTTTAACTTATTAGCTCTAATTATATGATGATATTAGCTCTTACCAGGCATAGCTAGCGGAGGCGCACATGGCTGAGGATAGCCATCCATATTGGTTATCGGAAGTGAAATGAACTTCTTATGGGAGGCCAACCTGTTAGTCATGTGACCCATCCCGCCCTTCAAATTGATACATTTGGAATTTTCTACACAGAATAGAATATACATGAACACAGATCGGGGACACCACACGTGACATGATCATGTGTCTATTACACCATTTTAGCGGAACAGGAAGAGACCAGATCGCTGATGGAGAAAAAGAAAGGGAGACTCAAAATGTCTCAGAATATTAGTTTATTTGCTTTTTATGGTCAACATTATTAACTAATTCTATTCATCCATAAATAATAATTATACTATTACAAAATACAGGTTTAGTATTAGGACGCACAAAATAAACCCTCTGAGACAGCAAGAAATACCCACATGGGAGCTCCATAACAAAATGGAAACACAGCCCAAGATGCTTTCTGACGTTGCTACTAATAGGCGCCGGCGCGTGCACTTCCTCAGACTCTCTACTCCAAACCTTGCAGTTTAAGACTGTAAGGGGAGAGCTGTTGTAACTTTTCTAACACCTAACCCTAACCCCAACCCCCTAAAACCCTCCCCCAAAAAAAACCCAACCCCCCTCACTTACTTTTTGGTGATGTCCATGTCACAGTCCTGTATTATTTTTTTAACCTAACGCTAATGATCCAAACCTCAACCCTGTTTTGCCTTTATATGGCAATCTCATATGGCAGTCTCATCTCATGTTTCCTGGAACATGAGGTCTTCTTTCTGGAAATCATACCTGCCACCCACCACTCTGTAGCACACTTGGAACATGACTTCTTTATTCCAGAAATCATACTGTTTACCTTCCACCAACCACTCTAATAAATTTGGAACATAAGGACCTGTTTCCGGAACATGATGTCTTACTTCTGGAACATGGGGTCTTGGTTAGGGTTAGATTTTGTCAATGGCTATAACCAAAGGGTTAGCTAAAGGCTAGCTTGCTATTTATCATGCCACCTTATTACAAAGTGTTACCAGATCTCTACTGCAGAGACAGAGGGGCTAACAGGATATGACACTTTGCTAAGGTTTAACATGCAATGTACAAACTTCCTGCTTAGTGGTGGAAGTTAGACCAGAAATGTCACTCAGTACTTCTGTGTGTGGCTCTGTGCACACAGCTCATTTCTAAGCCATCAGCCGTACACATTACCTCTCTCACGCTCAGATGGAAAGGTTAGTGCCATTGTCAAATTTCAATTACTAATCAATCACAGCTGAGTTAGGGTGACTTCTAGGTTAATGTCTTCTTCTAACTGTGCAGCCTATTTGTGTTGGGGTTTCTATGCAAGTTACAGTAAATGTTCCACAGCCATGTGTAAAATGGTAATGAATATTTTATAATTTGTAATTATATAGCAGGTCCCAGTGTCTATGCCTTTATTCAAACTTGTTTAAACATTAGACATATTTACTTACTCCGGTTGTGAAATCATGATTCTGTTCTTAGGTAATCTAACATGATACAATTACACAGTTCTGTGTTATTTATCCAAGAATAACACCTCACAAAGTAGAAGGCTCACAACTTCTGCTTTTTCCTAGAGATGTAAATACACTTCTCTCTCTGGTGGTAATATTACCTTACAAACATTTTTAGACAGTTTGCATCAACTATCCTGTAAAGTTTTGTTTGTCTTCAACAACATTTGCATTATCATAACAAACACAGATATAGCAGCGCAGACGCCAGCAAATGAAAACAAACGATGGTTCGGTCCTACAGCCGAGGCTTACACACGCTAGAATATAAATACGGCCGAGGCTTACACACGCTAGAATATAAATACAGAAAAGCAAGGATGCATTCTGGGGGGTGGAGAATGTAAGCACTGAGAAGTAATCTGTTCTCTGCGTACAGGATGTCAAGATGGATGCTAGGTGTTGCCCTCTTATCTGTCCTGGTGAAGGGTGAGTGCTGCCGCCATGTAGCTGTGGCCATTGGTCAATGGTGTCCTTATGCTGTGTGTTTGTGTGTGTGTCTGAGTGTGTGTGTATGTGTGTGTGTGTGTGTGTTGGGAAATGTGTGTTGATAAATAGTGTCATTATTATTGTGTGTGTGTGTGTGTGTGCTGGTAAAGTGTATAGGTATCGTGTGTGTGTGTGTGTGTGTGTGTGTGTGTATGTGTGTTGATAAATGGTGTCATTAATATTGTGTGTGTGTGTGTGTGTGTGCGTGCATATGTCTGTGTGCTGGTAAAGTGTATAGGTATCGTGCGTGCGTGTGTGTGTGTGTGTGTGTGTGTGTGTGTGTGTGTGTGTGTGTGTGTGTGTGTGTGTGTGTGTGTTGATAAATGGTGTCATTAATATTGTGTGTGTGTGTGTCTGTGTGCTGGTAAAGTGTATAGGTATCGTGTGTGTGTGTGTGTGTGTATGTGTGTTGAGAAATGTGTGTTGATAAATGGTGTCATTATTATTGTGTGTGTGTGTGTGTGTGTGTGTGTGCGCGCGCGTGCATGTGTGTGTGCTGGTAAAGTGTATAGGTATTGTGCGTGCGTGTGTGTGTGTGTGTGTGTGTCTGTGTTGGGAAATGTGTGTTGATAAATGGTGTCATTATTATTGTGTGTGTGTGTGTGCATATGTCTGTGTGCTGGTAAAGTGTATAGGTATCGTGCGTGTGTGTGTGTGTGTGTGTGTGTGTGTGTGTGTGTGTGTGTGTACAAATGTGTGTGTGTGCTGGTAAAGTGTATAGTTATCGTGTGTGTGTGTGCGTGCACGCATATCTGTGTGTGTGTGTGTATGTATATGTGTGTTGGTAAATAGTGTCATTATTATTGCGTGTGTGTGTGGGTGTGTGTGCATATGTGTGTCTGCTGGTAAAGTGTGGGTGAGGGTTAGGGTGTGTATGTGTAAGAGTGTGTGTATGTAGGTGTACGTGCGTACGTACGAAATTTGCATATAAATAATGAAACATTGATATAAGCCAAATGTGAATATGCAATTCTCACCCATCTTACCACTGTTCTTTTCCCCCAGATTGTACATCTCCTCGCTGTGCATTAGGTAAGGCAAGGCAAAGCAAGGCAAATTTATTAGTATAGCGCATTTCATACACAATGGCAATTCAATGTGCTTCACAAAAATAAAAGCAAAGGACAATATATAAAGGCATAACAGATAAAGTAAGAATTTATTGAAGATGTAGAAGCATAAAAGCATAAAAGGTAAAACAAGTGTAAAAGCATACAAGTAAATATGTGGTAGGAGAAGTCACCCCACCAGGACTCGAACCCAGGTCTCCAGGGTACTAAATGGGGGCTCAGACCGCAACACCAACATACACTCAGGTGTCCCTCATGCATCTCCCACCATACTTCTCACACAGTGGGTGGACCTCCGATGAATTAGTAGAAATCATTAACAGAAAGCATCTGAAAACAGTTTGGTCTTAAGTCTAGATTTGAAACTGCCAACAGTAGGAGCATTTTTAATGTCTTCTGGAAGGTGGTTCCAGAGCTTTACAGCGTAGCAGCTGAAAGCTGCTTCCCCACATTTTGTTCTAACAACAGGTTCTACCAACAAATTTTTCTGAAGTGATCTCAGATACCTAGTTGGTGCATATAACTGAAACATAACAAATAGGTCATTGGGTCCCATCCCATTTAATGATTTAAACACAAGAAGCAATGCCTTAAAGTCAGTTCTATAACTTACTGGGAGCCAGTGCAGGGACATTAAAACTGGAGTAATGTGGTCAGATCTTTTTGTTCTTGTAAGAACCCTTGCTGCTGCATTTTGGATCAGTTGAAGCTGTTTGACGGTCTTTTTAGGAAGGCCAGTAAAAAGGCCATTACATTAATCAACCCTACTGGAAATAAAGGCATGTACAAGTTTTTCTAGATCTTGTTTTGACATAAGGCCTCTAAGTTTAGCAATGTTTTTTAGGTGATAGAATGCAGATTTAGTGATTGCTTTCATGTGACTGTTGAATGTTAGTTCACTGTCAATAAAGACACCGAGATTTTTAACAGTATCTTTTGCTTTAAGCCCCTTAGTCTCAAGAGCAGTAGTGATCCTACGTCTGTCTTCCTTTTTCCTAAATACAATTACTTCAGTTTTATCTGCGTTCAGCTGAAGAAAATTGTGTGACATCCAGTTGTTGATTTTAACCAATTGATAACTGTACCAGTGAATCCAACCCATTGTTCCAGTCGATGTAGTAGTATGCAGTGATCAACAGTGTCAAAAGCTGCACTAAGGTCCAGTAACACCAAGACAGATGTTTTGCCAACATCAGAATTAAGACGTATATCATTTATGACCTTAATAAGAGCTGTTTCAGTGCTGTTATTGGCATGGAAACCTGACTGAAACTTATCAAAACAGATATTTGATGTAAGAAAGGCAGTTAATTGATTAAAAACAATGTTTTCGATTATTTTTCCAATAAATGGTAAATTGGATATGGGCCTGTAGTTATTAAGCACTGAACCATCAAGGTTATTCTTTTTCAGTAAGGGTTTTACAACTGCATTTTTTAAAGAGGAAGGAAATATGCCAGTCTGTAGTGATGTATTTATAATCTGAAGTACATCGGCTGATATAAGATGAAGAACAGATTTCAAAAAAATTGTGGGCAAAATATCCAGTTCAGATGTGGAAGAACTGAGATTTTGTACGTTTTTTTCAAGGGTTTCAAGTCAACTAAGTCAAATGTTACCATTAGGTTGAGGTCCCCTCTCTCTACAGCCAGTGGTTCCAGATTTTGAGCTATTTGCAATTGGGAAGCTATATTCAGTCGTATTTTATCAATTTTTCCTTTGAAAATCAGATTTATCAACCAAGGAAAGCTCAGGAAAAAAGGTCAAACCAAACATCACAATGGCGATGGACTGTATGGATGACATTCAGAACATCAAGGAAGACAAGGATACACCATTTGATGACGTTATGAGGTTTGTAGCAAGGTTGTAAAACATGTGTGATCAACTACTAATCTGGCTGATGGGCATATAGTGACTGATAATGCTTAAGCATCACATGACCTACACAGCATCACATGACCTATTCAGCACCACATGACCTATTCAGCATTAGATGACTTACACAGCATCACATGACCTACACAGCATCACATGACCTATTCAGCATCACATGACCTACACAGCATCACATGACCTACACAGCATCACATGACCTACACAGCATCACATGACCTACACAGCATCACATGACCTATTCAGCATTAGATGACTTACACAGCATCACATGACCTACACAGCATCACATGACATACTTAGCATCACATGACCTATGCAGCATTACACGACCTTCAGAGCATCTAGGGTTAGGGTTAGCCATTACTTGATGGCTTCCAGCTTCATCCTTCTTAAAAATTGCTGGAAGAGGTTCAACCTTTATGGACTAATCCCAGGATGTTAACTAATGATTTGATTGGTGAGGCAATAAATAGGCAAATGGATGTCATTGGGGTTGGTGTTAGTGAAATGGGTGTAGTCAGGGCTGGTGTTATTAAAAGGGGTGTGGTTAGGATTTATGTTATAGAAAGGGGTGTGGTTTGTGAAGGGAGTTTGGTCAGCCTTAGTGTTAGTGAAAGGGGTGTGGTCAGGGCTGATAATTACCAACTGGAAGGACAATATCACTTGAAAATGCTTGAAGCAAAAATCAAAATATCATTGCAGGTGACTTATTAATGAACAGATTGAGAAACTCCTCAGAAGTATACGTTGTAGGGGTAATTGTGGCAAGAGCAGCAGGATTTGAAATTGTGTTAAAGGTAGCAAATGCAATGTACTATTTTGGCATAAGGATATGACAGTACTATAGTAGTTATAATACTAACATTTAAGGGTAAGGACATTAAATACTATTATAGGTCTCTGGCCACCATTATTAATTGGTTAAATATAATGCTGTCTTAGCAGAGCCTTAGTAGATTTACCACTTTCAGATTTACTTTTAGACTTTTTCGAGAGAATTTACCAATGATTCATCATTGTAGCATTTTGGCCACCTGTTTTCAAATGGGTAAGACATACCTGGCCATTCTTTTTGATTCAGACATGTGGAGAAAATGGAGAAGTTTTTGGAAAGTACCAATATTAAAGAATCAACGTCGGTCTCACGAGGCGACATAGCTGTGCATCTCTATAAGCCAAATGGGAAGTTCAAGGGTGTGCAGTTCCAGGCTGATGACACACAGGTGAGTATGCAGAGAACAACCGCCAGCAATTTAGCACCAGAACACAATTTACCAACTACACCAAATGGGTTGAATATGTCAGGAAGCCTGCATGCACAGAGGTCCGTGGTTAGTTCTTCAAGATGTTTGGTGCAAGCTACCAGCCAAGTTCCTTCAAAAACCCTATGCAAGTAGACCTAGAAGACCTGATGCTGTTTTAAAGGCAAAGGGTGGTCACACCAAATATTGATTTGATTTAGGTTCCTCCTTTGTTTAGTCACTGCATGTTGTCAATTGATGCACATAAATTATTACCACTTCCATTTTCGAAGGCATTCCTAGTTGACCACATTTTTGTTTACACCTGCCTAAAACTTTTGCATACTACTGTATATCAAGTATACTTGTCCAATATCTCACGTACACTATAGTGAAGCGAAGCAAAGTGTTATCTCAAGAAGCCAGAAGCAACCTTTTACCCAGTGTTGAAAGATAACCTTAACCCCCGCAGAGACAAGATAACCTTAACCCCAGGAAAGACATTTCCTGTCATGGTTAAGATGAGACACAAATTATTTATAGTGACATACCTATCACCCACTGTAGGGGAAGCTGCAGCAGCCTCAGAACCACCTTCCCCACAGCCATGAAGGATGTTACACTGCTAGCTTTTAACCACCTATCCCACACCAATATAAACTGATACGCTGCTAGCTGTTAGATTTTACAAGTAGAATAGTCAATGCCATTTACTAGTCTAACCACTTCTGAATAGCTGGATAGCCCAGGAGCTTCAGGTAAAAGCCCTTTTCCTGGAGAATAACACACCTTATGCATGGGTGGCTTCTCAGGCTATCGCGGGGGAAGTGCCAGGTAGTCAGGTGCAGGTGGACCTTCCTGCGGAGCTGCTAGAGGAAGGGGAGCAGAACACCGTCCTCTTCTGTGTCCTCAGCTCCATCCCACACAAAGAGGTTGGTCATGCCAAGGGCACATCAACCGATGTAGGGTTCATATGGATATATGCTTTTTTTTAAATTATTATTATTATTATTATTATCATTATCATTATCATTATCATTATTATTACTATTATTAATATTGAAATATAATATGTTTTGTTCAAATTTACTTTTACATACCTGTTGCCATATTGTTAGGCCCTACATTCAGAACATACAATCAATCATGTCTGTGCTATAAAAGCAGTATATCATGGGCTCTCTAATGCTGTCTAGTGCCACATCTTTAGTTACACAGGTAGAATTCTCCATTGCCCAGAGCTGACTAGTATTCCCATGTAACGCATGTGATCCCAAAGCGGCAAGGATTCCCAAGTAACGCATGCAATCCCATGAGCTGGTTTCCTGCAGGGCCATAAGTAACGCATGCGATCCCATGATCTGGTTTCGTGCAGGGCTACAATGTGTTCGGCGGAAAGATGTATGGGATCAGCGTCTCCAACAAGAGCATCGGCGGATTACAGCAGCCCATCAAGATCACAGTGACTCTACACAGCCCAAACGTGAGTTTGTACTTAGCAATGCACAGTATTATCAGTGCAACTCTGCTACACATATATGTTCATGTAGTTGTAAATTATACAAGCGTAACTGCCTTTCCACACAAGGACACAGAAACACGTTGCACATGAACATCTCCTTCTCCTGTTACCTCTAGAGCACAGAGGTGCCATCCTGTACATTTTTCAACTTCTCAAACAATGGTAGGCCTTCCCTTTTGTTGGTGTTGTTCAATATGATGATGAACTCCATTGTGTGTGTGTGGCTCCATTGTGCATGGAGACATGTGCGCTACATGTGACCAGACATGTCTGTCCAGTGTGTGTGCGAGTTTGTGTGTTTGTGTGTTTGTGTGTAAGTTCATGTCTGGGCATTCAGAGTTCAGCACAGAGGGCTGTGACTCACACACACACACACACACACACACACATGAAAGTGTCTTTTGAACAGAATTCAGCACAGAGGGCTGTCACACACACACACACATGAAAGTGTCTTTTGAACAGAGTTTAGCACAGAGGGC
>CM050202.1:55000-80000 GCA_027475355.1 Coilia nasus
CCAAACAACGACGGAGGTTAGCATTAAACCACCGTTGTACAACGTAGGTTCAAACTACTCAGCACCCCACAACCGACTGTTTCCCGAAAATCTCCAACCACCAAAGTACGATGGAAGTCTGAACTGTTGTTAGTTTGGACTTAGGTGGTTCAAACTGCAAAGTACCCAGATGTTTCGGAAGTGCTCGGAGAGTATTCGGATGCATTCGTTGCGGATAACGACAGAAACGATTGATCTACATAAGGACATAAACGTAGTCTCATTTCATTTAAGCCGGTATGACAGCTGTAGATGTAGCTGTAGCTGTAGACTCTGGAATATCTCCGTAAACACAACCATGTGCCCTACTCATTAAAAGTAACAACCGACTGTCAGTTTGTATCATATGTCTGTATATTCAATTTATACTGCATGGAGCAACAGCTATAAATATAACCACTCCCTCCATGTAGGTAAGTGGTGAGGTGGATGAGTGGTTAGCTTGTTGGTCTGTCAAAGGACGTGTTGCCTTTTTCGGTGAGATATGGGTTCGAATCCTGCCGAAGAGTAATCAATTTGTAACAGGTGAAAATGATCTACGGGGCAATGGAATAACCGTGCTTGTGGGTCAGTAATCAGTGCACATACATCACAATATTACAAAAGTGCTCATTAACATCACTGACGTACATTAACGTTTATCCAACCACATTTTGCAACAGCTTTTTGTGTGTTATCGGGTGTGTTTTCTACATTCTTCTTACATGATCTGGCAATGCAATACCGAAAATTAAGTGAATTGGGAGTAACATCATTTATGCAGATGGTGGCAGTAACGCACAGACAGCCGCCTAATTCGCCACAAAAAGGCCAAAGGTGACGAGCAAGACGTCACGTGAACAAACACGACGGTCTCACGACAGGTCGATGCTAATCGTTCCAACTGCACAGCTTCACGATGGAACTTCCGATGGTTCGAAACACTTGCATCGTTGAACGATCCATCGTACTACTGTAGTTGTAAACATCGTTGGTTGCTCTGTTAGTCTGGACAATGGTGTTGGGAAACAGCAGTGTGGTAAGACCATCGTTCAAACCTACGAAGTTGCTAAGGAAGTTAGCAACGACGCTTTTGGGAAACGCACCCCAGATCGGCCTGCCACTGAGGTGTGGAGTCTTGTTGACCAGGTGGTGTTGCCTAAGAGTTTCAGGGCAGAGGTGCTGCGCTTAGCCCATGAGACACCCATTGCTGGCCACCTAGGAATCAGGAAAACTCAGGCTAAGATTCTTAGACACTTCTACTGGCCTCATCTACACAGAGATGTTGTAGCTTTCTGTAGATCTTGTCATGCCTGTCAGTTAGTGGGAAAACCAAACCAGGTCATTCCACTGGCTCCATTGTGTCCTTTGCCTGTGGTTGAGGAGCCGTTTTCTAGGGTAATGATAGACTGTGTGGGTCCTTTATCCAAGACCAAGAAAGGGAACGAGTATTTGTTGACCATATATTATGTTGCTACGCGGTTTCCAGAGGCGGTACCTCATAGGAGTATTAAAGCAAAGCCTGTACTTGATGCTTTAATTTGTTTCTTTTCTCGTTTTGGTCTGCCGAAGCAGATACAGTCTGACAGGGGGTCAAACTTTGTGTCTGGGGTGTTCCAGGATGTGTTGTGTGAATTGGGGATAGAGCAGGTCACCTCTTCAGCATACCATCCACAGTCCCAGGGGGCAGTTGAAAGATACCATCAAACCTTAAAAACAGTGATTAAGGCCTATGCAGTTCAGCATTCAGGAGATTGGGATGTAGCTCTTCCGCTCCTCCTGTTTGCTCTCAGAGACAGCGTGAGTGAGGCTACAGGTTTTACACCTTTTGAGTTAGTGTTCGGGCATGAAGTCCGTGGTCCCTTGAGGATGGTTAAGGAGAGGCTTGTTCAAGAGGCCTGTGAAGAAAATGTTCTGCAGTATGTGGCAACGTTTAGGGACCGTCTGGCAGCAGCTTGTCAGGTGGCTCAAGCGAACCTGAAGGGGGCTCAGGATCGCATAAAGACCCAGTTTGACAAGAAGGCTGTGGAGCGGCCAGGAGGCAGGGTCTTGGAGCTTCTGCCCATGCGGGGGAATGGGTTGAGTACTCGATTCTGTGGTCCTCATACCATTGGGAAGAGAGTATGGGACAGGAACTATGTGGTTAGTACTCCTGACCGCCGTGCCAGGTCTCGTCTGTGTCACATTAATTTGTTAAAGCCATATGTGGATCGAGCTGAACAGGCTGCCACAGTTGCGTGTGTGTCCTCAGGGGGGCCTGAGGTGCCTGAGACAGTGAGTGTGGAGCCAGTCAGTGTCCATGTTAATAATTTTGAAGTTTTGAATAATTTGTCTAAATTTCTTGGTCATCTAACCCTACATCAGTAAACTGATCTTATTGCATTGATAAAAGAGTTTCCACTTTTGTTTAGAGATGCTCCAGGGCGTACCAACATAGCTGTTCATGATGTCGAGACAGGTGATGCAGTTCCTATTAAACAACACCCTTATAGGTTGCCACCGGCTAATCTCTGGATGAAGCAGGAGGAACTGGATTCTATGTTGCACATAGGAGTGGTAGAACCGTGTCAGAGTGATTGGAGTTCGCCAGTTGTGTTAGTGCCGAAGTCTGATGGGTCAGTGCGATTTTGCATTGATTACCGGCAGGTAAACAAGGTCACAAAGACTGATGCTTTTCCCATCCCGCGTTTGGAAGATTGTATAGACCGCATTGGTCAAGCTCAGTTTGTGACAAAGTTAGATCTCCTGAAAGGATACTGGCAGGTTCCTCTCACTCCCCGGGCTCAAGAAGTATCTGCATTTGTAACACCTACCGGTCTTTATAAGTGTACAGCTCTACCATTTGGTATGAAAAATGCTCCAGCGACTTTCCAGCGAGCGATGAATCAGATCACGGCTGGATTGTTGAATGTTGTAACATATATAGATGACTTGGTTACATACAGTACAACTTGGCATGATCATATCCAGCATGTGCGTGCATTGTTCGAGAAACTCCAGCAGGCTAACTTGGTGGTAAATCTGCCAAAGTGTGAGTTTGGCAGGGGGCAGGTTACGTACTTGGGTCATTGCGTTGGCCAAGGAACAGTGGCACCCAAGCACGCCAAGGTGCAGGCCATTTTGGGTTTAGTAGTGCCTAGAACACGGCGTGAGCTTATGAGGATTCTGGGAATGTGTGGGTTCTATCGCCGTTTTGTCCCGAATTTTGCCACCGTAGTGGAGCCTTTAACCAACCTTCTCAGGAAGGAAGTCAAGTTTAAATGGTCAGAACAGTGTCAGGCAGCATTTGACAGGCTAAAAGCAATTTTGTCATGTGAGCCTGTGTTAACAGCACCAGACTTTGATGCTCCGTTTAAGTTGGCTGTGGATGCGTGTGAGGTTGGGGTCGGGTCTGTTTTACTGCAGACCGATTCTCAGGGGTTCGACCGACCAGTAGCTTACTTCTCAAAGAAGCTTGATAAACACCAGCGAGCATATTCGACTATTGAGAAGGAAGCACTGGCACTTGTTCTTGCACTGCGTCACTTTGAGGTCTACGTGTCTAGCTCTGCGGGGGATATCACAGTTCTCACAGACCATAATCCTCTCACATTTGTGGCTAAATTTAAGACTTCGAATGCCAGGGTTTTCAGATGGAGTTTGGTTCTTCAGCCATACAGTTTGGTTGCGCAACATGTTGCTGGCAAAAATAACATCATTGCGGATACACTGTCACGGGCATGAGGCCATTTTGTTTGAGTAGTTGAGTAGTTTTCAGTATTATGGCAAGGAATTATATTAAGTTACCTACAGTTACTTTCTTTTGAAAATGTAGGGTAGTAGTGATTTTAATTCAATGTGTGTTTGTATTTGTACAAGAAGAATAAGAAAAAGTAATTAATAGTGAGACGACGGAAAAAAACAGAAAAAAAAACAGGAAGAGAAGTTAAAGAAAGGGAAAAAAAGTATTTTTTTTTTGTCCCGGGGGGGAGGAATGTTATGCAGGCCTGTTAGGGAAAGCACATACTGATAATTGAGAAGGCTGCAGGAGTGTTGGCTGATTGGTGGGCGTGACAACGCCAGCGCTTCAAATTGAGAACAGGTGATTTCACCTGGAGAGCTGTTTTCCCCAGGCGAATTTCTCCCAGAAGAAGAGCTGCGTTTTTGTGGGAGCCCCGAAGGACTTCGTCAGTTTGTTTTTGTGTTTATTCGTTTTTGTGGATACCGTCGCTAAAAAAAAGAAGAAAGCTGAACTGAGAAAAACGGAGTTTGGGCTGGCCGCTTGCAGGAGCGACACTTGGGCTGGTCGAAGCGTGTCGGCTTATGGTGAGCTGCACAACTGCGGTCTTCTCATGTTCTAGTTGCATCCATCACCACATACACCACTGATAATAGTTCATTTTCAAGTTAAGCACAGACACGCAGGGCAAGTTGCAATCCATGGTCCTAACTAGCGTAGATAACACCCCTAGACAACGTTATAGGTAGAGCTAGTTTTGTACCCTTTGTTTTATTTTTGTTTCTATAGTTTTGGGGTAACTGTAGTGTTTGTGGCAAACGCTCGGTGTACCGTAGGGTGGACTATAGGTGATTGTAACAGTGTGTGTGTTTGTGTGTATGGGTGTGTGCATGAGTGTGTGTGTGTTTGTGTGTATGGGTGTGTGCGTGTGTTTGTGTGTGTGTGTGTGTGTGTATGGGTGTGTGCGTGTGTGTGTGTGCGTGTTTGTGTGTGCGTGTGTGTGTGTGTGTGTGTGTGTGTGTGTGTATGAGTGTGTGTGCGTGTTTCTGTAATTGTCTACCTCTCACACAGACAGGTGCAGTCCGACGTCTCTAAGAAGGTGCACATAAATTTGGCTGTAGCGCTGATTCTGCTGAATGGCCACTTCCTGCCCAGCTCCTGGATGGCCTCTCTGAGGACCCCTAGTGGTTGTGTCTATATTGCTCTCATGCTGCACTACTCCCTGCTGGCTGCCTTCAGCTGGATGGCCGTGGAGGGCTTCCACCTCTACCTGCTCCTCGTCAGAGTCTTCAACATCTACATCCACAGATACCTGCTCAAACTGGGCCTGTTTGGATGGGGTAAGACCCTTACACACACACACACACACACCTCTACCTGCTCCTCGTCAGAGTCTTCAACATCTACATCCACAGATACCTGCTCAAACTGGGCCTGTTTGGATGGGGTAAGACCCTTACACACACATACACACACACACACACACACACCTCTACCTGCTCCTCGTCAGAGTCTTCAACATCTACATCCACAGATACGTGCTCAAACTGGGCCTATTCAGATAGGGTAATGATGTGTGTCTGTGTGTGTGTGTGTGTGTGTGTGTCTCTGCTTGTGTGTGTTCACATGAGATCGCAAGTACTGTATGTTGACGTGTCCTTGTGCCTATGCCTGGCAGGCGTTCCTGCTGTTGTAGTGCTCTTGGTCGTCATCATTGACAGAGACGCGTATGGACTCGTAGTTCTCCCTCCCTCTGGAAATAACACCAACAGCACACTACAAATGTAAGTCGTCACCAGGGACACTGCATGGTATGGTATATGAAATCTATATATACATTTATTCTGATACTTTTATTCTAATACAGTGCAAAAGTTATAGGCAGGTGTGAAAAAATGCTGTAAACTAGGCATGCCATCAAAAATGGAAGTGTTTATTTTCACCAATAAACAGAATGCAGTGATTAACAAAAGAGAAATCAAAATCAAATCCATATTTGGTATGACCACCCTTTGCCTTCAAAAGAGCATCAATTTTTTGACATATACTTGCATATAGTTTTTGAAGGAAGATTATTCCAAACATCTTGAAAAACTAACCACAGATCTTCTGTGGATGTAGGCTTTCTGACATATACAACCAATTTGGTACAATTGGTTGATCATACACCTGATTATAATCCTACAAAATCCCTGACTTTGTGTGTACCCTTTTGTGTGAATTCATGCTGGTTTGAAAGCACCTGTCAAAACGTTCGCACAGTATATACACAGTATTAGAAACACCCCCTACACTCACACACATACATATGTACATATATATATATATATATATGATACATTGTAAGTTGTTTTCGATAAAAGCATCTCCTCAGTGTAATGTAATGTAATATAAATTATCTATCCATCTGTACTGGCATTGGTTAGCATTAGTTAGCCTACATACTGTCTATAATAGCATTAGTTAGCATTAGTTAGCCTACATACTGTCTATAATAGCATTAGTTAGCATTAGTTAGCCTACATACTGTTTATAATAGCATTAGTTAGCATTAGTTAGCCTACATACTGTCTATAATGGCATTAGTTAGCATTAGTTAGCCTACATACTGTCTATAATGGCATTAGTTAGCGTTAGTTAGTATACATGTAGCCAAAATAGCCTTAATTCTTTTTATAGAACGGCACCAAAAATGATTCCATGATGAAGTTATGAATAAACTGGTGTGCTATTATGAGTTTGGCCTTCAGGGAATATATGGCTCTGACTGGCACATGTCCCCTTCTCTCTGTATGACGCTGACTGTGTGTGTCCATATGTTCCTGTGACCGTGTGTGTCCGTGTGTCCCTGTGTGTCCCTGTATGTCCCTGTATGTCGCTGACTGTGTGTGTGTGTGTGTGTGTGTGTCCCTGTGACTGCAGGTGCTACGTGCGCAGCGAGGCGGTGAAGTGGGCGAGTGTGTTTGGGCCGTTTGCGCTGCTCTTCCTCTGCAACGTGTGTGTGCTGTTGCTGACGGTGCGTCAGCTGGTGCGGCTGCGGCTCAGTGGCGCCCCCTCTGAAGAGCGGCGGAAGCACGGGCGGGTGTGGAGGGACGCGAGCTCCATCTTGGCCATCTCCTGCTTGCTGGGCGTGGGCTGGGGCATCGCATTCCTCTCCTTCGGCCAACTAAGTCTCGCCGCCACATACCTCTTCTGCATACTCAACTCTTTACAAGGTTAGCCTCTATGTGCAAGAGAGTGTGTGTGTGTGAGTGTGTGTGTGAGAGAGTGTGTGTGAGAGAGAGTGTGTGTGAGAGTGTGTGTGTGAGAGAGAGGGAGTGCGTGTGTGTGTGTGAGAGAGTGTGTGTGTTTGTATGTGTGAGTGTGGGTGAGAGAGTGTGTGTGAGAGAGAGTGTGTGTGTGACAGTGTGCGTGTGAGAGAGAGAGAGTGTGTGTGTGTGTGTGAGAGAGAGGGTGTGTGAGAGTGTGTGTGTGAGAGAGAGAGAGTGTGTGTGTGTTTGAGAAAGAGAGAGTGTGTGTGTGAGAGAGAGAAAGAGAGTGTGTGTGTGAGAGAGAGAGTGTGTGTGTGTGTGTGTGAGAGAGAGTTTGTGTGAGAGAGTGTGTGTGTGAGAGAGAGTGTGTGTGTGACAGTGTGTGTGAGAGAGCGAGAGAGAGCATGTGTGTGTGAAAGTGTATGTGTGAGAGTGCATTCCTCTCCTTGGGCCAGCTTACTCTCACCGCCAAATACCTCTTCTGTGTCCATGTGTTCATGTGTTATGTTCATGTGTTCATGTTTATGTTCATGTGTTCATGTTTATGTTCATGTGTTCATGTGTGATGGTCATGTGTTAATGTGTGATGGTCATGTGTTCATGTGTTCATATTTATGTTCATGTGTTCATGTGTGATGTTCATGTGTTCATGTGTGATGTTCATGTGTTCATGTGTGATGTTTATGTTCATGTGTTTATGTGTTCATGTGTGATGTTCATGTGTGATGTTCATGTGTTCATGTGTGATGTTCATGTTCATGTGTTCATGTGTGATGTTTGTGTTCATGTGTTCATGTGTGATGTTCATGTCTTCATGTGTTCGTGTGTGATGTTCATGTGTTCATGTGTGATGTTTATGTTCATGTGTACATGTGTTCATGTGTGATGTTTATGTTCATGTGTTCATGTGTTCATGTGTGATGTTCATGTGTGATGTTTATGTTCATGTGTTTATTTGTTCATGTGTGATGTTCATGTGTGATGTTCATGTGTTCATGTGTGATGTTTATGTTCATGTGTTCATGTGTGATGTTTATGTTCATGTGTTCATGGGTGATGTTTATGTTCATGTGTCATGTGTGATGTTTATGTTTATGTGTTCATGTTTATGTTCCTGTGTTCATGTGTGATGTTTATGTTCATGTGTTCATGTGTGATGTTTATGTTTATGTGTTCATGTTTATGTTCATGTGTTCATGTGTTCATGTTTATGTTCATGTGTTCATGTGTGATGTTCATGTGTTCATGTGTGATGTTTATGTTTATGTGTTCATGTTTATGTTCCTGTGTTCATGTGTGATGTTTATGTTCATGTGTTCATGTGTGATGTTTATGTTCATGTGTTCATGTGTGATGTTTATGTTCATGTGTTCATGGGTGTTGTTGTTGTGGCTTCTCCCCCTGCAGGCTTCTTCATCTCCATCTGGTTCTGTGCGTCCCGACGCTCCCACAGTGAACAGACACACAGCAGCACCAACACACACACACAGACACACAGCAGCACCAACTGACACACACACACTATTGTAACCACCAGTGACATCGTTTGTACCCACCAGCGACATTGTTTCAAATAAAAACTTGCATTTCTGGACTTTTAAATTTAGTCATTTTGTGATGTACTATCAATAACTATGGGTCATGCATAATACTTGATGCAGATTTTCTGTAATAGTAGAGTACTTTTCTGTGGCCACATTAACGATAAATGCTGATATGTATGAATGTATGTACAGGAATTTTACCAGGGCAGTTACTGTTGAAGCTGTTTTTCTTTTGTCTAATACACATATTTCACTGTTTCCTTTTGTTTAATTTACTTATTTACCTATTTTCCCATGACATCCTGTGCCAGTCACATTTCCATGCTGGAAATGGGAAAGACATGTATTTAACTCCCCAATAAAGGCATGTACTTAACTCCCAATAAAGGCTTAGGCTTAAAAAGGCTTTTTAATGTTGTTGTAAATGACTTTTACTGCATTTTTGCGGTTGTATTTAAGTCCAGCTACGCAATGCAAAGGTTTTAGCCTGATGGAATAGGGCAGTCTTCACCCTGTACCATGCCACACCACAAGAGTGCGCTGTTACCCCATACATTGCCCACTACATCCAATGTATGTGGATGTAGTGTGGGACCATCATGTGAGGACCTCTGGACCAATCATTAGGCAGGACAGTTGTCTGTGACTGTAGTAGGTCATGAGCTACATTATGCTTCATTAACTCATCATCATCATCATGTAGGTCATCATCTACATCATGTTTCATTACGAAAGTGACAAGTTATGAATTTAAATGAACAGCAATACTTGTAGCCCCAATGCAGAGCCATAGATGGTAATCCACGATCTATGCTTTGGGTGACCTGTAATCAGCTGTTTATTTTAGTTGCTTTGTTTAGAGACAGGCCGTGCTGGTCCAGTTCTTACCTCTGCACCTGTAAGATAGCGGATATCTCACCTATATGTAGGATATCTCACCTGTAGGATATATTATATCTCACCTGTTGAATCTCACCCGTAGAATAGAGGCTATCTCACCTGTAGAATAGAGGATATCTCACCTGTAGAATAGAGGACATCTCACCCGTAGGATAGAGGATATCTCGCCTGTAGTGTATATTGTATCTTACCTGTAGAAAATCTCACCTGTACGATAGCGGACATGTAACCTCTAGAATAGAGGATATCCTACCTGTAAGATAGAGGATATCTCACCTGTACAATATCTCACCTGTAAAATAGATGTTATCTCACCTGTAGAATATCTCACCTGTAGGATAGAGAATATCTCACCTGTAGAGTAGATGTTATCTCACCTGTAGAATATCTCACCTGTAGGATAGAGGATATCTCCCCACTGTAGGCAATCAGACCCACTTCACTGGTATCACAAGCTAATGTATTGCCAGACATTTTAACTACCAAATTTAAATTCTTCTGTTATTTCAATAAAAAAATCCAGCAAAAGAAAAAAACCTAGCTTATTACAAGTCTGTGTGTGTGTGTGTGTGTGTGTGTGTGTGTGCATGTAAGTGTGTTTGTGTGTGGGGGGGGCAGGTTGCTATGGGTCATCTGCATGGCACCAATAAGGAAGTATTTGGGTCTTTGTAACAGTAGGGTCAGAAAGATGATGTCATGGAAACCATAAATGCAAATCTGTATTTGCCTCCTCTAACGCTAACCCTGCGAGTGACCACGTACCAGATCTGTTTTTTGCTCCTATGTGATCACATAACAGATCTGTATTTCGCTCCTATAACAGCCCCCCGGGCATGACATCATCATATAACAACTCCTCAGTATTAGTGGGCAATGACATCATCATATACCAGCCCCTCAGTCTTAGTGGACAATGACATCATCATATACCAGCCCCTCAGTATTAGTGCATAATGACATCATATACCAGCCCTCAGACACTAACCCCAACTCCTTCAAGACACATATGCTTCAGCACTGCTGTAATAATAATGCATATTCAACTACTTTAAACACATTACTGTAGCTCTGACCTGCACATTCTACTGTTGTTCCAGTACATATGTTAACCAACCTGGCCCATCTCTTTGTTTGCCTAAGTCTAAAGTTAGGGTTAGCTGTTTGTCTAAAGTTAGGCTTAGCTGTTTGTCTAAACGTAGGGTTAGTTGTTTGTCTAAACTTAGGGTTAGCTGTATGTCTAAAGTTAGGCTTAGCTGTATGTCTAAACGTAGGGTTAGCTGTTTGTCTAAACTTAGGGTTAGCTGTTTGTCTAAAGTTATGGTTAGCTGTATGTCTAAACGTAGGGTTAGCTGTATGTCTAAAGTTAGGCTTAGCTGTATGTCTAAACGTAGGGTTAGCTGTATGTCTAAAGTTAGGGTTAGCTGTTTGTCTAAAGTTATGGTTAGCTGTATGTGTAAACTTAGGGTTAGCTGTTTGCCTTTTAAAATGGTCCAATGAGTGTTCCAGATGAAGAGACACTGTATTGTTTGCTATGAGTTCTGATAAACGGCTTCATTTTGAATAAAGTTAGTCCAGCAATGTATTTTCTCTCTCTCTCGCTCTCTCTCTCTCTCTCCCACACACACACACACACACACACACTCCCTGACCTGCTTTGTTTGGATAGTTAACAACAGCTACTGAGGCTGCTTATGCAAAACCCTTGTAGGATGTGGTCAATGATTAGCTGAACCATCAGCCATTCCGAGCACCAGAGGCAACACATCAGATGCCGGCACCTCCACAACACCATCATATGCTTACTGACAACCACCCAGAGACCACAGCAGCCACAGCTGTCTCAGACACGATACAGGTAGATATTTGTGTTCATTTTGAGATGTCACTGCTTGGGCAGATGCAGGAGTCATTCACAGATGTGTGGATAGCTCTTTGGTGGATATAGGCCAGGTGTGTGGATAGCTTTTTGGTTGATATAGGCCAATGTGGTTTAGGTTGGGTTACAGTTAGGGTTAGGGCTATGTGTGAATGACTGGTTGTGTTTATCAGGTTGCTAACAACAGGAAGTTTAATTTCCCTTCAATTCCTGCAGTTATTTTAGTTGGATTCTCATTGTGTCATTATGCATTGTTGTTGTTGTTGAAGTTGTTGTTGTTGATGTTAATGTTGTTGTATTGAACTATTTTATTAATATGGGGCCTTTTCCCTCTCAGGTTGAACAGAGACACCATGCTTTCCATTTCAGTACTGTTTCTCCTGCGCATCGCCAGTGCTGCCGTTGGTAAGCAGAGTGTGATGTGATGTGATCAAGGCTATGCTTCCTTAAAGAGTGTAATGTGATCAAGGCTATGCTTCCTTAAAGAGTGTGATGTGATGAAGGCTATGCTTCCTTAAAGAGTGTGATGTGATGAAGACTATGCTTCCTTAAAGAGTGTGATGTGATGAAGACTATGCTTCCTTAAAGAGTGTAATGTGATCAAGGCTATGCTTCCTTAAAGAGTGTAATGTGATCAAGGCTATGCTTCCTTAAAGAGTGTAATGTGATCAAGGCTATGCTTCCTTAAAGAGTGTGATGTGATGAAGACTATGCTTCCTTATAAGAATGCCATAAAGTGACATAAAGCTATGTGTAAAACTTTCATATGCTCATGAATATATATCTATTACGTCATGTAGACAGGAAGCACAAACACAGCTACATAGACAGGAAGTAAAAACACAGCTACATAGACAGCTGATACAAACACAGTTATATAGACAGGAAGTAAAAACACAGTTATATAGACAGGTGATACAAACACAGGTAGCAGAGGCAGGTAGTATAGAGGTATAGTATAGAGGTGTACTGTAGACAGGTAGTATAGAGGTGTAGTATAGACAGGTAGTATAGAGGTGTAGTGTAGACAGGTAGTATAGAGGTGTAGTATAGACAGGTAGTATAGACAGGTAGTATAGACAGGTAGTATAGAGGTGTAGTATAGACAGGTAGTATAGAGGTGTAGTGTAGACAGGTAGTATAGAGGTGTAGTATAGACAGGTAGTATAGAGGTGTAGTGTAGACAGGTACTATAGACAGGTAGTATAGAGGTGTAGTATAGACAGGTAGTGTAGACAGGTAGTATAGACAGGTAGTATAGACAGGTAGTATAGAGGTGTAGTATAGACAGGTAGTATAGACAGGTAGTATAGAGGTGTAGTATAGACAGGTAGTGTAGACAGGTAGTATAGAGGTGTAGTATAGACAGGTAGTATAGACAGGTAGTATAGAGGTGTAGTATAGACAGGTAGTATAGAGGTGTAGTATAGAGGTGTAGTCTAGACAGGTAGTATAGAGGTGTAGTGTAGACAGGTAGTATAGACAGGTAGTATAGAGGTGTAGTATAGACAGGTAGTGTAGACAGGTAGTATAGAGGTGTAGTATAGACAGGTAGTATAGACAGGTAGTATAGAGGTGTAGTATAGACAGGTAGTATAGACAGGTAGTATAGAGGTGTAGTATAGACAGGTAGTGTAGACAGGTAGTATAGAGGTGTAGTATAGACAGGTAGTATAGACAGGTAGTGTAGAGGTGTAGTATAGACAGGTAGTATAGAGGTGTAGTATAGACAGGTAGTATAGAGGTGTAGTATAGAGGTGTACTGTAGACAGGTAGTATAGAGGTGTAGTCTAGACAGGTAGTATAGAGGTGTAGTGTAGACAGGTAGTATAGAGGTGTAGTGTAGACAGGTAGTATAGACAGGTAGTATAGAGGTGTAGTGTAGACAGGTAGTATAGACAGGTAGTATAGACAGGTAGTGTAGAGGTGTAGTATAGACAGGTAGTATAGAGGTGTAGTATAGAGGTGTAGTGTAGACAGGTAGTATAGAGGTGTAGTGTAGACAGGTAGTATAGACAGGTAGTATAGACAGGTAGTATAGAGGTGTAGTGTAGACAGGTAGTATAGAGGTTTAGTATAGACAGGTAGTATAGACAGGTAGTATAGAGGTGTAGTATAGAGGTGTAGTATAGAGGTGTAGTGTAGACAGGTAGTATAGAGGTGTAGTGTAGACAGGTAGTATAGACAGGTAGTATAGAGGTGTAGTATAGACAGGTAGTGTAGACAGGTAGTATAGACAGGTAGTATAGAGGTTTAGTATAGACAGGTAGTATAGAGGTGTAGTGTAGACAGGTAGTATAGAGGTGTAGTGTAGACAGGTAGTATAGACCGGTAGTATAGAGGTGTAGTATAGAGGTGTAGTGTAGACAGGTAGTATAGAGGTGTAGTGTAGACAGGTAGTATAGACAGGTAGTATAGACAGGTAGTATAGAGGTGTAGTGTAGACAGGTAGTATAGACAGGTAGTATAGACAGGTAGTGTAGAGGTGTAGTATAGACAGGTAGTATAGAGGTTTAGTATAGACAGGTAGTATAGACAGGTAGTATAGAGGTGTAGTATAGAGGTGTAGTGTAGACAGGTAGTATAGAGGTGTAGTGTAGACAGGTAGTATAGACAGGTAGTATAGAGGTATAGTATAGACAGGTAGTGTAGACAGGTAGTATAGACAGGTAGTATAGAGATTTAGTATAGACAGGTAGTATAGAGGTGTAGTGTACACAGGTAGTATAGAGGTGTAGTGTAGACAGGTAGTATAGACAGGTAGTATAGACAGGTAGTATAGAGGTTTAGTATAGAGGTGTAGTGTAGACAGGTAGTATAGAGGTGTAGTGTAGACAGGTAGTATAGACAGGTAGTATAGAGGTTTAGTATAAACAGGTACTATAGACAGGTAGTATAGAGGTGTAGTATAGACAGGTAGTATAGAGGTGTAGTATAGACGTGTAGTGTAGACAGGTAGTATAGACAGGTAGTATAGAGGTGTAGTATAGAGGTGTAGTGTAGACAGGTAGTATAGAGGTGTAGTGTAGACAGGTAGTATAGAGGTGTAGTATAGACAGGTAGTGTAGACAGGTAGTATAGAGGTTTAGTATAGACAGGTAGTATAGACAGGTAGTATAGAGGTGTAGTATAGAGGTTTAGTATAGACAGGTAGTATAGAGGTTTAGTATAGACAGGTAGTGTAGACAGGTAGTATAGACAGGTAGTATAGACAGGTAGTATAGAGGTTTAGTATAGACAGGTAGTATAGAGGTGTAGTATAGACAGGTAGTATAGAGGTGTAGTGTAGACAGGTAGTATAGACAGGTAGTATAGACAGGTAGTATAGAAGTTTAGTATAGACAGGTAGTATAGACAGGTAGTATAGAGGCAGAGAGTGTTGAGGAAAAGAGAGTCGCCAACAGCCGTTTGCTTCCGTGTTCTATTTTCGCAAGGGGGAGGGGGGGAAATCCCCCTTTATGCAGTGCAGAGCAGATTCTAGGTTTGTTTCATTAAAATGAACGTGTCCGTGTGGAGCTTAACTAATAAATTGGTCATAACGTCTTTCTGGAGTTGTTAAGGGTTTTTTTGGAATCATGTGTCACAATCCGCAACTATTTGTAATAATTTCAAGCCTAATAGTGTAAGTTGTTACTGTTTGGATTTTGAGAAAATTGGCTTTATTTTAGGTCAGGTAGCACGACGTGCTAACGCTAGCGAACAACGCTAACGTAATGTTTTAAATTGAAAGCTCTCACTTTACTCACTAACACCCACCTAGATACTGTTACTGATATTAGCGTAAGCAGACAAAGTAATATAAAGGTATAGGGTTACAGCAATGTATTAAATTCAAGGTGAGTCCAATCACTGTTAGCGTTTAGCACATTGGTGTTGTACCATTCACTTGATACCATTCACTTGAATGAGCTAGTTCGTTAGCTTGCTAGCTCGCTTTACAGACACACTAAATTATTTTCTTAGAGTTTGAAATGGGAATTTGTTGGCATCATACATCATCCTAGACAATAATACACTACACAGCATTATATTTATATTATTTAACAGCTTATTAAAATAAAAAGTGTATAATATGACGTCATATGACACACCCATTTATGCAGTCCGGACGTGTTCACATTTGGTCCCATAGTAACGTATTATGTTGGCTTATCTTTGTAGAATCTAAGATCTTTGATAGAGGTTTAGTATAGACAGGTACTATAGACAGGTAGTATAGAGGTGTAGTGTAGACAGGTAGTATAGAGGGTAGTATAGACAGGTAGTATAGACAGGTAGTATAGAGGTATAGTATAAAGATATAGTATAGACAGGTACTGTGGTAATGTAGAGATTAACTTGGTGGTTTTACAGCACATCACTGTCATATTATAATGGGAGATCCTGCTGACGAAAATGCAGCTACATGTTCATGTTAAAATGCAGCTACATGTTCATGTTAAAATGCAGCTACATGTTCATGTTATATGCAGCTACATGTTTATGTTAAAATGCAGCTACATGTTTATGTTAAAATGCAGCTACATGTTTATGTTAAAATGCAGCTACATGTTCATGTTATATGCAGCTACATGTTTATGTTAAAATGCAGCTACATGTTCATGTTAAAATGCAGCTACATGTTCATGTTAAAATGCAGCTACATGTTCATGTTAAAATGCAGCTACATGTTCATGTTATATGCAGCTACATGTTCATGTTAAAATGTCTCAACACTCTTTGTCTTTGCCAGTCATAACGACATATGAGAACAGGACAGAGTTTAAAATGTCCATCGCTGAATGCCATCTTAACGTCGCTATGAAGCTGGACACAATGACCTGTGAATGGAACAGTGAGCCATGCTACATAAACTGCACAGATGAAATCTTTAAACTGGATATCACTGAGCCCCTGCCTGTGGATTTAAATCAAAACTGCCAACATGTCTACATCCTTGGTGAGTAGTGTCCTCTCTCTCTCTCTCTCTCACACATATATACACACACACACACACACACACACACACACACAGTGTCTTTATGAACGCCATTTTAAATCAGCAAGGGGTCCCAGGCCAGTATTGGGGCCTATGCTCTGTTGCCAGCATGCCTTATATATGCAGTGGTATGTGCACCCTTTGTGAAAAATAAATGTTATAAATGTCTATTACTGTGAATGATTAACCAAGTGGAAGATGAAATGATTGTCAAAACACATGAATTTACAGGTGATACATTCCCTTTACATTTTCAAACAAAATTATGACTCAGTTTCATCTTTTGCATTTTCAAAGTAACAGAAACAAGAAAAAGTGGTCCTGCAAAAGACAGACAGACAGACAGACAGACAGACAGACAGACAGACAGACAGACAGACAGATAGATAGATAGATAGATAGATAGATAGATAGATAGATAGATAGATAGATAGATAGATAGATAGATAGATAGATCGATCCCACACTGGGAAATTAAAGAACGAATCCATTTGATAAAAGCTTGTAAGGGATAATACTGTCTTGTTTCCCCTCCACTATTCCCTGCAACTTTTAAACAGGAACTAACGTAACATGTTACACCAGTTTGTGTACATTCAATAATGTGACTGACATTCTGAAGAAGATAAAACATCAACGTGGAACCCTTGAAGACCTGAGAACAATTCTGAAGATTAAAAAGATATGCACACATCTCTCTGAAAATATATCATTTGTTGACATCTACAATAGGTGAGAAACACCAACCACTTTTCCTGTCAGAGCTCACTTGTTTGTTCTGTGTATGACTGAAAAGCTTGTGTTGGTGTGGCAGGGTAGAGAAACACATCCTACACGGAGTCATCAATAACACAGCACTGGGGGACGGCACAGTGGAATATAATCTGGGGGACATCGCCATGACAGTGGCCTCAGCAAACTGCTGTGCACATGACAGCTTCATACCGCTCAGGTCTCCACTGGTGAGGATAGAACGTACACTCAGTCACACACATTCACACACGTCTGTTGAACATAGTCACACATTCACACACGTCTGTTCTACATAGTCACACATTCACACACGTCTGTTGAACATGGCCACAAACACTCACACACATTCACACATGTCTACAGTACTATGGAGTCTTTTTGTTGTATGTGTGTAGTACAGTACTATGGAGTATATGTGTTTTATCTGTGTAGTACAGTACTATGGAGTATATGTGTTTTATCTGTGTAGTACAGTACTATGGAGTATATGTGTTTTATCTGTAGTACAGTACTATGTAGTATATGTGTTTTATCTGTGTAGTACAGTACTATGGAGTCTATGTCAAGTCAAGTTTATTTCTAAAGCACTTTAAAATACAACAAAGGCAGCTGACCAAAGTGCTGAACAAGTAGGTAAAATGACTAAAACATAAGGACACCATGACTAGGGGACAACATAAAAACACAGAGATGACCTGACGGTGGTTGACTAATATAACAGAGTGATATATTTGCAAAATAAAAGCGTATAGTACAGGAAGCCAAGGCGTAAAATGATTTAGGGATAATAAATAACTAAGAAAGAGTGATAAATAAGCTAAGACCGTGCATAAACCAAATAAGAGTTAAAACAAACACATAAACTAAAAACCCATATAAGAGATGGTAAACTAAAAGCATTTCATACACAGTTAAAAGCCAAGGCATAAAAGTGGGTTTTGAGATGAGTTTTAAAAACAGCTAGGGAAGGGGCTAGGCGTATATGGAGTGGCAGGTCATTCCAGAGTTTAGGGCCCACAACTGTAAAAGCCCGGTCCCCTCTGCTTTTCCGCCTGGATGGGGGCACCA
Source organism: Coilia nasus (assembly GCA_027475355.1). Lineage (NCBI taxonomy): Eukaryota > Metazoa > Chordata > Actinopteri > Clupeiformes > Engraulidae > Coilia > Coilia nasus. The sequence continues at coordinate 73,107 of CM050202.1, forward strand.
CTAGGCGGAGTTGGTCCGCTGACCTGAGAGCCCTGGAGGGGGTGTGAATTTTTAAAAGGCCAGACAGGTAAGAGGGTGCCAGACCATGAAGAGATTTAAAAACAAATAAAAGAATCTTAAAGTTTATCCTATAGCGTATGGGGAGCCAGTGAAGAACAGCAAGCACAGGTGTTATGTGCTCCCGCCTACGTGTTCTGGTGAGGAGGCGGGCAGCGGCATTCTGGACTAGTTGCAGGCGTGCAAGGGCGGAGGAAACTTAGGCCAGCATACAGGGCATTACAATAGTCCAGGCGGGAGGAGACAAAGGCGTGGATGACCCTCTCGAAGTCTTTAAAAGATAAAAATGGCTTGACCTTGGATAAAACCCTTAGTTGATAAAAACTAGACTTTACAACCATGTTGATTTGTTTCTCCATACTAAAAAAGGAATCAAAACAACACCAAGGTTTTTTGCTGTGTCTTTTACATATGGTTCGAGGGGGCCTAGGTCAGCGTAGGAGTTAGAGGTGGCACTGGGCCTAAAACTAGGACCTCAGTTTTGCTTTCATTAAAACTTAAAAAATTTAGGGCCATCCAGGCTTTTATGTCCTCCAGGCAGTTTAGTAGCCATTTAAAGGAGTGGGAGTCATTGTGTTTTAGGGGCATGTAGATCTGAGTATCATCCGCATAACAGTGAAAAGAAACATTGTATTTTTTAAGGATAGACCCCAGGGGTAGCATATATAGGGAGAAGAGTAGAGGAGCAAGAATCGAACCTTGCGGAACGCCACAGGAGAGATGAGCAGAGGGGGATGCTGAGTACCCCAGGCACACAGAAAAGCTTCTATTTGTGAGGTAAGATTTGAACCATTCAAGGGCAGTGCCTCTGATGCCAGCACAGTTTTCTAGACGGGAGATTAAAATGTCGTGATAGACAGTATCAAATGCAGCAGTGAGGTCTAGTAAAATCACGATGGCATTATCGCCAGAGTCAGTAGTTATTAAAAGATCATTAAAAACCTTGAGTAAGGCTGACTCTGTGCTATGGAGGGATTTAAAACCAGACTGGAGGGGTGTTACGGCTGTATATGTTTTGTGTCTCCCGTGCTGTTTGTCCCTCTCTCTCTCCCATACCTGCTACCTGCTCAGGAGATCCAACTGATTGACTTCATTAGGAGCACTTGATCACGTGATCAAGCATTACTTAACAGCACCTGGTTCCTGTTGCCAGGAGAGGCTTTTGGTGCTGGTTGCTGGCTGTTGCTGTTGCCTCTCAGCCTGGGATTGTGTCATTATGATTTGGACTTTGTGTTGTGTCTTTGTCTTATGTGTTAATGTAATATATATATATATATGTATATATATATATATATATAAATCCCACTGGTTGGGTTGCTTTTAAAGGTGTTTTTTTGTTCTTACTTGGGTCAGTGGTGGCTTTGGTGTTCGCCCCAGTAGGGCCATCCAGTAGTGGGGCGTAACAAATCACCAGCACCTGTTGATCACATGACCAGGTGTTCCTAATCAGGCCAATCCCATCACATGATTGCTGAGTAGGTAGAGGGTATGGCAGCAGCAGAGGGACAAACAGCACAGGGAAATACAAAAATGACAGGAAATGCATACAGCCGTAACACCCCCACCCTTAAAACAATGAAAAAAATAGTTGCACATGGTTACAATTAAAAATACAATTCAAAACAATGCAAAACAAAAGCTATTTATTCATTGTAAAAGCATTTCAAAATTGGGGTAAAACAAGGCTGTAGGAAACATCTTTCAGTTTACATAAGACATGGCAGCTACAACAAAAGAACCAGAAAACAAAAAAGAACCTCACACTTTCTAACTCGCATGGCAAGCTTACCTACCTCCCGAAAAACAAAAACGTGAGTCTTCCGAGAAACTTCCTAACCTGCACTTACTACCCCTGCTCTACAAAAAAGTGCAGAAATGTGCAACCGCCAGTATGACAAGTACACACACATTTACATAGACAGTTACACACACAAAAACTGAAAGCTTTATATCACAAGTGCATGCACAGACCTCCAACTCAGCCTACCACCACAAAAATCCACCACTTGGGCAAATGTGTGGGCTAACGCCAGTTCAGGTCTGGCAGGCACAACCATAGAAAGGCCCAAAAGCCATACAAATTTCATAGGCCTCAAAAAAAAACAAAGCCATCAAAACTCCACAAAACAAAATTGGGACTGCTGCTGACGCAGGTGTTAACTAAGGTCAAGGTGGTAAAACAAAGATTTAACACAGGGCCAATTAAGGTGCTGCAACTGAATAGCAAACCAAGCAGCCAAACAGGTAGCCATGTAAGCAGGTGCCAGTCCCATTAAACAAAATGGCTACCACCATGAGGTTAACAAACAAAAAGAGACACAAGTTGCCACATTCCCACACCAACACAGTAACAAAAAGGTGACCAACACAAACGTGGAGTGCAACAGAAACAAACCAAAAGGGTCGACACAAAGTAGCCAAGCTACATTGTTGCCATTCACCAACAGCAACACACAAAGACCCAACAAAAGTGAACTGCCACTACCACGAGACAAAATGGACACCATGTGGCCTTAAACCACATACAAAAGTTACCATGATAGATGTAGGGAACTAACAACATACAAAGTGACCTGACAAAATTGGGAGAGCACATCCACTACACAAAGATCCACTGATCTGTGGAGTGACTACTACCCACACAAAAGGTCACAACACTAAATTAGCTGGTAAGTGAACACAAAAAAACAGTAACAAACAAGTGACCCAACAAAAGTAGCCTGCAACAACCACCACAAATGGCCACACAGTAGTTAACCACTACACACAAATGTTGCCAACTTGCACCCAAGTTGCAACCAACAAGTGACCTACTAAATGTGGAGTGCAGCTACAACAAAAAGGTCACACGAAAATTACTGCACCAGCTACACAAACTGACACAGTCATACAATACCTCATGGCTGTTCAATCCCGGACTCGAGCCCCCATTTGTTACGCCCCACTACTGGATGGCCGTACTGGGGCGAACACCAAAGCCACCACTGACTCAAGTAAGAACAAAAAAACACCTTTAAAAGCAACCCAACCAGTGGGATTTATATATCATATATCATATATCATATCATATATATATATTACATTAACACATAAGACAAAGACACAACACAAAGTCCAAATCATAATGACACAATCCCAGGCTGAGAGGCAACAGCAACAGCCAGCAACCAGCACCAAAAGCCTCTCCTGGCAACAGGAACCAGGTGCTGTTAAGTAATGCTTGATCACGTGATCAGGTGCTCCTAATGAAGTCAATCAGTTGGATCTCCTGAGCAGGTAGCAGGTATGGGAGAGACAGAGGGACAAACAGCACAGGAGACACAAAACATATACAGCCGTAACAAGGGGTTCCAGGATGCCATGGGAATCTAAAAAAGATTGCACTTGGTGAAGCACTAGTTTTTCCAGGACCTTGGACAGGAAGGGGAACTTAGAGATGGGTCTGTAATTGGAGAGGATAGTGGTGTCTAAATTAGGTTTTTTTAATTAATGGCTGTACTATTGCATGTTTGAATGACTGTGGTACATATCCTGTTGCCAGGCTACAGTTCATAATGTCTAATATGCTGCGACCTGTGGTCTCAAGTGTCTGTATGATGAGGGAAGGGGGCATGGTGTCTGCTTGACCAGAAGTGATTTTCATTTGGCTAATTGTTCTGATTAGGTTGGGGAGGGAAATAGTTTCAAACTGGCAGAATGTTGCTGTGGATGAAACAGGAATGGAGAGATCGAAGGATGGAGGGGTTATGGTGGCTCTGATACTGTTGACTTTGGTGACAAAAAACTGCAGGAGTGTGTCGCTATTAACTGAGGAGGGGTCCAACTCTACGTGCTGCTTGGGGTTTAGTGCAGTGTTAATAGTGCTAAAAAGATTACGTGGTTTATCACTGTTTCGTTGGACAATGTCTGCAAAATATTTGTTTTTTTCGGACTTCACAGTTTTCTGGTATTTGGCCCAGGTTTCCTTCAGAATGTCGTAGGACACATGTAGTTTGTCTTTTCTCCACCTGCGTTCTGCCATCCGGCATTCTCGTCTGACAGAACGAGAGGAATCGGTCAGCCAAGGAGCTTGGTTTGTTTTTGGGCGCAGTTTTAACAGGTGCGACATGGTCGAGGATGCGTTTTATATGTGTTTTATCTGTGTAGTACAGTACTATGGAGTATATGTGTTTTATCTGTGTAGTACAGTACTATGGAGTATATGTGTTTTATCTGTGTAGTACAGTACTATGTAGTATATGTGTTTTATCTGTGTAGTACAGTACTATGGAGTATATGTGTTTTATCTGTGTAGTACAGTACTATGGAGTATATGTGTTTTATCTGTGTAGTACAGTACTATGGAGTATATGTGTTTTATCTGTGTAGTACAGTACTATGGAGTATATGTGTTTTATCTGTGTAGTACAGTACTATGGAGTCTATGTGTTTTATCTGTGTAGTACAGTACTATGGAGTATATGTGTTTTATCTGTGTAGTACAGTACTATGGAGTATATGTGTTTTATGTGCAGAACGCCCCAGGCTACAGTACTATGGAGATGCTGATTCCTGTGGAAGCGTTCAGCCACAACACACAGGACCAGTGGAAGACAGGTGTGGTCCACTACAGATCTGGACAGCAGTTCCTGGTAAGGCACTATAACGCTAACCTAACCCTAAGGTCCACTACAGATCCACACAGCAGTTCCTGGTAAGACACTAAGGCTATCCCTATGGTTCACTACATACAGTATGTCTCCAGTAGTTCCTGGTAAGGCAATAATGTTATCCCTATAAGCTAGAGCACTGTGGTTCACTGCATACAGTATGTCTACACCAGTCTCCCTAACCAGAGTTGCCGTGAGGTCGCGGTTTGAAGCCTGAGGCTGGGCGTTACAGAAAGACGTTGGTTACACGTCTCTTCCTGTAAAGCAGCTTAAGGCATCGCCTATTCAGTTATACCTGATGGTTCTTACTTCACAAACACCTGATAATTATTACCTTCTTAACACACCTGATGACCCTGACCTCATTAAGACACCGGATGACCCTGTCCTTGTTAAGTCACCTGAAAATGCTGTCCTCATTAAGACACCTGATAATTATTACCTCGTTAACACAACTGATGACCTTGACCTCATTAAGACAGCTGATGATTATGTCCCCATTAAGACACCTGATGACCCTGACCTTGTTAACCCTTCATGACCCGCAGGTGAGTCAGGAGGTTACACTGGGCTCAGAGGTGGTGCGTGTGGAGGTGCTGGGGGAGCCTCCAACACAGCTGACCAGCCGGCTCAGGATGACCTTCACCCTCACTTTCAATGAAAGCAGCGTGAGTACACTTACTATAGCAGTCTCTCTCAGGTGAGCACACTTACCATAGCAGTCTCACAGGTAAGTACACACCTTTGTTGAGAACTGTAATACGTATATGTAGGTCTATGCAGAACAAGGTTAGGGTTAGGAACAGTAGGGGTTTTAGTATATATATATACATATATATATACATATATATACATATATATATATATATATATATATATATATATATATATATATATATATGAAACTAAATCAGTATACATAAATCAGTACAGCTCTTAGTAGTGAAAATTCTGTGTCTTGTGTCTGTTTTGTGAATTTTAGTTTGTGTCTTGTGTTCCTGGTGTTTTGTTTTTTGGACTCCTTTTTACCCCCTCCTGGTCGCTCTGTTGTATTTCCTGTCAGTAGTGTTCCGTGTGCTTTTGCTGCCCCCTCCTGGTCGCTCTGTTGTATTTCCTGTCAGTAGTGTTCCGTGTGCTGTTGTTGTTCTTCCCATCCTCCTGTTGGCCACGCCCCTGTCTTGACTGCTTCTTGTGCTCCCATTATGTTCACCTGTTCCTGACTGTCTCCTTCTTGCCCTTGTTGGTCTGTGTGTGTGTGTGTGTGTGTGTGTGTGTGTGTGTGTGTGTGTCAGGGGCGCAGATAGGTTTTTGAAACTGGGGGGGATGAAGCTGCCAGCTACCCCCCCCCCCCCCCCCCAAAGCCATAAGGGTGCGTTATGTAATGTAATGTATTACCTTACCTAACTGTGATGTCTGGTGCTCTCAAGTGTTATTTACCACTGACATGACAGGATGATCGAATATATGTGTGTGTGTGTGTGTCCTGCATGACTGCTACCCTTTGCATTTATCTATTAAATCTATTATAGGTCTGTGTAGATTTGGACTGTCAAACTCTCTTCTCTCTCTCCTTCTGGCCCTCCTTCTCTCTCTTCTTCTGACCCTCCCTCTCTCTCTCCTTCTTCTGCCTATGAAAATCATTACACATTGACTGTCAACACGCACAGAATGCCCCTCACAAAAATACTAAACTCGTTTTAAGAATAATAATACTGAGAAACTGGGTGGTCTATGTGTGTGTAAAGAGTAGCCTAAACCACCACTGCATCCTAGCTTTCTAATTTGTGTGTCGCGCGATCGGCAGTCAGTGGACACCTCTTCGCATAAGTTCCTTATTAAACAACAATATGCTCACTGCTCGTGGCGAGGAACGTCAGATTAAACATTAAAACGGCCTTGAGTTATTAATGTCGTTGACAGAAATCGAACGAGGTATTTACATGTACAGGCGCGGAGGCAGAAGGCAAAAGTTTGCCTCTAGCCTGCTTCGTACAATTTACTTTCACGACGACATTGCTTTGAACAGACTATCAGAAAATGCAAGGTGACGTGATAACGTAAAATACAGTTTACTTACAGCTGTTGCTTTTTGAAAAAACGATGTGATGGTTTTTTGCTTTTTAGCTCGCCTCATCACGCCGTGTTGGTATGGGGTCCTGAACTTGCCTGTCAGACTATTTGTTGGTAA
>CM050202.1:90000-132500 GCA_027475355.1 Coilia nasus
GAATGGTGATTGTTGACAAGTACAGTTCAGCTAAAGCAGACAGAAATTAATTATCCTTGGGGACACACACACTCAGAGACATACACTCACACACACACACACCCACACCCATACACACACTCACACACAGACAAATACATACACACATACACACACTCACACTCAGAGACACACACTCACACATATACACACACTCACACTCAGACACACACTCACACATATACACACACAGTAAATCCAACAGAATCGGGTTCATGTGGATCAAACCTATCACCCATACAGGTGAAACCTAAACCAATGCAACTAATGTGTGTGTGTGCGTGTGTGTGTGTGTGTGTGTGTGAGTGTGTGTATGTGTGTGTGTGAGTGTGTATGTGTCTAATGCCAATATGTGTATATTATTAAACACAGTTGCTCTCACGTGTCTTTTGGTTGTGAAGAAGGAAACATTAAAAGCTAAAAGTTAAGGAATGGAATAAACTAACACTCAAAAGCACAAACACACAAACTGTTCCATTAAATTCCACTGAAAGCAGAAGAGGCGACAGAAGATAGACACAGGGAGCTAACTAACCCTAACACACACACACACACACACACACAGACACACACACACACACACACACACATACACACACACACACACACACACACACACACACACACACACACACATACACACACACACACAGACACACACACACACACATACACACACACACACACACACACACATGCACACACACACACAGACACACACACACACATACACACACACACACACACACACACACACACACAGACACACACACACACACACACACACAGACACACACATACACACATACACACACACACACACACACACACACAGACACACACACACACACACACACACACATACACTACATACACACATACACTACATACACAAACACTAAAGCAGCAAACACACACTCAGCACGAGCCTTAACCTCAGCCTTAGTCACATGGTTTTACCAGACACACACACACCACACACACACACACACACAGAAACGTTCATTATAGGAATCAACGACTGTTAGTCATATGACCCTATCAAAGTGAAAAACACTACTCCCTCTTCTGATGCCAACGTGTCCTGTCTGCCCCATGTCTGAACACTTAAGCTTTTCACCACCTTAACCCCCTAACTTCACCACCTTAACCCTCTCACCACCTTAACTTCATCATCTTAACCCCTTCACCCCCATAACTTCACCATCTTAACCTTTGACCCCCCTAACTTCACCACCTTAACCCTTTCACCCCCTAACTTCATCATCTTAACCCCTTCACCCCCATAACTTCACCATCTTAACCTTTGACCCCCCTAACTTCACCACCTTAACCCTCTCACCACCTAACTTAACCCCTTCACCCCCTAACTTCACCACCTTAACCCTCTCACCACCTTAACGTCACCACCTTAACCCTTTCACCCCCTAACTTCATCATCTTAACCTTTTACCCCCCTAACTTCACCACCTTAACCCTTTCACCCCCATAACCCCTTCACCCCCATAACTTCATCATCTTAACCCCTTCACCCCCATAACTTCATCATCTTAAGCCCTTCACCACCTTAACTGCACCACTTTAACCCCTTCATAACCCCTGGTTTTCAATCAACCCAAAAGGACGCATGTCACTCCTCTCTTCATCAACCTGCATTGGCTCCCGGTGGCTGCCAGAATTCAACACAAAGCTTTGACTCTAGCCTACAAAGTCACTTCTGGATCTGCCCCCATCTATCTCAACGTCCTACTGAATGCTTACATCCCGTCCAGAACACTGCGATCCTCTAATACGAACCGCCTGGCCGTAACCTCTCCCAAGACAAAGCGAGGTTACTCCAAACTTTTCTCGGTTGTTATCCCTCAGTGGTGGAACAACCTACCAGTCCCTACAAGAGCAGCAATATCCCTGTCGACCTTCAAAAAGCTTGTGAAGACCCTTCTTTTCCGAGACTGCTTAAAGGTGTACTTCCACGAGAAACCGTTTAGTACTTGCTCTTTTGAAATATGATAGGTCACCCAGAGTTGCATATGCATGCTGCATATCAAAATGTTTTTCTATCCCCGTTTTCTATATCAGTCAAAAGAAGACAATAGGCGGAAAAACGACCCAATGCGAAAAGGGCCTTCGGCGTGATGTAGACGTGGAAATACATATAAGAGAAACTGACCGAATGGGCTTTAAATAATGTTAGCCTGTTTGACTGACTCGCATAAGATTAGCAGGCTAGTTGAATGACTGAACTGCATTTAGCCGGGCACTTGCACTGTTTTGTCATGCAAATATTACCATTCTGAAACGTTCATTGACAAACGGTCAGGAAGCGACTGTGCTTGTGCCATCTCTCCTTCCTCTTCGGATTCAGGAACAAACACATAAGGCTGTATCTCTGTAGACATTCTGTGTGCAGTTTTAGCGCTGTCAAGTTGACCTTTCCCCTTTACCTTGCTATCAAGTTGACTGTGGGGCAAAGGAAGCTGCAGGGAGCGTGCCTCTGGTGAAATCGTGTCGTTCTCCCGGCCCCACCCCCTCTACCAAACTAAAACAGCCTGAAACAGAAGCACTAGAATTTTTTTTTCATTAAAACCAGCGCACAGGGCAATTATTAATACTAGAGAACACCGCAAAATTAATGAAAACACGATGGAAGTACACCTTTAACAAAACTAAATTCTACTAACCATCCCTCTACATAGGTACCTTCGATGTTCTCTACACATCTGTTTGCTATTATGTCCTCCTTTTGTAAGTCGCTTTGGATAAAAGCGTCTGCTAAGTGCAATGTAATGTAATGTAATGTAATGTCATCACCTTAACTGCACCACCTTAACTTCACCCTTTTAACTTCATCACCTTAACTGTCTGGGCACTTAACCCCTTCAGTACTATAGTACAGAGCAGACACCAAGTCCTTTAGTGTGCAGGACTTTAGAGTGCAGAACATTACGACATTACGTCAACTGGGCCACCACAAGCTTCCTGTTGCTGTCAGTCAGGGGTTTCGGTTGCGCCACCACTTGCCTCACAGACAGCGCCCTAAGCGTGGAGCAGTCACCAGCAGATGAAAGGACTCAAAAACTCTGACAGAGCTGTGCGACACCAGACAGACAGCTACAGGCTTCCTGGGTCAGGGTTAGGACCTCAATAGTGGAGCAATGAGGACGCTTCTTTTCATATGTGTCTCAACTCTTCTCTTAACCATTCTTGCTCTGGATATAACCACAGGTAAGTTTAGCTCTTTGTTTTTCCTTAGTTCAGTTCCTTCTAGTGACGTTTTCAGTCATGGACAGACATCTGGTCTTATTTACATGAAGTGCTGTAGAAAAGGGAGAGACACACTTGCTGATGGATACTTCCTGCTAATCAGGGGAGACGCAAAATTAGAAATAAAATTAAAAACATGCCATGTTGAAATTTGGAAAGACTGACTTTACAGTCACACATTTGAATAGGTTGAGCAAACACTCCTGCAACACAATGCAGACATCTACACCTATCCAACACTACTCACTTAGACAGACATGCACACCTATTCAACACTACTCACTTAGACATCTACACCTATCCAACACTACTCACTTAGACAGACACACCTATCCAACACTACTCACTTAGACATCTACACCTATCCAACACTACTCACTTAGACAGACACACCTATCCAACACTACTCACTTAGACATCTACACCTATCCAACACTACTCACTTAGACAGACACACCTATCCAACACTACTCACTTAGACAGACACACCTATCCAACACTACTCACTTAGACAGACATGCACACCTATCCAACACTACTCACTTAGACAGACACACCTATCCAACACTACTCACTTAGACATCTACACCTATCCAACACTACTCACTTAGACAGACACACCTATCCAACACTACTCACTTAGACAGACACACCTATCCAACACTACTCACTTAGACATCTACACCTATCCAACACTACTCACTTAGACAGACATGCACACCTATCCAACACTACCCACTTAGACAGACACACCTATCCAACACTACTCACTTAGACAGACACACCTATCCAACACTACTCACTTAGACATGCACACCTATCCAACACTACTCACTTAGACATCTACACCTATCCAACACTACTCACTTAGACATCTACACCTATCCAACACTACTCACTTAGACAGACATGCACACCTATCCAACACTACTCACTTAGACAGACACACCTATCCAACACTAATCACTTAGACATGCACATCTATTCAACACTAATCATTTAGACATCTACACCTATCCAACACTACTCACTTAGACAGACACACCTATCCAACACTACTCACTTAGACAGACACACCTATCCAACACTACTCACTTAGACAGACACACCTATCCAACACTACTCACTTAGACAGACACACCTATCCAACACTACTCACTTAGACATCTACACCTATCCAACACTACTCACTTAGACAGACACACCTATCCAACACTACCCACTTAGACAGACACACCTATCCAACACTAATCACTTAGACATGCACACCTATCCAACACTACTCACTTAGACATCTACACCTATCCAACACTACTCACTTAGACAGACACACCTATCCAACACTACTCACTTAGACAGACACACCTATCCAACACTACTCACTTAGACATCTACACCTATCCAACACTACTCACTTAGACATCTACACCTATCCAACACTACTCACTTAGACAGACAGACACACCTATCCAACACTACTCACTTAGACATGCACACCTAACCAACACTACTCACTTAGACATCTACACCTATCCAACACTACTCACTTAGACATCTACACCTATCCAACACTACTCACTTAGACATCTACACCTATCCAACACTACTCACTTAGACATCTACACCTATCCAACACTACTCACTTAGACAGACATGCACACCTATCCAACACTACTCACTTAGACAGACACACCTATCCAACACTACTCACTTAGACAGACACACCTATCCAACACTAATCACTTAGACAGACACACCTATCCAACACTACTCACTTAGACAGACATGCACACCTATCCAACACTACTCACTTAGACAGACATGCACACCTATCCAACACTACTCACTTAGACAGACACACCTATCCAACACTACTCACTTAGACAGACACACCTATCCAACACTACTCACTTAGACATCTACACCTATCCAACACTACTCACTTAGACAGGCATGCACACCTATCCAACACTACTCACTTAGACAGACATGCACACCTATCCAACACTACTCACTTAGACATCTACACCTATCCAACACTACTCACTTAGACATCTACACCTATCCAACACTACTCACTTAGACAGACACACCTATCCAAGACTACTCACTTAGACATGCACACCTATCCAACACTACTCACTTAGACAGACACACCTATCCAACACTACTCACTTAGACAGACATGCACACCTATCCAACACTAATCATTTAGACATCTACACCTATCCAACACTACTCACTTAGACAGACACACCTATCCAACACTACTCACTTAGACAGACACACCTATCCAACACTACTCACTTAGACAGACACACCTATCCAACACTACTCACTTAGACAGACATGCACACCTATCCAACACTACTCACTTAGACATCTACACCTATCCAACACTACTCACTTAGACATCTACACCTATCCAACACTACTCACTTAGACAGACACACCTATCCAACACTACTCACTTAGACATGCACACCTAACCAACACTACTCACTTAGACAGACATGCACACCTATCCAACACTACTCACTTAGACATCTACACCTATCCAACACTACTCACTTAGACAGACATGCACACCTATCCAACACTACTCACTTAGACAGACACACCTATCCAACACTACTCACTTAGACAGACACACCTATCCAACACTACTCACTTAGACAGACATGCACACCTATCCAACACTAATCACTTAGACAGACATGCACACCTATCCAACACTACTCACTTAGACATCTACACCTATCCAACACTACTCACTTAGACATCTACACCTATCCAACACTACTCACTTAGACAGACACACCTATCCAACACTACTCACTTAGACATGCACACCTATCCAACACTAATCACTTAGACAGACATGCACACCTATCCAACACTACTCACTTAGACATCTACACCTATCCAACACTACTCACTTAGACAGACATGCACACCTATCCAACACTAATCACTTAGACAGACATGCACACCTATCCAACACTACTCACTTAGACAGACACACCTATCCAACACTACTCACTTAGACAGACACACCTATCCAACACTACTCACTTAGACAGACATGCACACCTATCCAACACTACTCACTTAGACAGACACACCTATCCAACACTACTCACTTAGACAGACACACCTATCCAACACTACTCACTTAGACAGACATGCACACCTATCCAACACTAATCACTTAGACAGACATGCACACCTATCCAACACTACTCACTTAGACATCTACACCTATCCAACACTACTCACTTAGACATCTACACCTATCCAACACTACTCACTTAGACAGACACACCTATCCAACACTACTCACTTAGACATGCACACCTAACCAACACTACTCACTTAGACATGCACACCTATCCAACACTACTCACTTAGACATCTACACCTATCCAACACTACTCACTTAGACAGACATGCACACCTATCCAACACTACTCACTTAGACAGACACACCTATCCAACACTAATCACTTAGACAGACACACCTATCCAACACTACCCACTTAGACATCTACACCTATCCAACACTACTCACTTAGACAGACACACCTATCCAACACTACTCACTTAGACAGACACACCTATCCAACACTACTCACTTAGACATGCACACCTAACCAACACTACTCACTTAGACATCTACACCTATCCAACACTACTCACTTAGACATCTACACCTATCCAACACTACTCACTTAGACATCTACACCTATCCAACACTACTCACTTAGACATCTACACCTATCCAACACTACTCACTTAGACAGACATGCACACCTATCCAACACTACTCACTTAGACAGACACACCTATCCAACACTACTCACTTAGACAGACACACCTATCCAACACTAATCACTTAGACAGACACACCTATCCAACACTACTCACTTAGACAGACACACCTATCCAACACTACTCACTTAGACATGCACACCTAACCAACACTACTCACTTAGACATCTACACCTATCCAACACTACTCACTTAGACATCTACACCTATCCAACACTACTCACTTAGACAGACATGCACACCTATCCAACACTACTCACTTAGACAGACACACCTATCCAACACTACTCACTTAGACAGACACACCTATCCAACACTACTCACTTAGACAGACACACCTATCCAACACTACTCACTTAGACAGACATGCACACCTATCCAACACTACTCACTTAGACAGACACACCTATCCAACACTACTCACTTAGACAGACACACCTATCCAACACTACTCACTTAGACATCTACACCTATCCAACACTAATCACTTAGACAGACACACCTATCCAACACTAATCACTTAGACAGACACACCTATCCAACACTAATCACTTAGACAGACATGTACTACTAGTTTCAAGTGTAGTGTGGGAAAGATATGTGCTTTATCTCCAAGATCATTGTGATGTAATTTACTCTGTTTCTGCTGTCCAGCTGTAGCCTGTGATGCAGTAGCCAGTGCATGCCAAGGAAAGGCCTCTTTTGCCACGTAAGCAGAGTCAGAGTTAATAATTGCTTAAGTATATAATTGCTTAAATAATGAATAACTAATTGTTTGAACAAATAATGAGGTTATGATGATAATTTAGATCTGAATCTAGTTTATTTCCGATTAGTGTGTTTTGTGACATTATAGAACTGGTTTTGATGCTTCTATATCATCTTAAATTGTGTTACTGACCCTGACAGGTGCTACACACAGCGTATAAGAACATGTAGCCGCTCACGCGTCCAAAACCCAAACTTCAATAAAGTACAAATTAATGTGTCATCAGAGGTAAATGGATCAGTGTGTTTGTGTGTGTTTGTGTGTGCACATGTGTGTATGTGTGTGCACGTGTGTGTATGTGTGTATGTGTGTGTGAGACTAGTCCTGAAATGAATGTGAATGTAAATTAATGTGTGCAATATCAGGAATAGAGACAAATACCAGAGGAGTTGGGGTTAGGGTTAGGGTTATACCAGAGAGTGTTGAGGAAAAGAGAGTCGCCAACAGCCGTTTGCTTCCGTGTTCTATTTTCGCAAGGGGGAGGGGGGAAAATCCCCCTTTATGCAGTGCAGAGCAGATTCTAGGTTCGTTTCATTAAAATGAACGTGTCCGTGTGGAGCTTAACTAATAAATTGGTCATAACGTCTTTCTGGAGTTGATAAGGGTTTTTTTGGAATGATGTGTCACAATCCGCAACTATTTGTAATAATTTCAAGCCTAATAGTGTAAGTTGTTACTGTTTGGATTTTGAGAAAATTGGCTTTATTTTAGGTCAGGTAGCACGACGTGCTAACGCTAGCGAACAACGCTAACGTAATGTTTTAAATTGAAAGCTCTCACTTTACTCACTAACACCCACCTAGATACTGTTACTGATATTAGCGTAAGCAGACAAAGTAATATAAAGGTATAGGGTTACAGCAATGTATTAAATTCAAGGTGAGTCCAATCACTGTTAGCGTTTAGCACATTGGTGTTGTACCATTCACTTGATACCATTCACTTGAATGAGCTAGTTCGTTAGCTTGCTAGCTCGCTTTACAGACACACTAAATTATTTTCTTAGAGTTTGAAATGGGAATTTGTTGGCATCATACATCATCCTAGACAATAATACACTACACAGCATTATATTTATATTATTTAACAGCTTATTAAAATAAAAAGTGTATAATATGACGTCATATGACACGCCCATTTATGCAGTCCGGACGTGTTCACATTGGGTCCCATAGTAACGTATTATGTTGGCTTATCTTTGTAGAATCTAAGATCTTTGGTTATACACTAGGAACCTAATGTTAGAGTAAGGTTAGGAATCTGGAAGCCAAGTGTTAGGTTAAGGTTAGGGTTAGTGTAGGGATATTAGTGGAGTATTAGTGGGGTATTAGTGGTGTAGTTTAGAGGAGTGGGGTATTAATGGGGGTAGTTTAGGGGTATCCGTGGGGTAGTTTAGAGCAGAGGGGTGATGCTGGGGTGGATTCGGCCATAGTGTTGGGCTGGGAGCAGACTCGGAGAAGGCCACACACACACACACACACACATACACACACATACACACATACACACACCCACACACACACAAACACACACACACACACCATAGTGTTGGGCTGGGAGCAGACTCGGAGAAGGCCACACATACACACACACACACAAACACACACATACACACACCTACACACACACAAACACACACACACACACACACAAACACACACCATAGTGTGGGCTGGGGGCAGACCCAGAGAAGGCCACACACACACACACACACAAACACACACACACACACACACACACACACCATAGTGTGGGCTGGGGGCAGACCCAGAGAAGGCCACACACACACACACACACAAACACACACACACACACACACACACACACACACACAGACACAAACACACACACACACACACAAACACATACACAGACACAGACACACACACCATAGTGTGGGCTGAGGGCAGACTCAGAGAAGGCCACACACACACACACACACACACAGACACAAACACACACACACACAAACACACACACACACACACACACACACACACACCATAGTGTGGGCTGAGGGCAGACCCAGAGAAGGCCACACACACACACACACACACACACACACACACACACACACACACCATAGTGTGGGCTGAGGGCAGACCCAGAGAAGGCCACACACACACACACACAAACACACACACACACACACACACACACACACACACACACACACACACACACACACACATACACACACACACACACTCACACACACACACACACACACCATAGTGTGGGCTGAGGGCAGACTCAGAGAAGGCCACACACACACACACACAAACACACACACACACACACACATACACAGACACACACACACACACCATAGTGTGGGCTGAGGGCAGACTCAGAGAAGGCCACACACACACACACACAAACACACACACACACACACACACACACACATACACAGACACACACACACACACACACACACACACCATAGTGTGGGCTGAGGGCAGACTCAGAGAAGGCCACACACACACACACACAAACACACACACACACACACACACACACATACACAGACACACATACACACACACACACACACACACCATAGTGTGGGCTGAGGGCAGACTCAGAGAAGGCCATAGACCAGAACTGAATTAAGAACCGAAATATCCTCATCCTCCTCCATCTTTCTCCTCCTCCTCCTCTAGGGCTGCCTGAACACAAGTTATGGCCACAGGGTTCGTGTTCCCTCTGAGGCGCTGAGGCGTAGCCGTGGCAACGGCGACTCTGAGAGTGTGGACATGATCACGTCTGTGCTCAGCAGCGACTACTTTCAGGTCAGCGTCGCCCCCTAGTGTTGGGAGTACAATCACGCATAACAATATTATCAGCCCTGCCAGCAGGATCCAATCACAGCCCCTAGTGTTGGGACTACTGCCAGCAGTAGCTAATCACGCCTAACAATATAATAAGCCCTGGCAGCAGTAGCCAATCACGGATAACAATATAATCAGCCCTGGCAGCAGTAGCCAATCACCGATAACAATATAATCAGCCCTGGCAGCAGTAGCCAATCACGGATAACAATGTTACAACAACAATACAACTACACAAATGTCATGCTAAACAAAAATGGAACACTAAATGTATAGCATATTTATCTCTTAGCATTTATATTAGCATATTTATCTCTTAGCAACCAGACTGGTGAAGGCAACTGGAATATGGCAATCACATTACTGCAGCAAAACAGACAAAACATTGTGAGATAAGGAAATGAGATGAAATTAGGTGAAAGATGAGACGTGTGTGTGTGTGTGTGTGTATGTGTCTGTGTGTGTGTGTAGAGTAATGGCACATCCATTCTAGAGCGGCAGGTGCTGGGTGTGTGGGTGGGGCACCAGGATGTCAGTCATCTCTCGCAGCCAATCAGCATCGCCTTCAGGAGGACACACCCAACCAATGCAGTGAGTCACAAGTGTATCCCTCCTTTCCAGCACTCACCAGTTAGAACATTAGAATGCATTAATTAATTAATTAGCATTAAATTTACTCATAATTTACTCATAATTATCTCACAAATATCCCATGACTACCCTGTATCCTCACTCACGCACTCTAGTTCTAACAGTCAGCAGTACTCACACACACACACACATACACACACAATCTTTCCCTGTACACCCCTTGTGTGTGTCTGTCTCTCTCTCTCTTAAAAGTAATAAAATTACTTTTAAGTTGAATTTGGAGACTCAGTCAGCCTAGTGGTTTCGAATCAAGTACAAGGTTTATTCTTAACATTAAGGACATCACAGACAGACACACACACACACACACACACACACACACACACGACAAGACAAGACAAGACTAACTCAAACAGTGGTTATTCTGACCTTAAATGTCTGTAGACAGCCAATGGCTGCACCCAAGTTACACCCCAAAATGCATATGCAATGGTCTTTTGTTAAGTACTCTAGTCTCTAGTCTAGTCTCTAATTAGATACGAAAGGTGCCAAATTGTCTGTATGCTAATCCACTAGACAGGGACGGTTATTCAGAAGGCCACCAAATGGTTCAGGAAACCCGCTGTTCACACCTCCTAGCTCAGCCAGAGACACATACAAAGCTTTTGATCTTAATACAAGAGTTCCAAAACCACCCAAGGGATTTGAAATAATAATAAAATGTTTCAACATTAAAATGCTATTTACAAGATTATTATTATTACTCAAATACCATCAGTCCCCCTTTTCAAGTCTGACTTGACACACAATCATAAAAACAAAAGGTATTTGAAATAATAATAAAAATGTTGCAACATTTAAAATGTTATTTACAAGATTATTACTTTTACTCAAATACCATCAGTCCCCCTTTTCAAGTCTAACTGACTTGACACAAAATCATAAAACAAAACAAAGCTCAGCACCATGAAATTGACAGTAAAGTTGGTTTCATGCAAAGATTACAGATAGAAGTTTGGTTCCATGAAGACATTCATCATAAACAGCTTGACATGTTGACTATAGGATGCTTGAAATGAGCAGTATGATTTTTTTTGACACAACAGAATGGCAGACGAGTTCATTATGCTCTGTGATGTTGTATCTTTTCTCTTCTCGTGTGGTGCACAGTGTTAAAAATGTGTGCAAACAAAAATGTTGTCCTCTTCTTCTGGTTCTGGTATGTCCTCTTCAAATGATCTGTATTATGCTATACCTAGGCTAAATGTGAAAAGCAACTCTGAAGATAGCATAGCATCACATGTCAGACATACAATCCAATACCCTTAATTGCACACTTCCTCACACAATGTCAACATTGTGAACAAAACAAAAGCAAATGTCAAATAAATCACCCAACATAAAAGAAAGAAAAATAAACTGAAAAGCAAATAACAAAATCAAATGTGTTTTTTTTATGTCAAATAAATCACCCAACATAAAAGAAAGAAAAGCAAATAACAAAATCAAATGTTTTTCCACTATTGGTAAATTCTTAGGGCTTTAACAGACGTCTGGTCTAAGGTGTGATATAAGAGGATTAGTAGGGGCCTCCCCCTTTCCAAATCTGCAGACACACAAACTACTCCCAAACTGTAAGAGCTCCCTTTTCTTTTAAATCACAACATAACAAACACATAACAGTTTTTCTCTAGGGAGACAGTTTGATAGAATAGAACCTGTACACATTGTTAGCCTTTGTAGTTGTCAATTTGAGAAAAAAAAAAAAAAAAAATTATGACTGGTAGTATCAGCAAAACTAGGCATAAGTACAAGTCAGAATCACCAACCCCCCTCCCTCCATCCTCCGCTGAGATGTAATGGCCTAATGACTACAATTCTCCCCCCTTTCTGATCTGCGACTGAACAGCTAAGCAGATCAGTGTCCTTTGTTCTCTATTTCAGTTAATGTCTAACTTTTTGACGGGGAAGAACCAATTGGTGTCCACTATTAATTTACGCCATTAGTTTCCAAACCTTTGACGGGGAAGCACCGCTGATTTCCACTATTATTGTACGCCATGAATTAAACTTTTCACTAAATATTCAAAGGAGAGATGACATAATCCCAGGAGTGTACCAAAGCTTACATGTGATGTTCTATGAGAGCTAACCTCTGCCCCCTTGCCTTTCCATAAGACGTCAGCTTACTCAATTACAATATTCATCACTTTAGCCCAATCAGCCCCTTTTACAGCAGCTAGGGACATAGGCTTTTTGTGACCTGTGAGATTCCACTGACCAACACCTGGGCTGCATGCTTGTCCAAAAGCATCTTCGCCTGGCCCATTGGTAAAAGAACAGTTTAAATCAGTATCATGGGTGGCAGAGTCATTGTCTCTCAATGCTGTCTTCCTTCTCCGTTTCGCTTTGGTTTCTGAAAAACTTAAACTGTTTAGATAACACAGACAGAATCTTGTAGAACACCCAAAATATCACACAACTAGAGGGTGGAAGTGGAGTTTGAGAGCTGACTGTACTGTATGTAGAGCTGCCATTAAATCTAAATGTTAAACCTGGGCTTGCATTGTAAACATATTACAGAGTAACACACAAAACCCTTCTAGTTTCTCTTATCAGCTTGAACATATAGACATAGAGATACAACTACTAAAGACAGAATGACCAACCAATCTCATTAGTGGATTAAACAAAAACAAATTATGGGATAAACTGCAAAGCAAAATAAATAAACAAATCACTGCATTAAGTATATAAAGCAGAATAAACAGTATAAGGAAAGCATGACTTAAAAAGATTCTTTCCAGGTTTTCCTTATTCACACAAACACCTTTTCTGGCAAACAAATGGCAACTGATTTGCATATCAACTAAGCAGGACACCTCCTTGAGTTGTCCTGCCAGAAAGGAAAATGGAAGACCGGCTCATGTATTCTGGAAGAACACAAACATGTTATATGGGGGCAAAACTTTTGAACAGATATACTCAGGGTGATTCATCAGAAAACGGATTTTGCAGTAACAAAAAGAAATCTGACATCTTGAATGATGTCTAGAACAAAATAAATCAAACATTAAATCAAATCAAATTCTCGTTCATCTGATAGCCAAATTTTCACAAACCAAAACAAAATAAATGGGTGAAAAGGGTGAAAATAAAATGTCATGACAAAAATACATACAGCTTTCCAAGTCTAATTTGAACTTTTTTTTTTTGCACAAATGAAATTTCTCTGGGCTTTGTAGCTGGCCAGCATTTCACACCTTCACTCACTCACTCACTCACTCACTCACTCACTCACTCAGGGCACACATTTACATAACAACAAGGACAGGGACAGATGCTAGCTCATGGTAGTTGTGACACCTCTATGACAACAAGTTTTTACTTTTGAATTAAAATTAAGTCTATTCCATTCTGGGACATCGACTGCTCAGTGATCAATCAGCATGGATATTTTTTAAATAGGCATCCCTGCCTCTTTCCTATATGGCCATAGCTAATGCTGTTTGATCATGTTCAGCTGCCACAGATAGACATTTATCAAATTAAAGGCATTTGTTAGTTCTCATGAGTCACAACAGAGCACAAGACATGCAGTGTAAGTAAAGGACACACATATAACCATGGTTTAGACATTAAACAAAGATGCACATGCAGACATTTGAGCTCAAGACAAGACACATGAACTTGATTAGCCACTGTACTGACCAAGTCTTATCCAATTACTTAGCACAGAATTTAGGAGCTAAAGTTTGATCTCATACACACGTTTTGTTGACAGACAGTACTTCTATCCAGGGGCGGTTTTAGGGATTCTGAGGCCCTGGGCAAAGAACAGTTTTGAGGCCCTACCCAGCCGGCGTTTTGGGTGACCGAAAACGATACTTTTTGAGAACGGGTTCCAAAGTGAGAAAGTCTGACAACGCCGCCGTTTTGTTCTCGTGTGGACAGGCAAAACGCATCCTTTTGAAAACGATGACGTCGTCGCCCATTCACCTTGCGCTGCACATAACAACAACTTCAAACTTTTACAAACTGGTTGCTGTCGAATAAATTGTGATTTGATTAGCTTGTACTGTAGGCTGGCTGTTGTGCAATTGTCTCTATCCTTTGCCATTAAACTGTCTGTATGGCTAGGCTATACAAATACTTCTTGTAGGCTTTCATTATTCTTAATTAATTAAAGAGCAACTGTCGCTGCCTTCAGCTCCCCTCAGTAACAACACGCATTGCTAAAATCAACATATGACATGTTTTAAGCGAATAATTGCGCAGTTGTCTCAAGTTTATTTGCAGCTCCTTCTATTTTTTCATGTTCTGCTCCGAATCGCTTAAATGGGTCAATTTAACGACGTGACATCTCACAACAGCGTCAAACTTTTACAAACAGGTTGTTGTGAACTTAGGGGTAAAAATCGTCTGCAGTGTAGGCTATGTGTAATGCAACTGTTTCTACCTTCTGACATTGAACTACAGGATGTTTTTTGTATGCATCGCTATAGCCCAACAAACGCTTTTCACGTTATGCTTTTTAAATAGAGCAACTGTCGCTGCATCCGACCCATCTAAACTAGAACGCACATTGCTAAAATCAACATACATTGCGCTTCTGATCATGCCCCTCAAGCCGGGACAGAACACCTTCTGCAATGACAACGCAGACGCCAGAGCCAGAGCGAAGCCGGACAGTCGTGTGTGAGAGTACACGCATTGAGAATATAATATAATATGCCTGCTCTCAACCCGAATGATGCATAATATTAATATTGCTTTTATTAGGCCTACTAGCATAGCAGTGACGACGAGGCCCCTGATTGGACGAGGCCTCGGGCAAATGCCCATGTTTGCCCAATGCAAAAACCGCCTATGCTTCTATCTAGCTAGGCAAGTACTTAAAACAATTTTCCAAAACTAGGTGCGGGCCCACACCATTAAATATTTCCATCGGACAGCTTTACAGTTTCAATGCCAGAACTGCATTGCCTGTACCGCAGATGTAGAGGAAAGCTCCCTCTGCAAAAAACAATAGGCTGCCGACTATCGCCTCGTCAGGGATTAACAGTTTTCAGACCAGACAGAGTCGTGGGAGAACAGAGAGAAAGTAAAATAGAATAGAGAAAGGTAGAGGACTTTGTCTTCTTACTAACTCACACTATTAGGAACAAAATCCGCAGTTCTAGCGATTTTACTCGGCTAGCTGCACTCAAAACACAATAATTAAAACCTTAATTTTGCTCCTACTTCAGCTGGAATGACCAGCTGGAAAACCGCCAATCTTCGTCAAGATCTGGCCAGGAAATTTTGCTTAAGGATCTTACCTAACAGCATTCAAACACTTAACAATAATACTCACTTAAAACTGTTCTGTCAACAAAAAGTGATGAGAATCTTACCACAAGCTCATGAATCCAATTAAATCCAAGATGGTATCTCTCGGTCAGGAACCTCCATTTTAAAAGTAATAAAATTACTTTTAAGTTGAATTTGGAGACTCAGTCAGCCTAGTGGTTTCGAATCAAGTACAAGGTTTATTCTTAACATTAAGGACATCACAGACAGACACACACACACACACACACACACACACACACACGACAAGACAAGACAAGACTAACTCAAACAGTGGTTATTCTGACCTTAAATGTCTGTAGACAGCCAATGGCTGCACCCAAGTTACACCCCAAAATGCATATGCAATGGTCTTTTGTTAAGTACTCTAGTCTCTAGTCTAGTCTCTAATTAGATACGAAAGGTGCCAAATTGTCTGTATGCTAATCCACTAGACAGGGACGGTTATTCAGAAGGCCACCAAATGGTTCAGGAAACCCGCTGTTTACACCTCCTAGCTCAGCCAGAGACACATACAAAGCTTTTGATCTTAATACAAGAGTTCCAAAACCACCCAAGGGATTTGAAATAATAATAAAATGTTTCAACATTAAAATGCTATTTACAAGATTATTATTATTACTCAAATACCATCACTCTCAAACACACACATACACACATACCATCCCCTGTGCTACCCGGGTGTGTGTCTGACCTAACCTTTTTTTTTAAGTGCACACAGACACACACACACATTTTTTTAAGTACTAAAGTGACTCACGTTTACACGCGCACACACACACACGCACACACACACACTAAAGAATGGGGTACAAACATACATAAAGAACAAGGAATACACACAGAGAACACACTCTAAGTGAGGTAAATACTAATGACTCTGTGTGTGTGTGTGTGTGTGTGTGTGTGTGTAAAATCTCTTCTTTCCTTCTCAAGAGTGCAGAAGGGCAGTGTGTGTTCTGGGATGACAGCAAAGGTAAATGTCCACCGTGCGTGTATGTGTGTGAGTGTGTGACAGAGTGTGTGTGAGTGTGTGACAGAGTGTGTGACAGTGACAGAGTGTGACAGTGGTATGTGTGGGGGTATGTATGTATGCGTGTCATTTGCGTATGTGTGTGTGTGTGTGTGAGAATAAAAGTGCAGAAGTTTAACTGGTGAAAACCAGCACAGAGCGCCTCTGCCCACATTTGCACATGTGAAACTGGAGGGTGTGTATGTGTGTGTGTGTGTGTAAGAGAGTGTATGTGTGTGTGTGGGTGCGTGCATGTAAGAGAGTGTATGTGTGTGTGTATGTGTGTGTAAGATGGGAAACACCAACCTTAGGGTTAGGGTCAGTCTGGTTCAGGGGCGTCGCCAGACATATTTTACTGGGGCACGTGCCCCAGTATTGGTCTGTAGTGCCCCAGTATAAATTTCACCAGTTTAAAAAAAACACTTTCGAGTTTTAGGTCTAGCTGCTACATAATCTACAGAATGCGCACATGGCTACTTAATATCGTTATTTATTCACGCGACTTTGGCTGTGACATAACGTGTAACAACGGTGTCTGAGCGCTATGTCTTTCCACCTGTCTTACAGGTTAGTACCGGGTAAATTGCTCATCATTGTTGTTTGTTTTCACCTCTGTGTCGCCATTTCCATGTGGATTTACATATTACAACGTTACTTTTTACGTTTAATGTATGAGGCAGCTGTCATGCAAGCTGTTCTGGCTGTAAATTGAAGTAGCCTACTGGAGTCGTTAGCTGCTGTCTTTTAGCTAACTGGCATATGCCTATTATCGTTGTTGATTCATGTAACAGTTAGCCTAGCACTGTGAGCTCCCACACTTGGTTTCTGGAGATAGCTATCTGACATCTACGATGTTTGATGAGCATATCAACATAATCTGATATGTCTATTTAGTATAAAGCACTGTTTATGTTTTTTTTTTAATGATAAATAAGTGCTAAAAAAAATTATTCGCGCGCTTTGCACGCTCGCATTAATTATGTGTGCCCCAGCTGTGCCCCAGTACAGTAATAGGTCAAGTGACGCCTCTGGTCTGGTTGAACTCTGTTATCAGTCACTTCAACTTTGCTTATAAACGCTGCTGTTCCATGCTAGTCTGTGTGTGTGTGTGTGTGTGCATATGTGTGTGAATGTGTTTGTGTGTGTGCATATGTGTGGGTATATGTGTGTGTGTGTGTGTGTGTGTGCATATGTGTGGGTATATGTGTGTGTCAAAGTCAAAGTCAAAGTCAGCTTTATTGTCAAAAAACCATATGTACAGGTTGCACACACAGAATTTGAAATTGCAATGCTCCCTAGGCCCACAGTGAACATTAAACATCTTATAAACAAGACAGGAAGACATGACGACATGAGACATAATAATATGAACACAACAAAAAGTACAGTAGGCTTGTATATAATACAAATAAGTAAAACACAGTGTTTTGTGTACAGTGTTTTGTGTATGTGTGTGTGTATATGTGTGGGTGCTTATGTGTGTGGATGTGTGTGTGTGCATTTGTGTGTGTGTGTGTGTGTGTACATATGTGTGAGTGTATGTGTGTGTGTGTGTATATGTGTGGGTGCTTATGTGTGTGGATGTGTGTGTGTGCATATGTGTGTGTGTGTGTGTGTGTGTGTGTGTGGAGGGTATTTAGGTCTGATCTTCTCACAGCTCTAACTTCCTTTTTGTGGTTAACATGACGTGAGTGAGCACAGACAGCATGTGTGCGTGTGTGTGTGTGTGTGTGTGTGTGTGTGTGTGTGTGTGTGTGTGTATGTGTGTGTTTGTGAGTGTGCATGTGTGTGTACAGTATGTGTGTGTTTGTCTGTGTGGGTGTGTGTGTGAGAAGAAAAGACATTTCTCTTGACTGCATTTCTCAGAATGAGAGTACATTCTTAACATTTTAATTAGGATAGGTCTTTGAATGTGTTGATGTTATGACTGTTAAAGTCAGGAAGTGTGTGTGACATTTACACACACACACACAACACAACACAACACACACACACAACACACGAAACTGTCGGTGATTGTGAAATTCAGGGAAATTGCAAAACTGTCATAATGTTCAGGGCACAGAGACATGCTCATTGTTTTTAATGTGTTGAGCGACGGTGACAAAGTTTAAAGGGCATGTTGCAGGGTTCAATAAATAACAAATTTACACCACTTTCTTGTTGATAACACACATTTAAACTGTTATCCATTGTATTTGTATTCTGGCTGTAAAAACACAAATCTAACAGGGCACAGGGTCCATGACTCTCGACCAGCGATCAAAACGCACTCACTTTCCTACAACACAAGCTTTCCACAGCAGTTTCCATGGGGGAGCACCGCCCACACAAACGTGAAACACAGCAACACGGACGTTTATTATGACCGCCGCTAGCGAAGCTAGCGATAGCGGTCATTATAGTGTTGCCGCGACTTTTTTCCCTTTTTTTTTTCTTTTTTTTTCAGCAGTTTTCCGTCAACAGTTTCCGGGACACTGGAAGTCTGGGGGACATGAATCTTTGTAGGCATGAAGCCCTAGAAATTTTTCAGCGACTACAAGCTTTTGACACCCAAGGGCCACCCCCAAGCTTTGCCAGTGTCCGTCAAAGAGGGGGAGACCGGCAAAAGTTTTTGCTGAATAACTCAATGAACGTTTCACCCAACAACATGAATTTTTTGTCATATGTCGGTGTTACAGAGACGTATTGACCCAGCCCATAAACACTCACTTGAAGAATAGCACCACCTAGTGATATTGGTAAATGCAAAAATTGGGATATTGAGTTGCCAATATCTTGGACCGAGAAGGTGAAAACTGCGCAAAATATGTCATGCACGATTACCACAGACTTCTAACACCACAGCACATGTCATAACATTTGGTCCATAGGGGGCGCTGTATTGTAGAAAATGTCATTTTGCCTCTCACGCATTGAAAACACTGGTCGACGCCCACTTCCAACGAGAACAATTTCCGTGAAATTTTAACATTGCGAAAACGAATCTGAATGAACTCGTCATAGGCTGTTCATGTGAATCTCACCAAATTTGGTATATGTCATCTACAGACAATGCTGACAAAAAGTTATCAAAGGATTTATCTTGAGATAAAACGTTTCGAAGTTACACATTAATGAACATTTAACACATAGCTTAAAATTCTTCAAAAGTCCATATCTTTGCTTTTAATTGCTCAAATTTGGTCAAAGTTGACATGCCATCTCTAAACAGCTTTCTGTTCATGTGTACTAAATTTTGTGACATTTCGTCATAGGGGGCGATGTTTATTGGCAAAGCTAGCTGTCAAAAAACAGTTTTTGTTAAATAACTCATCAACTCTTTTGCCCAAGACAACGATTTTCTGTTAGTACGCTGGTGTTACAGAGGCGTATCGACCCAGCCATAAACACTCACTTGAAGCATAGCGCCACCTAGTGATAAGGGTAAATGCAAAAATTGGGATTTTGAACTGCCAATATCTTGGACCGAGAAAGTGGGAACTGCACAAAATACGTCATGCACGATCAGCACAAAGACCTTCTATAGGGGGTCCATAGGGGGCGCTGTAATGTACAAAATCTCATTTTGCCTATTCCTTGCCTTGACAAATTACTCCTACACACTACACAAACACACACAATGTCATTCATTCAAAACCCACATCCATGCCCACTTCCAGGAAATCATTTCCACAGAAACTCTCACCTTACAACACTGCTCTACCACACACTCATCATACCAACAGTTCACACATTTCAATATACTGCGGCGGTCATACCATGTACCGCTATGCGGTACATCTAGTTCTCCTCGTTGTCGGTAAGCGGTGTTGATGATAGTGATGAGGAATGTATGAAACGTGCTATATAAATAAACTTGTCTTGCCTTATGAAATTAATCATACTGAAGAAACATTGTGAAGATATGAACAGCTTATTTGGGGGCGGTAAAGTTTGCAACATTTAGCTAAACTCTACTAGATGAAGATGTTGGAGCTAGTAGGCTGTCACTGCAACTTGAGAAAGTAAGTGGATCTTCCAAGTAGAGTATACCGGCACTTATCTGAACTAACAACATAACAACTGTCACTGGATATAAAGGCAACTTGTTACTCACTCAGTAAAACATTTTATTGTATGCACTGCTGATCGTACACTAGGTCCAGTGTTCATTGCTGCGATGCTAAATGATAGCAACTCACCAGGAGGCTTCACCAACTCTCCACTCATTCTCTGACCACAAACTGAATTGGCTTTGATGACCATCAGTTCTTGGCAATTGCTGATTTAGACACTCACGTCTAACAGGTTCAAAACTGTGTGGCTGCGTAAATACTACTTATGGTTCTTGCAACCTTTTCTTCATCCCAGCTAGTCGCAGTTCTAGCAAAGATCGTATAGATCAGATCCAGTCTCTGCTGAGGCTACCTTCTCAAGTCCCCAATGTGACGTCATCACCAAATTCGTTAAAAAACAAAAAGGACAATAAATGGTCTTAAACAGATTTTAGAGACATTTTTTAAATGGTATACATTTCTTGAATGCTTTAAGTACCTACTAATCGACAGTGGTGGTTAACCTGCAACATGCCCTTTAAGTGCAATGGCTTAGGGAAGAGGAGAGCAGAGAAGCCGTGAGGAATTTGCTGGCTGCAGAGTGTTGTGTTTTGTTGATGTCCCTGACAAAGACTAAAAGAAAAAAGTTAATGGTCAAAGCCAATGTTTTATTTCACTTGTAGCTTAGGTGCCTGTGTGTGTGTGTGTGTGTGTGTGTGTGTGTGTGTGTGTGTGTGTGTGTGTGTGTGTTGTCTGTAGGGAACTGGAGCACAGAAGGGTGTGAAAGCACACACTCCGATGAGGATTATGTTTGTAGCTGTGACCACCTGAGCTTCTTTGCTGTGATGATGGTAAAACACACACACACACACACACCTGAGCTTCTTTGCTGTGATGATGGTAAAACACACACACACACACACACACACACACACACAATTCATACACCTCATCACAACACATATCTATTTTACATATCTTTGTAAATGGTTCTGACTTCGTATGTGGTTCTGACTGAGTTTTTATGTGTCTGGTATCTCTGGTTCTGAGTGGGGTTGCATGTGTGTGGTACCTCTGGTTGTGAGTGGTATCTCTGAATGTGAGTGAGGTTGCATGTGACTGGTATCTCTGGTTGTGAGTGGTATCTCTGAATGTGAGTGAGGTTGCATGTGACTGGTATCACTGGTTGTGAGTGGTATCTCTGAATGTGAGTAAGGTTGCATGTGACTGGTATCTCTGGTTGTGAGTGGTATCTCTGAATGTGAGTGAGGTTGCATGTGACTGGTATCTCTGTTTGTGAGTGGTATCTCTGAATGTGAGTGAGGTTGCATGTGACTGGTATCTCTGGTTTTGAGTGGGGTTTCATGTCCTTACAGATTCCTCCTGATGGGGCGCTGCTGAGCCCAAATGATCTATTGGTCCTCAGCTACCTCCACCTGTGTGGCTCCATCACCACCACCATCCTGGCAGCACTCACCTGCCTCATGTACCTCAGACACAGGTACATCTCATACATCACCTGCCTACATCACCTCATACATCACCTGCCTACATCACCTCATACATCACCTGCCTACATCACCTCATACATCACCTCATACATCACCTGCCTACATCACCTCATACATCACCTCATACATCACCTCATACATCACCTGCCTACATCACCTCATACATCACCTCATACATCACCTCATACATCACCTCATACATCACCTGCCTACATCACCTCATACATCACCTCATACATCACCTGCCTACATCACCTCATACATCACCTCATACATCACCTCATACATCACCTGCCTACATCACCTCATACATCACCTCATACATCTCCTCATACATCACCTGCCTACATCACCTCATACATCACCTCATACATCACCTCATACATCTCCTCATACATCACCTCATACATCACCTCATACATCACCTGCCTACATCATCTCATACATCACCTCATACATCACCTCATACATCACCTCATACATCTCCTCATACATCACCTCATACATCACCTGCCTACATCATCTCATACATCACCTCATACATCACCTCATACATCACCTCATACATCACCTACCTACATCACCTCATACATCACCTCATACATCACCTCATACATCTCCTCATACATCACCTCATACATCACCTCATACATCACCTGCCTACATCACCTCATACATCACCTGCCTACATCACCTCATACATCACCTCATACATCACCTCATACATCACCTCATACATCACCTGCCTACATCACCTCATACATCACCTCATACATCACCTGCCTACATCACCTCATACATCACCTCATACATCACCTCATACATCACCTGCCTACATCACCTCATACATCACCTGCCTACATCACCTCATACATCACCTGCCTACATCACCTCATACATCACCTGCCTACATCACCTCATACATCACCTCATACATCTCCTCATACATCACCTCATACATCACCTGCCTACATCACCTCATACATCACCTCATACATCACCTCATACATCACCTGCCTACATCACCTCATACATCACCTCATACATCACCTCATACATCACCTCATACATCACCTGCCTACATCACCTCATACATCACCTGCCTACATCACCTCATACATCACCTCATACATCACCTCATACATCACCTGCCTACATCACCTCATACATCTCCTCATACATCACCTCATACATCACCTCATACATCACCTGCCTACATCACCTCATACATCACCTCATACATCACCTCATACATCACCTCATACATCACCTGCCTACATCACCTCATACATCACCTCATACATCACCTCATACATCACCTCATACATCACCTGCCTACATCACCTCATACATCACCTCATACATCACCTGCCTACATCACCTCATACATCACCTCATACATCACCTCATACATCACCTGCCTACATCACCTCATACATCACCTCATACATCACCTCATACATCACCTCATACATCACCTCATACGTCAGCAAACCAACACACCTATGGGTCTGTATGTGTGTCTGTGTGCGTGCCCACTCCAGCAGTATTTATCTATGGGTTTGCGTGTGTGTGTGTGTGTGTGTGTGTGTGTGTGTGTGTCTACGCAGGAAGAGAAAGCTGGACCACTCCAGCAGTATTCATTTGCAGCTGGCTCTGGCTCTGTTGTTGCTGCATGTCAACTTCCTGATCAGTGCTGGGTGGGCGAGGCATACTCAAGACCAGCCAATCACAGCACTGTGCCAGATTCTGGGGGCGGGGCTTCACTGGGCCCTGCTGGCTGCCTTCAGCTGGATGGCTGTGGAGGGCTTCCACCTCTACCTGCTCCTTGTCAGAGTCTTTAACATCTACATCCACAGATACCTGCTCAAACTGGGCCTGTTCGGATGGGGTAAAACCCTTACTTACACACACATACACACACACACACACACACACACACACGCACACACACACGTCTACCTGCTACTGGGTCTTCAACATCTATATCACAGACCCTCCAGGACTTCACGATATTGCGATTGCAACTATTAACGCTAAATTAATTAATCCCCACGAATTCATTGCGGCCTTGCAACTTTTAGTTTTTCCCGCAACTTTTCAGCAATTTTGACCTATCGTGGTGATTGCCGGTGAAATATTGAACGGCCCGTTTGTAAGTTTAAAGTTGTTGTGAGATGTGTTTAAGTAGGGTGCAGTTATCTTTAAATTCAGTGGGCACTGAATGAAACAAACCATCAATTTCTCAAGGCACATACTCTCATTCAGAAACAACAGCGATAGTTTTTTCTATTGATTTCAATGGGGTTTTGCTAGCGCTAGCTCTAAGGAACTGCTTTGGAGGATGTTGTAATTATAAAGTAGCCTACAACATGTCTGCCACCTAGTGGAGAGGAGTATTAACATGATTTAACACTTTATTCAACACTACAAGCTGATTTATTCAATACCACATCCTGTCACATTTTTTAGTTCTCTTTATGTTTAATAGGTAAATATAATTAATAAGAGTAAAACAAATCTCAACTTTTTCAAATCTCAACTTCTACTTTCTCCCGCAACTTTATTGCAACAAAATGGCGAAAAAAAAGCAACGTCCATCGCAACTTTTTGGAAAAGCTGCTGCAAAATCAGGCATTTTAGGTCGCAACTTTATTAACAAGGAAATCCTGGAGGGACTGATATCAGGAGATACCTGCACAAACTGGTCCTGTTCAGATGGGTAAGACCCTTACACACACACACACACACACACACACATATACCCATACACACATTTATATACGCACATGCACACACATGCACACAAACACACACACACACACATATATATATATACATATATATATATATATATATACATATATATATATATATACACACACACACACACACCCACCCATATACATAGACACACACATACACCCACACATATACATATACATACAGATCTTGCAGTGTATATAATCTTACGTGTTAATCCCAATACAGTTTTTACCCATTGCTTGAACACTTTAGACACATGCTTAAACCTAGGTAACATAACTTGACGCTGTTGTTACTGTACTTTAAACAAAAGCACTGCTTTGCACTTTAGTAGCAATTCTGTAACACACTTGCTCCTTTTTGCAAAATATTTGCTCCTGCCCACGACACACTATTTCAGACATAAGACACTCTGTCCAAAAATGAACTCTCAGAGTATCATTGGGAAGATACATCTATACAAACACATTGGATAATTTAGCATACTTAGACACACAACTGAAAATACTTCCTTACAAAACTGAACGCCAATCAGCCAGCTACAAAAAGGCCTCGGTTAAGCCATTTTGAGAACTTTGCAAGCATGGAGGCAGGCAGAACTAAAGCCTAGCTAGAGGCAGGGAGAGCTAGAGGCAGGGAGAGATGGAGGCAGGGAGAGATGGAGGCAGGGGAGCTAGAGGCAGGGAGAGATGGAGGCAGAGCTAGAGGCAGGGAGAGCTAGAGGCAGGGGAGCTAGAGGCAGGGAGAGATGGAGGCAGAGCTAGAGGCAGAGCTAGAGGCAGGGAGAGCTAGAGGCAGAGCTAGAGGCAGGGAGAGATGGAGGCAGGGAGAGCTAGAGGCAGAGCTAGAGGCAGGGAGAGCTAGAGGCAGAGCTAGAGGCAGGGAGAGCTAGAGGGAGGCAGGGAGAGCTAGAGGTAGGGAGAGATGGAGGCAGGGAGAGCTAGAGGTAGGGAGAGATGGAGGCAGGGAGAGCTAGAGGCAGGGAGAGCTAGAGGCAGGGAGAGCTAGAGGCAGAGCTAGAGGCAGGGAGAGCTAGAGGCAGAGCTAGAGGCAGGGAGAGATGGAGGCAGGGAGAGCTAGAGGCAGGGAGAGCTAGAGGCAGGGAGAGCTAGAGGTAGGGAGAGATGGAGGCAGGGAGAGATGGAGGCAGAGCTAGAGGCAGGAAGAGATGGAGGCAGGGAGAGCTAGAGGCAGGGAGAGCTAGAGGCAGGGAGAGATGGAGGCAGGGAGAGATGGAGGCAGGGAGAGCTAGAGGTAGGGAGAGATGGAGGCAGGGAGAGATGGAGGCAGAGCTAGAGGCAGGGAGAGATGGAGGCAGGGAGAGCTAGAGGCAGGGAGAGATGGAGGCAGGGAGAGCTAGAGGCAGGGAGAGCTAGAGGCAGGGAGAGATGGAGGCAGGGAGAGCTAGAGGCAGGGAGAGCTAGAGGCAGAGCTAGAGGCAGGGAGAGCTAGAGGCAGGCAGAGCTAGAGGCAGAGCTAGAGGCAGGGAGAGCTAGAGGCAGAGCTAGAGGCAGGGAGAGATGGAGGCAGAGCTAGAGGCAGAGCTAGAGGCAGGGAGAGCTAGAGGCAGGGAGAGATGGAGGCAGAGCTAGAGGCAGAGCTAGAGGCAGGGAGAGCTAGAGGCAGGGAGAGCTAGAGGCAGGGGAGCTAGAGACAGGGAGAGCTAGAGACAGGGAGAGCTAGAGGCAGAGCTAGAGGCAGGGAGAGATGGAGGCAGGGGAGCTAGAGGCAGAGGGAGAGACGGAGGCAGGGAGAGCTAGAGGCAGAGCTAGAGGCAGGGAGAGCTAGAGGCAGGGAGAGCTAGAGGCAGGGAGAGCTAGAGGCAGGGAGAGCTAGAGGCAGAGCTAGAAGCAGAGAGAGATGGAGGCAGAGCTAGAGGCAGGGAGAGATGGAGGCAGGGGAGCTAGAGGCAGAGGGAGAGCTAGAGGCAGAGCTAGAGGCAGGGAGAGATGGAGGCAGGGGAGCTAGAAGCAGAGAGAGCTAGAAGCAGAGAGAGATGGAGGCAGGGGAGCTAGAGGCAGAGGGAGAGACGGAGGCAGGGAGAGCTAGAGGCAGAGCTAGAGGCAGGGAGAGCTAGAGGCAGGGAGAGCTAGAGGCAGAGCTAGAGGCAGGGAGAGATGGAGGCAGGGGAGCTAGAGGCAGAGGGAGAGACGGAGGAAGGCTGAGGTAGAGGCAGAGGAGGAGGTAGAAGTAGAGGAGGAGGAAGACAGAGAGAGAGGAGGATGTGGTCAACGAGGCTGTGCAAGTGTTACTGGTCTTGTCAATGGCTCTGCGTTGTGTTGAAGAACAGACTTGACTCCCGCGTGGATGAAGCTGTTTTATTCTGCCTGCTCATGGGTGGGTAACACAGAAGGTAGTGTATGGCAATGCATGGAGTCCGTCTGCAGCAGTGAAAGCTCATTCTGCTGCTGCTACTGTGGGCTACTGTACTAAATATCCTTACTGTAATACTAATAGTATGGGGTGTGTTAGTAAAATAAACCAAATAAATTCCAAAGGGGGAAAGTATTTTATCAAACATGAATATGAAGGTGTGAATGTAAATGCAACATGGGACACTTATACTTATAGTTATAATTCTTATATAAATATATATAAATTCTCACATTGTGATCATATATTGTAGTACCTGAATACATTCAAATATACTACTAACAAATCTGACATGCAGCATGTAAGAAAAACATTGCACAAGAATGCACAAACAGCACTCATATATAACCAAAGACTCCCCTCATGTGGCCACTACTGGTACTGCAACTAGAATGGTGGGGGGAGGGCCTGAGGAGACATTGAGGTGGGGTCAATCCAGGGATGGACAGGTCTGCAGAGACATTGAGGTGGGGTCACCCAGGGATGGACAGGTCTGCAGAGTCATTGAGGTGGGGTCACCCAGGGATGGAGTCTAGTGTGTTGCTGCAGTGTTTTATATAAAGTAGACTAGTGTGTTGCTGCAGTGTTTTATATAAAGTAGACTAGTGTGTTGCTGCAGTGTTTTATATAAAGTAGACTAGTGTGTTGCTGCTGAGCTGACAGTGTTTTCATATGATGTAAGTGGGTATCATTGTGTCTTATGTGCTTGTGTGTAGAGTTTTGACACAGTGAGCCAAGTTTTGCAAAACGTGTTTAAGCAATGGGCAAAAACTGTACGCAATCTTGCATAAGTAACCATGAGATCTGTATGTGTGTGTGTGTGTGTGTGTGTGTGTGTGTGTGTGTGTGTGTAACCTGCAGGTCTACCAACAGTTACAGTAATAGCGTGTGCAGCACTTGGTGCGTATGGACCCTACAGTATGACAAATGACACACGCAACAGCACATCACTGTAAGTCAGTCACACACACACACACTCACACACACACACACACACACACATGCATAGTCACTTTACACTACATTACATTTCGTAGACGTTTTTATCCAAAGCAACTTACAATAGAGGACACAAATCAAGCAGATATGCAGAGATAAGCAGAGGAAACAGAGTAAGCAAAAGGGTAATTAACTACAGGACAGTGCTGGTAAGTGGAGGTTAGCATTGTTAGGAGGTTAGTATTGTTCAGAGTATAGTTAGCAGTGTGCTGTGTGTGAGAGTATAGTTAGCAGTGTGCTGTGTTTGAGAGTATAGTTAGCAGTGTGTTGCGTATGAGAGTATAGTTAGCAGTGTGCTGTGTGTGAGTATAGTTAGCAGTATGCTGTGTATGAGAGTATAGTTAGCAGTGTGCTGTGTGTGAGTATAGTTAGCAGTATGCTGTGTATGAGAGTATAGTTAGCAGCGTGCTGTGTCAGAGTATAGTTAGCAGTGTGCTGTGTCAGAGTATAGTTAGCAGTGTGCTATGTTTGAGAGTATAGTTAGCAGTGTGCTGTGTCAGAGTATAG
Source organism: Coilia nasus (assembly GCA_027475355.1). Lineage (NCBI taxonomy): Eukaryota > Metazoa > Chordata > Actinopteri > Clupeiformes > Engraulidae > Coilia > Coilia nasus. The sequence continues at coordinate 119,886 of CM050202.1, forward strand.
TTAGCAGTGTGCTGTGTCAGAGTATAGTTAGCAGTATGGGAGTATAGTTAGCAGCGTGCTGTGTCAGAGTATAGTTAGCAGTGTGCTGTGTCAGAGTATAGTTAGCAGTATGGGAGTATAGTTAGCAGCGTGCTGTGTTTGAGAGTATAGTTAGCAGTGTGCTGTGTGTGTGAGTATAGTTAGCAGTGTGCTGTGTTTGAGAGTATAGTTAGCAGTATGCTGTGTTTGTATAAAAGGCAACTTATAGGTTGAGTAGGATGAGTATGGATGATTGTCCTTCAGTTCAGGCTTCTGTCACAGACAACAGAGCTTTTTCAGTGGACTGCCAACACAAACACACACAGACACACACACACACACAGACAGCAGAGGGTTAGGGTTAGCGTTTATGGCGTTCTTTAGGTTTAGGGTTTGGATCCACAGATCTACATATGGTACACACATATTGCTCTTTAACATATCCACATATCGTACATAACAGAACTGTTTCAGTGGAGTAGCAACTTCTAAAGCCAGACTGATTACGGTCCAGTAGGTCGTTTTGAGTGAGGAAGTCAGTGACCTGTTTCAAGATCGCCCTTCCGATAGCTTTCTATGGGAAAGGAAGGAGGTTTAACTTTCGATAGGAAAAGGAGTAGGTTTAGCACACAAAACAATTCGACGCAACCTCCTAGCCTCTCTCGCAGACAAACACAGATGGACAACAAATCAGACACACACAGACTTTTCCTACATATACTACCAGGTGTGTGTGTGTGCATATACGTATGTCTAACCCTGTGTGTATGTGTCTAATATTATATTAGTTATATTTTCATCTTAGTCTTGTGTCAAATGCACTTGTTTTCATGTCCTGCCCAGCTTGATATTTGCTGAGTGCAGGGCATTCCATAACACCACAACTATCTGCTTGATCTCCAGTGTGGATCCCATTCGGTTATAAACACATTAGCTTTTTACCAAGACGTTAGCTAAAGGCCACTTACCTTAGTGTGCTAGTGGTTAGCCTTATCAGTGCTTATGGTTAGCCTTATCATAGCAATGAAGGTTTGTGGTGTTATTCCTCAATATTTTAAAGCCGCACACCTTCACGTCAGATTCAGTTAGACATTAGGTTTTCTCATCAGTGTCATGATGTTTAAAATGGGACCAGTGTGTGTATGTATGTGTCTAATCCTGTGTGTGTGTGTGTGTTGTAGGTGCTGGCTGCAGGCCGACGCTGCGGGCTGGAGAGGTGTGTGTGTGAGTGTGCTGCGCTACCTGACAGTGCACGTTTATCTGGGTGTCCTGTTGCTTGGCAACGGCATCATGCTGGTATTGACCGCCTCCAAGCTCTGTGGGCGGAGCTTCCAGCCAGCGGGGAAGCATGGGGATGGACACAGGAGTGTGTGTGGAGACAGGGGTGTGTGTCGTGACGCTGCCTCTCTCTTCGTGCTCAGCTGTGCTCTGGGACTCCCCTGGGCTCTGGCCTTCTGCTCCTACGGGCCCCTCACACACACCACCATCTACCTCTTCACCATCCTCAACGCCCTACAGGGTACACACACACACACACACACACACACACACACCTCCCTATACCTCTTCACCATCCTCAACGCCCTACAGGGTACACGTACACACACACACACACACACACACACACACCTCCCTATACCTCTTCACCATCCTCAACGCCCTACAGGGTACACACACACACACACACCTCCATACACCTCTTTACCATCTTCAACGCCCTACAGGGTACACACACACACACACACACCTCCCTATACCTCTTCCACAAACACACACACACACCTCCCTCTACCTCTTTACCATCCTCAACGCCCTGCAGGGTACACACGTGTGTATGTGTGTGTGTGTGTGTGTATGTGTGTGTGTGTCTCCTCAGGAGTGTTTGTGTTCCTGTGGGTTCTAGCCGTTATATGTGTGTGTGTGTGTGTATGAGTGTGTATATATGTGTGTGTGTGTGTGTGTCTCCTCAGGAGTGTTTGTGTTCCTGTGGGTTCTAGCCGTTATACGTGTGTGTGTGTGTATGCGTGTGTGTGTGTGTATGAGTGTGTATATATGTGTGTGTGTGTGTGTGTGTGTATGCGTGTGTGTGTGTCTCCTCAGGAGTGTTTGTGTTCCTGTGGGTTCTAGCCGTTATATGTGTGTGTGTGTGTGTATGCGTGTGTGTGTGTGTATGAGTGTGTATATATGTGTGTGTGTGTGTGTGTATGCGTGTGTGTGTGTCTCCTCAGGAGTGTTTGTGTTCCTGTGGGTTCTAGCCGTTATATGTGTGTGTGTGTGTGTATGCGTGTGTGTGTGTGTATGAGTGTGTATATATGTGTGTGTGTGTGTGTGTATGCGTGTGTGTGTGTCTCCTCAGGAGTGTTTGTGTTCCTGTGGGTTCTAGCCGTTATATGTGTGTGTGTGTGTGTGTATGCGTGTGTGTGTGTGTATGAGTGTGTATATATGTGTGTGTGTGTGTGTGTATGCGTGTGTGTGTGTCTCCTCAGGAGTGTTTGTGTTCCTGTGGGTTCTAGCCGTTATATGTGTGTGTGTGTGTGTATGCGTGTGTGTGTGTGTATGAGTGTGTATATATGTGTGTGTGTGTGTATGCGTGTGTGTGTGTCTCCTCAGGAGTGTTTGTGTTCCTGTGGGTTCTAGCCGTTATATGTGTGTGTGTGTGTGTATGCGTCTGTGTGTGTGTATGAGTGTGTATATATGTGTGTGTGTGTGTGTCTCCTCAGGAGTGTTTGTGTTCCTGTGGGTTCTCGCCGCGACGTGCAGATGGAACCAGCAGGCCAAGTCCTTCAGCAGCCAGACCACCATCAAGATGAGCAGCCTGGGCCAGTCATGACTTTTATTACCCTCCACAGCCCTTATTACCCCCCCCACAACGCTTATTACCCCCCCCCACAACCCTTATTACCCCCCACAACCCTTATTACCCTCCACAACCCTTATTACCCCCCCACAACCCTTATTACCCCCCCACAGCCCTTATTACCCCCTCCACAACCCTTATTACCCCCCCACAACACTTATTACCCTCCACAGCCCTTATTACCCCCTCCACAACCCTTATTACCCCCCCACAGCCCTTATTACCCCCCCCCCACAACCCTTATTACCATCCACAGACCTTATAACCCCCTCCACAGCCCTTATTACCATCCACAACCCTTATTACCCCCTCCACAACCCTTATTACCATCCACAACCCTTATTACCCCCCCCACAACCCTTATTACCCTCCACAACCCTTATTACCCTGCCATAGCCCTTATTACCCCCCACAACCCTTATTACCCTGCCATAGTTCTTATTACCCCCACAGCCCTTATTACCCCCCCACAACCCTTATTACCCTGCCATAGTCCTTATTACCCCCCACAGCCCCCTATTACCCTGCCATAGTCCTTATTACCCCCACAGCCATTATTACCCTGCCATAGTCCTTATTACCCCCCACAATCCTTATTACCCCCCACAGCCCTTATTACCCTGCCATAGCCCTTATTACCCCCACAACCCTTATTACCCCCACAGCCCTTATTACCCTGCCATAGCCCTTATTACCCCTCACAACCCTTATTACCCTGCCATAGTTCTTATTACCCCCACAGCCCTTATTACCCCCCCCCACAACCCTTATAACCCTGCCATAGTCCTTATTACCCCCCACAGCCCCCTATTACCCTGCCATAGTCCTTATTACCCCCACAGCCCCATATTACCCTGCCATAGTCCTTATTACCCCCCACAACTCTTATTACCCCCCACAGCCCTTATTGCCCTGCCATAGCCCTTATTACCCCCACAACCCTTATTACCCTCCACAGCCCTTATTACCCCCTCCACAACCCTTATTACCCCCCCACAGCCCTTATTACCCCCCCCCCCCACAACCCTTATTACCATCCACAGACCTTATAACCCCCTCCACAGCCCTTATTACCATCCACAACCCTTATTACCCCCCCCACAACCCTTATTACCCTCCACAACCCTTATTACCCCCCCCACAACCCTTATTACCCACCCACAGCCATTATTACCCTGCCATAGTCCTTATTACCCCCCACAACCCTTATTACCCCCCACAGCCCTTATTACCCTGCCATAGCCCTTATTACCCCTCACAACCCTTATTACCCCCCCCCCACAACCCTTATAACCCTGCCATAGTCCTTATTACCCCCCACAGCCCCCTATTACCCTGCCATAGTCCTTATTACCCCCCACAACCCTTATTACCCCCCCACAGCCCTTATTACCCTGCCATTGTCCGTATTACCCCCCACAACCCTTATTACCCCCACAACCCTTATTACCCTGCCATAGCCCTTATTACCCCCCACAACCCTTATTACCCTGCCATAGCCCTTATTACCCCCCACAGCCCTTATTACCATCCACAGCCCTTATTACCCCCCACAGCCCTTATTACCATCCACAGCCCTTATTACCCCCCACAGCCCTTATTACCCTGCCATAGCCCTTATTACCCTGCCATAGCCCTTATTACCTTATGACAATGCCTTTCCCCAATAAAAGTCAAATGTGTTTGTCAAAACTGAGTTGTACTGAGTCGTACGCAGTCTTTCGGTTTGGTCTTTCTTTGGAAACTCACCCTGAGTGTGCAGTAGCACCCTCTAGTGTCTGTCTTGTGTCATTACATCACATCACATTACACTTAGCACACACTCTTATCCAAAACGACTTTCAATAGAGGACCCAAATCAATATGCAGAGGAGAACAGAGCAAGCCATCAGATTATGGGGGGGCATCAGATTATCTTGTCCCGCACCCACCCACCCAACACTGTGAGCGGGCCTGACAGAGAGCCCATTGTGTGAGGAGAGGACAAGGCTAAGAGATACCTCCGTGTGTGTGTGTGTGTGTGTGTGTGTGTGTGTGTGTTATGGCAGATTGAATTCTGGGCTGGGATCACCAGCAGTTCGGTCTTGGTCAGTCTGAAGAGGGCCAGCTGGGTCAGAACGATGCAGGACTGCTCCATGTGTCTGGCCTTCTCCCATTGGTCAGCTCCTGTGATGTCGTGATGTCATTGGTCAGCTCCTGTGATGCCGTGAGGTCATTGGTCAGCTCCTGTGATGCTGTAATGGTCCTGTATACCGCCCTCCAGAGCCAAAAGGCAGTAACTGCATAATTCGTCAAATTGAGTTCAGACTGGAAATTGACTATATAACAGACCCTTTGTCTTGTGACTAAATCTCTTGATCACTGAATCACACACACACTTTACATTATTACATTACACTTAGCTGATGCTCTTATCCAGAGCGACTTACAGATATTTACAGGGTTTCAGTTGCAGGCCCTGGAGCAGTGTGGGGTTAGATGCCTTGCTCAAGGGCATTTCAGCCACGGGTAGGGCGGGATTCAAACCGGCAACCTTCCGATTGCAAGACCAACTCCCTAACCACTAGGCCACAGCTGTCCCATCACACACCTGACCTACACACACACACCTGACCTACACACACACCTGATGTACACACACACCTCTTATAAACACACACACCTGACCTACACACACACACCTGACACACACATACACCTGACGTACACATACACCTGACGTACACACACACCTGACTTACACACACACCTGACCTACACACACACCTCTTATAAACACACACACCTGACGTACACACACACCTCATATAAACACACACACCTGATGTACACACACACTTGATGTACACACACACCTCTTATAAACACACACACCTGACGTACACACACACCTCTTATAAACACACACACCTGACGTACACACACACCTCTTATAAACACACACACCTGACGTACACACACACCTGACGTACACACACACCTCTTATAAACACACACACCTCTTATAAACACACACACCTGACGTACACACACACCTCTTATAAACACACACACACCTGACGTACACACACACCTCTTATAAACACACACACACCTGACGTACACACACACCTGACGTACACACACACCTCTTATAAACACACACACCTGATGTACACACACACCTCTTATAAACACACACACCTGACGTACACACACACCTGACGTACACACACACCTGACTTACACACACACACCTGATGTACACAAACACCTCTTATAAACACACACACCTGACGTACACACACACCTGACTTACACACACACCTGACCTACACACACACCTGACCTACACACACACACCTGATGTACACACACACCTCTTATAAACACACACACCTGACGTACACACACACCTGACGTACACACACACCTCTTATAAACACACACACCTCTTATAAACACACACACCTCTTATAAACACACACACCTCTTATAAACACACACACCTCTTATAAACACACACACCTGATGTACACACACACCTCTTATAAACACATCTCTCCAGCTGGCACACCTGTGATTTACTTTACATGCACACCTTTTTCACATACACACACACACCACAAACACACTGCATACGCACACACACCACAAACACACTGCATACGCACACACACCACAAACACACTGCATACGCACACACACCACAAACACACTGCATACACACACATGCCACACACACACACACACACACTGCATGCACGTGCATTCACACATCTGCACACACACATCTGTAGGTCTGTTTAACAATTTCTGAACCATACTTACAAAACATAGTTCATCTCTCAAGCATTCTTATGAAGCACACTTAAACAGCCATACTTACAAAACACACTTAAACTCATAGGCTTCCTTAGAAAGCACGCTTCATTTCTCATCGATCTTGGAAAAGCGTACTTCTCTCCTGAAGAGTCCTTTTACAGCACTACAAGTCCAAAGCATCCTCACAAAGCACACATCCTTAAAAGCACACATCCTCACAAAGCACACATCCTTAAAAGCACACATCCTTAAAAGCACACATCCTTAAAAGCACACATCCTTAAAAGTCCAATTTCATTGTTGAAGCATCCTCACAAAGCACACATCCTTAAAAGTCCAATTTCATTGTTGAAGCATCCTTGGAAACACACATCTTTTCTGAGCATCCTTAAAACACATACTACATCACTGAAGCACAACCAACCCCATCCACTCCACCCATCCCATGACTTACTGAATGACACTAAACCCACAGCAAGCAGCCAACAGCCATATCAAAATAATACTGATTTCCTAACCGACAGGCATATCAAAATAATACTGATTTCCTTTGAAAATATATTACACACCCTCTCCCTTATTATGTTAAATACAGTACATATCAGCAGTTCACAAAACAATGCAACTATCAACCTTTTAGACAGTCAGAGCACACAGAATGCACTGTGTGTGTGTGTGTAGTCTGTAGTCTGCAGTCTCCTGTGTGTACTCTGTGTGTGTAGTCTCCTGTGTGAAGGTGTGTGTGTGTGTGTGTGTGCGTATGTATGCAATCTCCTGTGTGTGGGGGGATATTTCAGGGTTATGACATAGCACACATGAGGAGGTTTGGTTGTGTGTGTGTGTGTGTGTGTGTAATATTTTAGGGTTATGACATAAAAAAGACTTTGTACAGAATGGCCACAGCTTCAGGACACTTTTAGGCTCATTGCACTTCATATACGGCAAACATGACACAGCTTTAAAAATAAGCCAAGGTTCAGACACGCGCACACACACACACACACACACACACACACACACACACACACAGGTCCTTTTCCACAAAAGTAGGAAACAATTCTCTGGTCCCAAAAAGGTTTCTCATTGCGGATGAGTTTGGTATGTGCTTTGAGTGTGTGTGTGTGTGTTTCAGAGGCCCACGCCCTTGACGAGTGACGCCTCTAGAGTGATGTTGGTGTGTGTGCGTGTGTGTGTCTCAGAGGCCCACGCCCTTGACGAGTGACGCCTCTAGAGTGATGTTAGTGTGTGAGAGTGTGTGTGTGTGTGTGTGTGTGTGTGTGTTTCAGAGGCCCACGCCCTTGACGAGTGACGCCTCTAGAATGATGTTAGTGTGTGAGAGTGTGTGTGTGTGTGTGTGTCTCAGAGGCCCACGCCCTTGACGAGTGATGCCTCTAGAGTGATGTTGGTGTCTGTGTGTGTGTGTGTGTGTGTGTGTGTGTGTGTGTGTGTGTGTGTGTGTGTGTGTGTGTGTTTCAGAGGCCCACGCCCTTGACGAGTGACGCCTCTAGAATGATGTTAGTGTGTGAGAGTGTGTGTGTGTGTGTGTGTCTCAGAGGCCCACGCCCTTGACGAGTGATGCCTCTAGAGTGATGTTGGTGTCTGTGTGTGTGTGTGTGTGTGTGTGTGTGTGTGTGTGTGTGTGTGTGTGTGTGTGTGTGTCTCAGAGGCCCACGCCCTTGACGAGTGATGCCTCTAGAGTGATGTTAGTGTGTGAGAGTGTGTGTGTGTGTGTGTGTGTCTCAGAGGCCCACGCCCTTGACGAGTGATGCCTCTAGAGTGATGTTAGTGTGTGAGAGTGTGTGTGTGTGTGTGTGTGTGTGTTTCAGAGGCCCACGCCGTTGACGAGTGACGCCTCTAGAGTGATGTTGGTGTCTGTGTGTGTGTGTGTGTGTGTGTCTCAGAGGCCCACGCCCTTGACGAGTGACGCCTCTAGAGTGATGTTAGTGTGTGAGAGTGTGTGTGTGTGTGTGTGTGTCTCAGAGGCCCACGCCCTTGACGAGTGATGCCTCTAGAGTGATGTTAGTGTGTGAGAGTGTGTGTGTGTGTGTGTGTGTGTGTTTCAGAGGCCCACGCCCTTGACGAGTGACGCCTCTAGAGTGATGTTGAACTCCTGTAGCGTCTGCAGCACGCGGATCAGAGAGTTCACCAGCGAATGATCTTTCAGCAGGGCGGAGTCTTCGTACATCTGTGCTGTGATTGGACAGTCAGCCAGCAGTGCTATCCAATGGTGGAGCAGGTGCTCTCTGAGGAGGGAAAACAAAGACAACATAGATTTAATGATGCCCCTAACCCCTCACCCCTACACCCTAACCACTACCCCCTTACCCCAACCACTCACTTCCCTTCACTGAAGAGGTACAGCCATAGGCATCCTACACATAGGCGGAGCATTGGTTGCTGGGACACGAGAAATACGGCCGCCATCTTGGAGCGGGGATCAGACTGTCTAGCAATACAGCGAAGCCTATTTGTGATCATGAATAAGTCATTCAAGTAACAATATTCAAATATTAATGTTGTTGGGTAAGATAGAATTAGTTTTTACTCTCTATGCATTGAAAGAGATTGGTGGCTTCAGCTGATATAAAAGCGCTCAGGTGTTTATATATAGCCTAGATATCTAATGTACTGTTATGCCCAATTGGCTCAAAGCGGAGATAACGTAAGGGAGACCACACCGAATGTAATGTTAACAATGAGCATTTATTAAAACAAGTTTCAAATGAGAACTACAATGACATGCTACATACTGAACAACAGCACAATAGCAGTTTTGCTTGTTGTGCTAACTTAAATATGAAGCTATAATTATAGCAGGTGAATGGAATGCAGAAAGACAACACGAACGACGTCAAATGTTTGAACAAGGACTATTGCAACAATATCTACAAAACACTTCAGCCAGTGTTAGTTAGCAAACTAAAACGCAACGTAAAGTAGTTTAGCAACTCAATTGTAACCTTATGGAAAAGCAACGTTAGTCAACCAATGCTGCCCTCAACCTGTCAGAGAAGTTATGCATCCTATACCTGCAGTGTTTCCAAGCGCAACTTCTTCCTTATTCTATCTGCCACTTTCTCTTTCCCTCTTGTCTTTTTTTAATACCACGAATGTGGCCCAGAACATTTTTTTCATGTTTTTTTTTCTCCATTGTGACTATGCGAGAGTGGAGAGCAGACTGTAGGCTACATAAAACGAGTCGTTTGGCAGCCAGCGCCAACTTCCACCGTCTCAACTTTTCAAAACAGAACGTTGAACCGCTAACCAAAACTGTAGCCTACAAGAAGCCGTGAATCGCTGTCTAAATTCATTTTAATACACACAGCCTAATGACATAGCCATGTTTAACCAATAAACACAAAGGTAATATAAACAAACAGGCATTTATCTGTCATTTGTCAGTCTTTCTATGCGCCGTGCACCATGGCCCTCTCTATAAGCTGAACACTAACAGCGCCTATGAATACAAAAAAACCAAAAAAAAAAACAGATTTGATTTTTATTTTGTTCTTAGTTTCACCTGGCAAAATAACATGCTAAAAATAATTTGGCGACCAGAATCACTGATTCAGGCTACATTAAACAGGTGTATGTTGATTTTAGCAATAGGCTGTGTTGTCGTTTAGGTGGGTCGGATGCAGTGACAGATTTATTTAATAAGCAAGCAAGTCTTGGGCTGAACTAGCGATATATACAAAAAACAGCCTGTAGTTCAATGTCAGAAGGTAGAAACAGTTGCACTAAGCCTACACTGCAGGCGATTTATCCCACAACAACCTGATTGTAAAAGTTTGACGCTGTTGTGAGTCATGTCTTTAAATTAACCCACCAAGCTATACGGAGCAGAAAATGAAAAAAATAGAAGGGGCTGCAAATAAACTTGAGACAACTGCTCAATTATTCGCAGTTGTCATATGTTTATTTTATCAATGTGTGTTGTTACTGAGGGGATTTGGAAGCAGCGACAGTTGCTCTTTAATTAATTAAGAATAATGAAAACCTTCAAGAAGCCTTTGTTATAGCCTACTATAACCTACTAGCGATACAGCCAGTTTAAAATTAGTGGTGTTTAGCGAGGTACTGTTAATAAAATGCGCTAACAGTTCATTTGTCCTGTCAAACGGATTAAGCTGAATGGAGCGTATTCCCGCTCCAAGATGGCGGCTCCGCGTCTCGTCAGCGCCTATTGGCAGTAACGCCCCATGCTCCATCTATGTATAGTATGTCTATGGGTACAGCTAGTAGCTAACCCCTCACCTTTGATCCCTCACCCTTGACCTGTAACTCCTAACCACCACAGATGACCTCCCTTCACTGAAGAGGTACAGCTAGTAGCTAACCCCTCACCTTTGATCCCTCACCCTTGACCTGTAACTCCTAACTACCACAGATGACCTCCCTTCATTGAAGAGGGACAGGTAGAGGGCACAGACGCAGTGGAGGCAGGTGGGGTCTTACTAAAGTCAAACACACCAAATGTCGTTATCAGTCAATCTAACCCTAACGCTAGTGTCAGAATCAGTGATAACACCACACGGTCATGAGCTCATCGTCCTCTCATTACCCATAACCACCTGCTTTCCTTACCCATAAACACCCACTACCCACAACCCCTCATTACCCATAACCACCTGGTAATATTACCCACAACCCCCCATTACCCATAACTACCTGCTTTCATTACCCATGACCACCTGCTAATATTACCCATAACCCCTTACTACCCATAACCACCTGCTTTCATCACCCATAACCGCCTGCTAATATTACCCATAACCACCTGCTAATATTACCCATAAATCAGTGTGAGGTGCACTTGTCCCTCACCGTGCTCCGAGACACACAAGCATCTGGAACTTTCCGTCTTTGCCGATGTTTCTGGAGGATGAGTTGATGGCGCGCACAAAGCGACAGAAGAGACGCCCCCGAGACACACACCTCTCATCCTGCTGCTGCTGGTGATCCGCACTCTCAAAGCACGCCTGAGCCTTCTCTACACACACACACACACACACACACACACAGTTAAACACAGTCTCAAAGCATGCCTGAGCCTTCTCTACACACACACACACACACACACACACACACACACACACACAGTTAAACACAGTCTCAAAGCACGCCTGAGCCTTCTCTACACACACACACACACACACACACACACAGTTAAACACAGTCTCAAAGCATGCCTGGGCCTTCTCTACACACACACACACACACACACAGTTAAACACAGTCTCAAAGTATGCCTGCACCGTCTCTACACACACACACGCACACACACACACACACACACACACACAGTTAAACACAGTCTCAAAGTATGCCTGCACCGTCTCTACACACACACACGCACACACACACACACACACACACAGTTAAACACAGTCTCAAAGTATGCCTGCACCGTCTCTACACACACACACGCACACACACACAGGCACACACACACACACACACACACACACACACAAGGTTGGGTATTGAAAAGGTTTAATTCGATGTCGGTGCCAAAACGATACTTTGGAAAACGGTACCGGTTCCTAAACGGTATTTAAATCGGTACTTAAAAACACACACGCGTGCACACACACACAGATGATTTGGAGATGACACAGAGATGACAGGGCAACTAAACCTCAAGCCCTACCCCCCCCCCCCCTCCACCCAGACCCTGGTAGACTACGTAAGGGTAGTCAAAAAATTTATTCTTATGACATTTTCCTATTATTATTATATATTATTATTGAGTATTATTATTATATATTATTATTATTATTATTATTATTATTATTATTATTATTATTATTATTATTTATTAGTAGCAGTAGTTGCTGTTGTTGTTTTGTCACAAGGTTTAGTAGGGGAATTTAAAAAGAAAATGAAAATGTGAATTGTTAAAATATTTGGTAATATTCAGTGTAACAGAACAG
>CM050202.1:150000-160000 GCA_027475355.1 Coilia nasus
ATCAATTAATGAAAGCAGGCCATCCAATCTGCAGGAAAGAGGACATACAACAGTCGGTGATTGGTCAGGCACAGAGCATCGCGTGACTGGTCAGACAAAGGGCAGCGCGTGATTGGTCAGGCACAGGGCAGCGTGTGATTGGCCAGCCATTCAGAGAAGTGAAGAATACAGGAAGAAGATTGGCCAGCCATTCAGAGAAGTGAAGAATACAGGAAGAAGATTGTGAGCGACTGAGCAACTCTGTTTATGCCCTCTTAGCAGGAGGAGGAGAGGAGGGGAGAAGAGAGGTGGAGAGGAGGAGAGGAGAGGAAGAGGGGAGAGGAGGGGAGGAGAGGAGGGGAGTAGGAGAGGAGGGGAGAAGAGAGGAGGAGAGAGGAGGAGAGGAGGAGAGAGTAGGAGAGGGGAGGGGAGAAGAGAGGAGGAGAGGAGGGGAGAGTAGGAGAGGAGAGGAAGAGGGGAGAGGAGAGGAGGGGAGGAGAGAGGAGGGGAGGGGAGGAGAGAGGAGAGGAGGGGAGGAGAGAGGAGGAGAGTAGGAGAGGAGGGGAGAGTAGGAGAGGAGAGGAAGAGGGGAGAGGAGAGGAGGAGAGAGTTACAGGATAGAGGAGAGGAGAGGAGGGGAGGAGAGGAGGGGAGAGGAGAGGAGTGGAGAAGAGAGGAGGAGTGGAGAGGAGAGGAGGGGAGGAGAGAGGAGAGGAGGAGAGGAGGAGAGAGGAGAGGAGAGGAGGGGAGGAGAGGAGGGGAGGAGAGGAGGAGAGGAGAGTAGGAGAGGAGAGGAGAGGAGGAGAGAGGAGGAGAGGAGAGGAGAGGAGAGGAGGAGAGGAGGAGAGGAGAGGAGAGGAGGGGAGGAGAGAGGAGAGGAGAGTAGGAGAGGAGAGGAGAGGAGGAGAGAGGAGGAGAGGAGAGGAGAGGAGAGGAGGAGAGGAGGAGAGGAGAGGAGAGGAGAGGAGAGAAGAGAGGAGGGGAGGAGAGGAGAGGAGGGGAGGAGAGAAGAGAGGAGGGGAGAGGAGAGGAGGGGAGGAGAGAGGAGAGAGGAGAGGAGGAGAGGAGAGGAGGAGAGAGGAGGAGAGAGGAGGAGAGGAGGAGGAGAGGAGGGGAGGAGAGAGAAGAGGAGAGGAGGAGAGAGGAGGAGAGAGGAGGGAGGAGAGGAGGAGAGGAGGAGGAGAGGAGAGGAGGAGAGGAGAGGAGGAGAGGAGAGAGGAGGAGAGAGGAGAGAGGAGGAGAGAGGAGGGGAGGAGAGGAGGGGAGGAGAGGAGGAGAGGAGGAGGAGAGGAGGAGGAGAGGAGGAGAGAGGAGGGGAGGAGAGGAGGAGAGGAGGAGGAGAGGAGGAGAGAGGAGAGAGGAGGAGAGAGGAGAGAGGAGGAGAGAGGAGGGGAGGAGAGAGGAGGGGAGGAGAGGAGGAGAGGAGGAGGAGAGGAGGAGAGGAGAGAGGAGGAGAGAGGAGAGAGGAGGAGAGAGGAGGAGAGGAGGAGAGAGGAGGAGAGGAGGAGAGGAGGAGGAGAGGAGGAGAGAGGAGGAGAGAGAAGGGGAGGAGAGGAGGAGAGGAGGAGGAGAGAGGAGAGAGGAGGAGAGAGAAGGGGAGGAGAGGAGGAGAGGAGGAGGAGAGGAGGGGAGGAGAGGAGGAGAGGAGGAGGAGAGGAGGGGAGGAGAGGAGGGGAGGAGGGGAGGAGAGGAGGAGAGGAGGAGGAGAGGAGGAGAGAGGAGGAGAGAGAAGGGGAGGAGAGGAGGAGAGGAGGAGAGAGAAGGGGAGGAGAGGAGGAGAGGAGGGGAGGAGAGAGGAGGAGAGGAGGAGAGGAGAGGGGAGGAGAGGAGGAGGAGAGGAGGAGAGGAGGGGAGGAGAGGAGGAGAGAGAAGTGATGTGAAGGAAAGAGGGGCGTGCAGAAAGGAGCGGAGAGATGGAGAGATGGAGAGATGGAGAGATGGAGAGATGGAGAGATGGAGAGATGCCCTCCGTATTACAGAGAACAGTGTGTGTGTGTGTGTGTGTGTGTGTGTGTGAGTGTGTGTGTGTTTGAGTGTGAGTGTGTGTGTGTGTGTGTGTGTGTGAGTGAGTGAGTGTGTGTGTGTGTGTGTGTGTGTATGTGTGTGTGTGTGTGTATGAGTGAGTGTGTGAGTGAGTGTGTGAGTGAGTGTGTGTGAGCGTGTGTGAGTGAGTGTGTGTGTGTGTGTGTGTGTGTGTGAGTGTGTGTGTGTGTGAGAGGAGCTAGAAGGCTTTGAGGGCCAAGCCGAGCTGAGGTCAAGTGAGAAGGTCAAAGGTCGTCACCATGGTTACCTTCGTCCACCCCCAAGTTCCCTCCTCTGGCACCTCTGTGTATTTGTGCCTTTACATACTGGCACAAGGCTACACACACACACACACACACACACACACACACACACACAGACAACAGAAACATCATTACTCATAAAACCCGTACACACACACACTTGACAACACACTTGGTAACAGCAGCTGCTGAATGGCTAACTAACACACACACACACACACACACTATGCTTTGAGCAACCCCTCTATGAGTCTAACACACACACACACACACACACACAGTTGCCTGGAGACTCTTATCTACATGAGAGATACCCTTGTGACTTTCACAAGACAAAATCCAGTACTCACTCAACACACACACACACAACACACACTCACTCGACACATACACACACGTCTTTGACTATGGTTTCTCTCTTGCTGCCCCATAAAAAACAGACACAAATGCACACACATACAGACACACACACACACACACACATACAGACACACACACTTAACGAACCTTCCAAAAATATGCTGCCCATGTATGGGTCTCCTCTTGTCAGTTAAACACACAACACACACAGACACACAGACACAACACACACAGACACACAGACACACAGACACACAGACACAGACACACAGACACAACACACACAGACACACAGACACAACACACACAGACACACAGACACACAGACACACAGACACAACACACACAGACACACAGACACAACACACACAGACACACAGACACAACACACACAGACACACAGACACAACACACACAGACACAACACACACAGACACACAGACACACAGACACAACACACACATTTTAACTTCAATACGGTATTACTGTTACCCAGACTAATCAGCATGAACCCACAACCCAGAACCCAGAACCCAGAACCCTAACCTTAACACATATTACTTAGCAGAACTCCATCCTAATGCTGTTGAATGAACATAAGACCAGAACCCTAACCTTAACACATATTACTTAGCAGAACTCCATCCTAATGCTGTTGAATGAACATAAGACCAGAACCCTAACCTTAACACATATTACTTAGCAGAACTCCATCCTAATGCTGTTGAATGAACATAAGACCAGAACCCTAACCTTAACACATATTACTTAGCAGAACTCCATCCTAATGGTGTTGAATGAACATAAGACCAGAACCCTAACCTTAACACATATTACTTAGCAGAACTCCATCCTAATGCTGTTGAATGAACATAAGACCAGAACCCTAACCTTAACACATATTACTTAGCAGAACTCCATCCTAATGCTGTTGAATGAACATAAGACCAGAACCCTAACCTTAACACATATTACTTAGCAGAACTCCATCCTAATGCTGTTGAATGAACATAAGACCAGAACCCTAACCTTAACACATATTATTTAGCAGAACTCCATCCTAATGCTGTTGAATGAACATAAGACCAGAACCCTAACCTTAACACATATTATTTAGCAGAACTCCATCCTAATGCTGTTGAATGAACATAAGACCAGAACCCTAATCTTAACGCAGATGAATAAGACCAGAACCCTAATCTTAACGCAGATGAATGAACATAAGACCAGAACCCTAATCTTAACGCAGATGAATAAGACCAGAACCCTAATCTTAACGCAGATGAATAAGACCAGAACCCTAATCTTAACGCAGATGAATGAACATAAGACCAGAACCGTAATCTTCACGCAGATGAATGAACATAAGACCAGAACCGTAATCTTAACGCAGATGAATAAGACCAGAACCCTAATCTTCACGCAGATGAATGAACATAAGACCAGAACCCTAATCTTAACGCAGATGAATAAGACCAGAACCCTAATCTTCACGCAGATGAATGAACATTAACCCAGGGTGCAGATGTCCCAGTTTTAGACCTGCGTGCAGGATGCCATCAGCATGGATGTTACGCAGGATGTTACACATAAACTACATGTATGTTAAGCATAAACTACATGTATGTTACGGATTAACTACATGTATGTTAAGCATAAACTACATGTATGTTACGGATTAACTGTATGTATGTTAAGCATGAACTACATGACGCTGGTGATGCTGCATGCCACACACACAGCATGTGTTATAAAACGGCATACTTTATTTTCACATTGTGATGCTTTCTTTAGAACGGTTATTAATTTTCCATATACATACCTATGAAGTAGTCCCTGCTTTCTGAGCATATCACGCTTGTGTATCAATGCGGCAAATTCGTGCTGAACTGTATATAAACAGAAACTAGAAAAGCACTCAGAGAGCGCAGACTTCCGCCAGGGCAGCTCAGATCACCACCAAAATCTAATCTTTTTTAAGTTAGGCCATTTTTGACCTACCCTAAAATGTAACCAAAATCCATCCATAGCTTTTTGAGTTCTGCCGCTAACTAACAAACACACAAATAACAAACACAGATGATTACAAAACCTCTGCTGGTGGAGGTAACAATGATGATGACCAGGAAGGTGATTTAGCGGGCGAACGCATGTCAACACAAGAGGACAACAGTTCTATGGGGAACAAATCAGCCCCAGTGCGCAATGGTCAATTCTAAAAAACATTCTGGATCCAGATCACCACCAAAATCTAATCACTTTTAAGGTTTAAGTTGACCAACCCTGAAAATGTAATCAAAAACCACCCAGTACTATTTGAGTTATCTTGCTAACCAACCAACAAACAAACACCAATGATTACATAACCTGAAATTTACATCAGCCAATTACATTACACTTAGCTGATGCTCCTATCCAGAGCGACTTACAGTTATTTACAGAGTTCCAGTTACAGTCCCTGGAGCAGTGTGGGGTTAGATGCCTTGCTCAAGGGCATTTCAGCCACGGGTAGGGCGGGATTCGAACCTGCGACTCTCTGATCCCAAGACCAACTCCCTGACCACTATACTAGATATTTGTAAATGCTCCCACAGAGGTATATTTGGTGCAATGTTGAGCAGAATCTGAGGTGGTGATTATGGAAGCACTGGTTGAGTTGGCATGGTGACCCTGGTGCAAGTGTACTCTTGTATTCACGCGCATGTTTTACGTGACGCTAAACTCCCTCTTCTGCCTGCCTACAGGATGACCACAAATCTCGCAGTTCCATTTTCGTGAGTACAACAACCACGCTTCTAATGATTAGAGCGATGTATGTAACTCGGCAGGGCCTATCTTACCTGCGTCTGCCATTGCCGAACATGGGCTGCCTTGTTGATTTCTAGAATTGCATAATGTTAACAGTCGGGCACACAAAACAGCCAGCCAGCCACCGGCCTACTGACTCAGTAGCGCATCATCACCCTCCGGAATGATGCGGGGGTCGACACCATACCAGCCAGGCTACCCAGCGAGTGCCACGCCAGCGGCATCCTACATGTACGTACCTATTCTCCCCCGTCTTTCTTCCTTTCTGTCAGGCTACGGCTACTCATAGACTCTATCTGGCCCCAATATAGATGCTCCGTGCACCCCATGAAATAACAGTCTTCCGCTTCCCATGCCCAGTGAGGATGACAGATTCGCATTCCCTTAACGGACATGGGAGTGAAAACAGGAGCCTTTTATTATTCGTCTCCACTAATCCATCCTCAGCACTTACTGCCAACCCTGATGCGTAGGCTACTTGGCTAATAGAGATGAGAACTGGTGTCGTTGTTTTGCATCACCTAATACACAACCTGCACGGCAACATCGCTATGCTGTACCACTGTACGCTATGCACATTATCGGCAATCACATTTTGTCAAAATCATAAATATTTCAAACGTCGTACCGGACAGCTCGTCTGGTTCGAGTCCGCTTTCGGTGTCGAGCCCGCAAATCACGAAGTAATCTGCGAAGCGAACGGAACTGGAGCTGAAGCCGGTGGTCATGCTGACTTGGACCTCAGACGGGTCCTCTTCTGTCCTCTTCGTGCCCTCTGCTAGCTGTATCAATCAGACGCATCGCAGAATACTGGAAATACGCTGGGTGCAGCCATTGCGGACATTTGCCGAGCCAGGCTAGAAAATCAGAGCAGGCTTAACCCGTGAGGCGAATTGCATCATGGGCCTTCTCCTCCAGCTGTTTTCATCTGTTCTACACGGCGCATGCGCTTGAGGCATTCCATGTAATTACGTCACTGCTTAAACTCATGTAGAGCTGTTGTGCTCAGCTCAGCTTCACCAATACAGAACAAATACAAAGTACACACGGCAAATTACAATAAGCACGGAGCCTGTTTTTATAGAGAGAAAAAAACAAAGACAAACACTGTTTGGAGCACTAGAGCTCCCAGTGACTAAACTAAGAAAGTGAAATAAACGGACATTAGAAGAAGTTCACCACTAAACGTGACCGTTTCCACGACCGCTTCCACAAGGGGTGACCGGGGTTAAAGGTTAAAGGTGAAATATGAGGAGACTAAAGGAAAGGAGCACAGTACAGAAATGAAGACAGTGGAGTGACGGCTGTTGTAAGAGAATTTAATCATAATAAATATATTCCCCACAACCCGGCTGCAGTGTATGAGATGAGCCAGATGAGGCGGTTTGGCGTTAGGGTCAAGGGTCACAGGAGCAGGAGGGTCAGGGTTGGGGCTCACGAGCAGGAGGCTGCACTGCTGCTTGCCGTCATTCTGCTGCACCTCCAGCAGGGGGCCAAGGGGCCTGGAGGCCCGCAGGTGAAGACCACACACACACACACACACACGCGCACACACACACGCGCACACACACACACGCGCACACACACACACGCGCACACACACACGCGCACACACACACACACACACACACACACCCTTTCTGAGACGTATGATTTATCTTAACCCTGCTACCTGCAGACATCAGTCCACACATCAGTAGTGTTGCATACAGTGCAGCTCACAATGACCTTTCACCTCTTCAAGTCTGCCGTGCGTTTCTGCATGTGGCCTGCGGGGGCACTGTTGCGGCCGCAGATGGAGTGAACAGAGTTCAGTACATTACACCTAAAAAACATTTCTTTCAAACAGCAAATTAAACATCAAAAAAACAGAAGCTAAAATGGCCACACCCATGACAACATTAGTAACTTAGCAACACATACAACGTCATCAGTGCAGACAGGGACATTCCATTCACACACACACACAAACACACACACCACACACACCACACACACCACACACACCACACACACCACACACACCACACACACACACACACACACACACACACGCATACTACGCTGGTTTGGGTCGCTGGTCTGGTCTGGGTCGCTGGACTGGGAGGCTGGGTTGGTGCTGGGCAGGTGGGCTGGGTCGCAGGGCTGAGTCGCTGGTCTGGGTCGCTGGACTGGGAGGCTGGTTTGGTACTGGGCGGGTGGGCTGGGTCGCAGGGCTGGGTCGCTGGTCTGGGTCGCTGGACTGGGAGGCTGGGGTGTGTGGTTGGGGTGTGTGAGATGTGGACTGATGGCCCATGACAGGACTGACCAAGGCTGACCAATCAGAGTCCACTCCTGACCTATAAGAGAGTGTGTGTGTGTCTAGTGTGTGAGGCGTGTGTAGTGTCTGTGAGACAGAAGCCTAAGGGGGTTAAACCTCGCCAGCAAAGCCCATGTGTGAGTGACAGCAGGCTGCTCCAATGAGGGCAGGCTACTGCAGCTTGTCCTTGAGGCGCCTCTGGAAGGCGACGGGCAGCAGAGGGCGGGGCTAGTACTGAACGGATGTGAGTGACAGCAGGCTGCTCCAATGAGGGCAGGCTACTGCAGCTTGTCCTTGAGGCGCCTCTGGAAGGCGACGGGCAGCAGGGACAGCAGCGCCAGCAGCCCCAAGATGGCCAGCGAGCCCCAGCTCACTGCCTCTCCCGCCGTCGTCAACGCGTACAGCGTCGTGCCCGCCTTGATCGCCACGAACGACGGGGGCGCCACACCTGCAACACACATAACACAATACACACACACATTACACACACACATTACACACACACTTACAGGTATATGTACACAGCACACACACTCAGGTATATATAGTGGTGCCTGCCTTGATTGTCACAAAAGATGGGGGGGGGGCACACCTACAGCACACACAGGTGCACACACACACACACACACACACAGGTGCGCACACACACACACACACACACAGGTGCACACACACACACAGGTGCACACACACACAGGAACACACACACACAGGAACACACACACACAGGAATACACACTAACACACCTATACACACACACACCTATACACACACACACACACACACACACACACACTTACCCAGGAATGTGCCGAGGAAGAAGACTCCAAGAGGAACGTTGATGACGGGGGAGGTGATGTTGATGAACCAGTTGGGCAGGAACGGGGTGATGCGCAGAAAGATGATGTAGTTGATTAGGTGCTCTCTGTGCTTGTCTACCTGCACACACACACACACACACACACACACACACACACATTAAACACACACACACACACACACACACACACACACATTAAACACCTGCTAAAACCACTTCTAGACTCACATACCTGCTCAGACCACTTCTGGACTCACATACCTGCTCAGACCACTTCTGGACTCACATACCTGCTCAGACCACTTCTGGACTCACATACCTGCTCAGACCACTTCTGGACTCACATACCTGCTCAGACCACTTCTGGACTCGCATACCTGCTCAGACCACTTCTGGACTCACATACCTGCTCAGACCACTTCTGGACTCGCATACCTGCTCAGACCACTTCTGGACTCGCATACCTGCTCAGACCACTTCTGGACTCGCATACCTGCTCAGACCACTTCTGGACTCGCATACCTGCTCAGACCACTTCTGGACTCACATACCTGCTCAGACCACTTCTGGACTCGCATACCTGCTCAGACCACTTCTGGACTCACATACCTGCTCAGACCACTTCTGGACTCACATACCTGCTCAGACCACTTCTGGACTCACATACCTGCTCAGACCACTTCTGGACTCACATACCTGCTCAGACCACTTCTGGACTCGCATACCTGCTCAGACCACTTCTGGACTCACATACCTGCTCAGACCACTTCTGGACTCACATACCTGCTCAGACCACTTCTGGACTCGCTCCGTCAGGTACTTGTGCACCACCGGCCGCCCCACCAGGTAGGAGAGCAGGTAGCAGAAGGAGGCACCCAGACCAGAACACTGGTAGGAGAACAGGTGAGATCAGACTACAGGTGAGATCAGACCAGAACACTAACAAGAGAACAGGTGAGATCAGACCAGAACACTGGTAGGAGAACAGGTGAAATCAGACTACAGGTGAGATCAGACTACAGGTGAGATCAGACTACAGGTGACATCAGACTACAGCTGAGATCAGACTACAGCTGAGATCAGACTACAGGTGACATCAGACTACAGGTGAGATCAGACCAGAACACTGACAGGAGAACAGGTGAGATCAGACCAGAACACTGGTAGGAGAACAGGTGAAATCAGACTACAGGTGAGATCAGACTACAGGTGAGATCAGACCAGAACACTGACAGGAGAACAAGGATACAAGGAGTTTTATTTGTCACGTGCATAGACATACTGGGTAGTAGGACATGCAGTGAAACTGATGATTGTGGGTCTAGACTGTGCATGGGGAGTGGGGAGTAAAGTGTGTAGAATGCATTTGGGGGGGATGACTACCATAAGAAAAGCAGAAGTAGAAAAAAGGTGAAGGGGGGTGGGATAAAGTGCAGTTGTGGATGGGA
>CM050202.1:165000-192500 GCA_027475355.1 Coilia nasus
GAAGATCGCTGCCAGGATGAGGAGAGATGCTCGCGTCGAGCCTGCGCCGGCATCTGAAGACCCTAGGAAGGCACGCACACACATAAACACCCATACATACACACACAGGTGTGCACACACACATACACACCCATACATACACACACGAGCACACACACCCATACATACACGCACAGGTGCGCACACCCATACATACACACACGAGCACACACACCCATACATACACGCACAGATGTACGCACAGATGTGTGCGCGCACACACACACACACACACACAGACCCATACATACACACACAGGTGTGCGCACGCACACACATACACAAACATGAGCACACACACAGAGTCCAAGACATTTAAAAACAAACACAGACTGCTGTGCCATCATGACATGTTTTCCTGGGGGAGGTAATCATTAACTGGTTGCATCATATGTTGTTGCAGGGAGAGGACATCTCTGGGCTGGGGGAGGGGTCAGCTGAGTCTCGTGCCGTCTAAGGGCACGCGTGGTGGCACTGTGCCAGCTCCAGTGTTTAAAACATAGTCACGACACGCCCACACGCGCCCAGTTTAGGCACTCTGAATCATCCGACTAAAACACCAACGTGACTAAGTAACGGCACTGCGGCACAAAAAGTCCAGTTGTGGACCAGGAATTGGTTACCTAAGGTGAACTTTACTCGTGTGTATGAATGTGTATGTGTGTGCGTGTGTGAGAGTGTGTCTGGAATGACTTAGTTAATGCACACCTATCCCCCTGTGTTACCTCTACCGCTGTTCCATCATATTTCACACGGTATCACCCGCACACTACTGCACTGACTCTGAATCACCATGGACCCCGTGCAATGTGACTCTATTGTGCAATTACTTGGACTCTGTGCTATCTGACTCTGCCACGCACTCCACTTTTGCTGCTAGCATTTCCTGCACCTTATTTATTTATCCATGGCTGGATAGTGTTAAATGTACATATTGTTTTATAGTTTTACTTGTATATATTGCTGTAAATTGAACCTATATTTTAAACTCTACCCAGTCATTCCTTATCTATTTAATTCTATTCTTATATACTGTGTCTTCTATGCATCTGTTGTTGGCTGCTCCAAATGACATCTCACTATACTTTATATAGTGACAATAAACACTTCTACTTCTACCAGCCAAGCACATTAAGTACATAAAACCACCGCGAGACTCAAATTAGGTACACAAGATAAACTACATTCAAAGAACTAATAGTTTGTAGTGAAGCTGGTTTCCGTTGAAAAACCCTCGACTTCGTTTCCATTGATCACCAAGCTTAAATATCATAGTGTCACTCACATGGCCGATAATTTAAGCCTCAGATCTGTTATTCCCCAACACAGACTACAGATGGCCTCATCACATGTTGGTGTCCATAAACGCGTATTTCTCTTGAGAATATGGCGTTTTAATTGGACATTTTGAAACCTAATACCGCTGTGGCATCGTCCCGACATCAGACAGCTGTCGAACAGAACTGTCATAGCTAGCTTAGCGGTTAGCGTTAGCTGGCAAGTTGCCGTGATTAGTGCTACGGGGATTCTGTGTCGTTCGCTACCTTTGACTGTCGAGGTTTCCGTCGCCTTCGTTTCGTCTTCAACCAAAGGTGTGGATTCTGACTCCCTCAAGGTGCCTCTCTTTTTTGTCATTCTTCCGGGAAATAGACGGGGTCTGTGAATAAACGGCTGAACACCGAGTGGTCGGGCAGAAACAGTTGGTTCAACCGGGTTCAACTAGCATCAGAGCCAAGCCCCGGCTGTTCCTTCCTGATGGGAGACGCGGCGTGACCTTTAACCTTTTCCTCGGCAGACACGAGCTCGAGCTTTGTGTTAAAAACTCTCTCGCGCCACCTACGGCGCGTGGTGTAATGCGGATAGACCAATGCCCACTTCATTGCAGTCACTGAGACAGCTGGAAGGTCATTTCTGTTGGTCTCTCAACCTGCTGTTGAGAATGTTCTTGTCTGTCCGAGATGTCTGTAAAAAAGGTGGAACCTTACAAGCTTGGAGATCTCTATGGGGGCTGAATTTGAAACAAGAGACACAAAACAAAAAATGGGTTTGGCTCAATGAACCAGTCACTGACACAGACGGCTGTTGCATAGATGTTTATTCATATACTCTATACCTGTCGCATAGATAAATATCAATGTACTACATCTGTCACATAGGTACATATTTATATGCTGTATGTGTATGTTTTATAGATATATATTTTATTTATATAGTCTATTATATATATATATATATAGCCTATATATATTACATTCCATCCTGCTGGCACCTCTGATGTCTCATAATGGCGAGGACCTTAAAGCAAACTGTGTATGTAGTCGAACTACACTTTACAAGCCAAACATCCATCATTACAGTTCAACAAGATTCTCAAAAGACCCACCCACCCACTTACTAACTCCCTTAGAACTCACCACGTTCACTCCCCTGCATGTGTGTGTGTGTGTGTGTGTGTGTCTGTCTCTCTGAAGTGTCCCTGCTCCGGGAAACTTACTTAAAGGTGTACTTCCACGAGAAACCGTTTAGTACTCGCTCTTTTGAAATATGATAGGTCACCCCGAGTTGCATATGCATGCTGCATATCAAAATGTTTTTCTACCCCCATGTTCTATATCAGTCAAAAGAAGACAATAGGTGGAAAAAACGACCCAATGCGAAAAGGGCCTGCAGCGTGACGTAGACGTGCAAATGCATATAAGAGAAACTGACCGAATGGGCTTTAAATGATGTTAGCCTGTGACTGACTCGCATAACATTAACAGGCAAGTTGAATGACTGAACTGCATTTAGCCGGGCACTTGCACTATTTTGTCATGCAAATATTACCATTCTGAAACGTTCATTGACAAACGGTCAGGAAGCGACTGTGCTTGTGCCATCTCTCCTTCCTCTTCGGATTCAGGATCAAACACATAAGGCTGTATCTCCGAAGACATTCTGTGTGCAGTTTACCTTACTCTGCTATCAAGTTGACTGTGGGGCAAAGGAAGCTGCAGGGAGCAGGGGAAATCGTGTCGTTCTCCCGGCCCCACCCCCTCCACCAAACTAAAACAGCCTGAAACAGAAGCACTAGAACATTTTTTTCATCAAAACCAGTGCACAGGGCAATTATTAATACTAGAGAACACAGCAAAATTAATGAAAACACAAAGGAAGTACACTTATATTATTATTACATTACACTTCGCTGATGCTCTTATCCAGAGCGACTTAGATGCCTTGCTCAAGGGCATCTCAGCCATGGGTAAGGCGGGATTTGAACTGGCAACCTTCCAATTGCAAGACCAATGCCCTAACCATTAGGCCACAGCTGGCCACCTTTAAGGCACATCTGTCTCCTTGTGTGTGTGTGTGTTTGAGTATCCCTGCTCCAGCAAACTTACTTAAGGCACATTTAATAGTAATAATAATAATAATAATAACAATAATAATAATAATAATCTTTGCTTGTATAGCACAACTGCTACGGTTGCAGTTGTTTTGCAAGATGCAGCTTAAAGTGCTTCAACAGTTTGGCAACAAAAACACAAGACAACATTTATTGTAGTCCAGTGGCGCCAGAATGAGCAAGTCCACCGGGGTGCTATCAAGCTGCATTCATGTGTGTGTGTAGAGTAGAGTAGAGTAGAGTAGAGCAGAGTAGAGTAGTGTAGAGTAGAGCAGTGTAGAGTAGAGTAGAGTAGTGTAGAGTAGTGTAGAGTAGAGTAGAGTAGAGTAGAGTAGAGTAGAGCAGAGTAGAGTAGTGTAGAGTAGAGCAGTGTAGAGTAGAGTAGAGTAGAGTAGAGTAGTGTAGAGTAGAGTAGTGTAGAGTAGTGTAGAGTAGAGTAGAGTAGAGTAGAGCAGAGTAGAGTAGTGTAGAGTAGAGTAGTGTAGAGTAGAGTAGAGTAGTGTAGAGTAGAGTAGTGTAGAGTAGTGTAGAGTAGTGTAGAGTAGAGTAGAGTAGAGTAGTGTAGAGTAGAGTAGTGTAGAGTAGAGTAGTGTAGAGTAGAGTAGAGTAGTGTAGAGTAGAGTAGTGTAGAGTAGTGTAGAGTAGAGTAGAGTAGAGTAGAGTAGAGTAGAGCAGAGCAGAGTAGAGTAGAGTAGAGCAGAGTAGAGTAGTGTAGAGTAGAGTAGAGTAGAGTAGAGTAGTGTAGAGTAGTGTAGAGTAGAGTAGAGTAGAGTAGAGTAGAGCAGAGTAGAGTAGAGCAGAGTTACTTTATTGATC
The DNA here is from genome assembly GCA_027475355.1 of Coilia nasus. Classification (NCBI taxonomy): domain Eukaryota; kingdom Metazoa; phylum Chordata; class Actinopteri; order Clupeiformes; family Engraulidae; genus Coilia; species Coilia nasus. The sequence goes on from CM050202.1 coordinate 169,244, forward strand.
CCGAAGGAAATGAAGGTGTCTATGTGTTTGTGTGTCTGAAGTGTCCCAGCTCCAGGAAACATACTCTAGGCACATCTATCTCCCTATGTGTTCCCTCTTCCACTGTAACTTCACATGGTATCATCCGCTTATTAATGCACTACGACACTTAAAAAACACTGCTTGTGTTCTTATGCTTATTAATGCACTACGACACTTAAAAAACACTGCTTGTGTTCTTATGCTTCTGCTTGTGTTCTTATGCTGATCTAGTGTTATTTCTTGTGCATCTGTGGGCTGCTCCGAATGACATCTCACTATAGTGTCCTGGGGACACTAACAACCAACTGCGCCTAAATGAACTTTCCTCGTCTAGTGCCACTGGTCTGCACTGGTCTGCAAAGACTGCCGACCTATGTTCACATAAAAGCCCACTTTAACAGGGAGTTGCATAGCGCTAGCGCCACTGGACTACTAAGATTGCTGACTAGGGCCTACAAGGACTGCCTACCTGTGTTCTGCTACTGTATTTATCTGCTCCGACACCACTAAACCGCAAGAAATGTTGTCTTGTAACAACCCTGCTAAACTGTAAAGCACTTTGAGTTGCATATTGCATGTATGAACTGTGCTATACAAGTAAAGTTTTATTATTGTTATTATTATTATTATTATTATTATTATTATTATACTTAGAATAGTGACAATAAATACTTCTACTCTACTCTACTCTACTACTCTACTCTACTCTACTCTACTCTACACTACTCTCTCAAGACATTTTGACAGCATTTTTGAAAGCGACAAGCACCATCCTGAAAGGTGAACCTGCAAGCTGTTACAAACTTGTTACAAGCAGACTGCCTATGTGTGTAAAAAGCTATTCAAGATGGATCTTTGGCTGGTGAAGTATTTAAGGCGCACTACATTATGAGTAGATGTCAGGATGGAATTCCTGAGTGCGCAGCTGTGGTTGGAATGAACACACAGAGCCACAAATTTTAATGATAGACAATTTATATATATACATATAAGTTTATATATGGCTATATATACATATAAGTTTATATATGGCTATATATACATATAACTAAACTCCAAAATGCAGTGAGAGGTCTCTCAGCACATAAAAGTACTGAACACATTTCTTGTTGATTTTGTGTGAAAAATTACGATCAAATTGTAGCCCACTCATATGCTAGTGCTTCTACCAACAAAAACTACAGCTCCCATGGCGGTTGTGAGTGAAAGCGGAAGTGGAGAAAGACAGTTTGGCGCTGAACTATCCGGGCATTTTAGTCCTGCTTCCTTTCGCGCCGGTAGCAGGAGAACCGCGCGTCCATGTGCGCATTGCCTGGGATTTCATAGAACGTGTAACCTACTGAATCGTATCCACAGCACAACCTTCGAAATGGATCCTAACGCCCTAATCGAGGCTCTTCGGGGCACCATGGACCCAAACCTCCGCGAGGCCGCGGAGAGGCAACTGAATGAGGTAAATTCGCGAGATGGTGGCCCGTGTTAGAAGCGGGCCTGCAGTTCCTCAGCAGGACAGCATGGAGCCTGGATTCGCGTTATTGTCGCAGCTTCCATCAAATGTCAAACGTTGACTTCTCACATAGTAACTATCATAGCCAGTCAATATTTAAAACCATATATATTTCTATAACATTTGAACTGTACATACACTTACGAAAAGCCGTCGCATGTGGTACCTTCAGATCTAGTGTTGTATAAACCTATGTTAGCATGCCAGCTAACGCTACTGTTTCGACGTGGAGCCTGTGCTACGTAGTTAGCCTGAAACGTAGCAAGAAATGTGACATCGAACCCACTGAAGTCACTCAAGCAGTCAAAGGCCATAACATCACTTATTTCTCGTTGCATTGCAACTTGACGCTAACAGTCTTGTCGTTTTATGGTTTGTTGATGAACTGGTGTAAGCTGTAAATTGAATGTCAATGCTGACTGTCATATCTGGCTAGCATAGCTAGCTAAATGGCTAATGTTAGCCAGAGATTTTGCATGCTGTGAAAACGAGACGAGGTAGCAGACCGCTGTCTTCACGTGTCATGTGGTTAATGCGGTAACATTAATGTTTGTCACACATCGCCTGGCTGGAATGATGCCAGCTTAGTGGTTAAGTAATTATACCCCCTTCGCATTTAGGGACATAGTTGGCAATGCCGTTGGTACCTGTCATCTGTTCTGATGACCTTACGTTACTCGGTCTGCATTCTGTTTATATATCTAGCCAACTGTTACCCATCTGCATTGACGTCTACCTTGACGTTAGCTGAACTAGCTTGATGGCCAATTTAAGCGAAGGCTGTGGGGCAGGCAGAACCACGCGCATGGCTCGCGGCACTGGAATAGCTCCTTGATCAGACGTACATTGAGACGGGTCGGTGCACGCGTTACCGAGCCATGAAGTTGGTCATCACTGGAATGGTGTCGCCGCGTCGGTCATTGGCTTGTCAAGTCAAAATGGGCTTTGGTGAGACGGGGGCTCTGCGCGCTGTTTTTGCCCCCTGACCTTTCCAGATGGAGGTCGTGGAATGCGCGGGCCTTTCTAAAAGTGGTACACGTGCTGTTGATATTATTTTTCGTCAAAAACAAAATGCCATAAATGTATGTGGAGTGTGTCGTAATGTAGAATACGATGGTGTAGTCAAGCTGTACCTCGATCTGTTTGTAAAAAGTGATGAGATCAGTTCTCTTGGTTGTCAGGTTCAAAGATAGATATGTAGACATACTGGAACTCCATGTTAACGCGTGAGTGTGGAGTGAATGTGTTCAGAATGCCGTGGTTGGCAGTGGTGATGGGGATGGAACAGCGTGGAGGAATGGCGTGAACCAGGACTGGCTTGTCCACAGTAACACTCCAGGTCACACCAGTGTAGGTGGGGGGTGCAACTAGATGTTTCAGGGGTAGTCATAGCTGACAAGATACTGGGACTCTGAATTCAGGTGTGTGTGTGTGTGTTGGGTTATTACTGATGTGAATGTGTGTCCAGTTGAGCTGAGTGAGTGGTAGGTGAGTCATGTGGAGCACTCAGCTGTGTGTGTGTGTGTGTGTGTGTGTGTGTGTGTGTGTGTGTGTGTGTGAAGTGAGTCATGCCATGTGGGACTTTCAGCTGTGAGTGTGTGAGGCCACGCATGTTTGAGCTCAGCTGTAAAAGTGTGTTTGGTGTGACTCGCTTGCTGGTTGCAATTTAGGACGTGTGTGATTGGCAGGGCAAAGCTGGCCTTGGGATAGCGAGTGTGTGTGTCTGACACACACCTGTGCAAAAGGTGTTTCTTCAGTGCAAAGGAAGTGATGTTTTTACATTGGCTATTCCATGGCATGTGCAAAGTTGCATTCCATGGCGTTGTAAATCCCAGCGCAGAGTGACACATCGACCGCACACATTCTCACATTCGTGAATGAGTGAGACGCTCACACAAGGCCAGGCCCAGGCAGCCTTAAGCTTTTCCAGGGGCCAGGCCCAGGCTGACTAGCCTTAAGCTTTTTCAGGGGCCAGGCCCAGGCAGACTAGCCTTAAGCTTTTTCAGGGGCCAGGCCCAGGCAGACTAGCCTTAAGCTTTTTCAGGGGCCAGGCCCAGGCAGACTAGCCTTAAGCTTTTCCAGGGGCCTGATGTGGCGCATGATGGTGAATCGTAACGCCTGACGTGATGGTGAATTGGTAACGCCTGATGTGACGCATGATGGGGAATAGGTAACGCTATGGTCAATCGGTGACGCTTGACGTGACGCATGATGAGAAATTGGAATGTTGGCTGAAATGGAAACGGTGTGTGTGAGATGTGTATTTTTTTGGTGTGTGTGTGTGATGTGTATTTGTATGGTGTGTGTGTGTGTGTGTGTGTGTGTGATGTGGATGGCATTTTATAGAACCCTGCCATAATGTCATGAGTTGTTGTGTGATTGGTCATGATGTTATTGGACTGTTGTGTGATTGGTCATGATGTCATTGAGCTGTTGTGTGATTTGTCATGATGTCATTGAACTGTTGTGTGATTGGCTGTTGTGTGTTATGTTGTCAGGGTCACAAGCAGGTGAACTTCATGTCCACGCTCCTCCAGATCACCATGTCAGAGCAGCTGGACCTTCCTGTCAGACAAGCAGGTGAGACACACTCACAGACATACTCGCACACAAACACATACATACACACACACTCGCACACAAACACATACATACACACACACTCACACACAAACACATACATACACACACACTCGCACACAAACGCATACATACCCACTCACACACAAACACATACATACACACACACTCACACACAAACACATACATACTCACACACAAAGACATACATACACACTCACACACAAACACACACACAAACACACACACATACTCACACACAAATGCATACTCACACGCACGCACGCACACACATACACTCACAGAGGTCCTCTAGCTAATTAAGCTAAATATTGTGAAATGGCGAACATTTGTGCGTGTGTGTGCACGTGTGTGTGTGCACGTGTGTGTGTGCGCGTGTGTGTGCGCGCGTGTGTGTGCGCGCGTGTGTGTGCGCGCGTGTGTGCACGCGCCTCTGATGAGGAGCCTCCGAGGGCGTGCTGAGCTTCATGTTCATTTGTTCATGTTGTTTAACACCAAAGCAGCCTGAAGTAATTAAAAGTAACGCAAACAAAATAGACTGGCTGAAACATTGGTATTGTGCTGCCTAGGACGTCAGACCCAAAGGTCCTTGTAGTTAGGGCCGAACCTCTCTAACTGTGTGTGTGCGTGTGGTGTGCGTGTGTGCAGGTGTGATCTACCTGAAGAACATGGTGACTCAGCACTGGAGCGAGGCCGAGGGGGTGGAGCCACAGGTCAGCACCATCCCAGAGGAGGATCGCCAGTTCATCAGAGACAACATCATAGAGGCCATCATACACTCCCCAGAGAGGATACGGTATACACACACACACACACACACACACACACACCATACAGGCCATCAGACACTCCCCAGAGAGGATACGGTACACACACACACACACACACACCATAGAGGCCATCAGACACTCCCCAGAGAGGATACGGTATACACACACACACACACACACACACACACCATAGAGGCCATCATACACTCCCCAGAGAGGATACGGTACACACACACACACACACACACGCGCGCACACCATAGAGGCCATCATACACTCCCCAGAGAGGATACGGTACACACACACACACACCATAGAGGCCATCATACACTCCCCAGAGAGGATACGGTACACACACACACACACCATAGAGGCCATCATACACTCCCCAGAGAGGATACGGTACACACACACACACACACCATAGAGGCCAGCATACACTCCCCAGAGAGGATACGGTATACACACACACACACACACACACACCATAGAGGCCATCAGACACTCCCCAGAGAGGATACGGTACACACACACGCGCGCACACCATAGAGGCCATCATACACTCCCCAGAGAGGATACGGTACACACACACACACACACACCATAGAGGCCATCATACACTCCCCAGAGAGGATACGGTACACACACACACACACACACACACACACCATAGAGGCCATCATACACTCCCCAGAGAGGATACGGTACACACACACACACACACACACACACACACACACACACACACACACACACCATAGAGGCCATCATACACTCCCCAGAGAGGATACGGTACACACACACACACACACACACACACACACCATAGAGGCCATCATACACTCCCCAGAGAGGATACGGTACACACACACACACACACACCATAGAGGCCAGCATACACTCCCCAGAGAGAGTACGGTACACACACACACACACACACACACATACACACACACACACACACATCATAGAGGCCAGCATACACTCCCCAGAGAGGATACGGTACACACACACACAAACATACATCATACCGGCCATCATACACTCGCCAGAATGGATACGGTACACACGCGCGCGCGCGCGCACACACACACACACAGTAAAAAATTAGTTATAAATTGACAAAGATGTCAGCTATTACTGACTGTTACATTACACAGTTGTTTTCACTCAGCATGACATGGTTGGGTTTCGTGTGTGTGTGTGCATGTGCGTGCGTGCGTGTGTGTGCGCGTGCGTGCAGAGTGCAGCTGACGACCTGCATCCACCACATGATCAAGCAGGACTACCCCAACAAGTGGACAGCCATCGTAGACAAGATCGCCTTCTACCTGCAGTCCGACAACAGCAGCGCCTGGCTCGGCATCCTGCTGTGTCTCTATCAGCTCGTCAAGAACTACGAGTGAGCACACACACACACGCACATACACACACACACTCATCCTCCCGTGTCTCTACCAGCTCGGTATGAACTACGAGTGAACAGACACACATACTCATCCTGCTGTGTGTGCGTGCGTGTGTTTGTGCGTGTGTGTGCGCGTGCGTGTGTTTGTGTGTGTGTGTGTTTGTGTGTTTGTGCGTGTGTGTGTGTGCGCGTTTGTGCGTGTGTGTGTGTGCGCGTTTGTGCGTGTGTGTGTTTGTGCGTGTGTGTTTTGTGCGTGTGTGTGTGCAGGTACAAGAAGCCGGAGGAGAGGACGCCCCTAGTGGCGGCGATGCAGATCTTCATGCCGATGCTGAAGCAGCGCTTCATCCAGCTCCTGCCCGACGCCTCCAGCGACTCCGTACTCATCCAGAAACAGATCTTCAAGATCCTCTACGCAGTGTTTCAGGTACACACACACACACACACACACACACACACACTCCGTACTCATCCAGAAGCAGGTCTTCAAGATGCTCTATGCAGTGTTTCAGGTACACACACACACACACACACACACACACACACACACACACACACACACACACACACACTCCGTACTCATCCAGAAGCAGGTCTTCAAGATCCTCTATGCAGTGTTTCAGGTACACACACACACACACACACACACACACACACACACACACACACACACACACACACACACACTCCGTACTCATCCAGAAGCAGGTCTTCAAGATGCTCTATGCAGTGTTTCAGGTACACACACACACACACACACACACACACACACACACACACACTCCGTACTCATCCAGAAGCAGGTCTTCAAGATGCTCTACGCAGTGTTTCAGGTACACACACACACACACACATTCTGTACTCATCCAGAAGCAGGTCTTCAAGATCCTCTACGCAGTGTTTCAGGTACACACACACACACCCCTGCAGCAGATACACACACACACACACACACACACACACCCCTGAAGCAGATACATGGCCTCCTCGTCTAGCACAGGTGTTCTCTACAGCTGCACTCAGGCAGTCATCTAATGTGTGTGTGTGTGTGTGTGTGTGTGTGTGTGTGTAGTACAACCTGCCACTGGAGCTGATCAACAGACAGACTCTGACCGACTGGATGGAGATTCTGAAGACTGTGGTGGACCGGGACGTTCCTCCAGTAAGATACACACACACACGCACATATACATACACACACACATACACACACACACACACACACACACACACACCCCGTGGGGACCCGGGGTAGAATAGGTCCCCAGCACCCCCTTGCTGATCGTAAGAGGCGACAAATGGGGCGACTTGTTTGCCGTGAGTTGCTACCCGTGTCAGTGGAGGAAGAAATCCTGGTTCTTGAGGAATGTGTCTTGCGGCTACCACAAATCCAACACAGTGCTTTGGCTCCTACTTCACTTAGACGGGCGATTGGAAGGGCCCGATCCAATCAATCGGCTCGTCAAAGTCTTTTATGGAAGTCATCAATGGGATTATTTTTTACACTTTTTTCCCCCTTGAAGGCTTTGGCTGAGGGTCAATCGGGTAATATAAACATTTGGTTTTTTATTGCTCGAGTATACCATCCCTGTATCCTTGATGCACATCTGGAGGAGAACCGCAGCTCTGTGAATCCCCTTGTTGGGCTCCAAGGTGGGTGGGGAGCAGAGATGATGAATCCTAATCAATAAATATGGCAACCATTCAACCCAATAAAAAAAGATTAATGGATCATGACTTGGATGATATTTCTGAAATGGCTATAATTTTTCCTTCTACAACTACTAACTGGCAGAAATGTATAGTACTTGAGTCTGTGTCACCGGACATGCCTCTTGCTAAATTATCCCCTTTTGCGATACAGAAAGGAATCTCAGGTATTGCAGGAGCAGTTAAAGATGTTAAGAAACTGAAATCTGGCCAGAAAAAACTCCACTGACAATCTGTTGCGCTGTGATGTTTTGGCAGGAGTCTCTGTGCGGACCTTTTCCCATCCTCATCTGAATTGTTGTAAAGGTGTTATCCGTACAAGAGATCTCCACGATATGGAAGAAACAGAAATAGCTGCTGAACTTAAAGAACAAGGAGTAACGCATGTAAAAAGAATAACTTTGAAAAGGGACGATAAAATTATTAAAACTGGATCATATATATTGACTTTCAATCTCCATGATCTTCGAGAAAGAATCCTAGTGGGATACTTAAGTGTGACCGTAGATAATTACATCCCTAACCCTTTGAGATGTTTTAAGTGTCAGAAATTTGGTCATGGTTCTTCTGGTTGTAAAAACAAGCCAGTTTGCTGTACCTGTGGTGAAGATGGTCATGAACTTTTCTGTACAAAATCACCTAAATGCTGTAACTGCCAAGGGAGCCACGCAGCTTCGTCTAAAGATTGTCCTGTATGGATTAAAGAAAAAGAAATTCCAAGAGTTACAGTAGGGTCACAAAGAAGATCAGCTATCTAGAAGCAAAAAACAAGTGGGAGGCTTTCCTGTGTATAAGTTTCAGCATTCTTTTGCTTCTTTTGTTAAACCTATTATGACGACCAGTGAATGTCAAACTGATTTCACTTGGATGACTAAGGATAAGCCACAGTTGATCAGTGGAATGAAATCTATGTCTCACAAAAGCAAGATTGGGAGCACCCATTCGTCTGCCAGTCAAGCTTCAGACATACTAGACACCTCCCAGCAACCAAAAGAAAAAAAGAAATCAACTTCTGCCTCTCAATCCAAGTTGAGTCAAGAAAATGAGACTGAAAACAAAAACATTAAGGCTGTTGAGATGAAGGAAGCCTCAACCCCTCGCAGCCGAAGCTCCTCCCCCAAGAGTAGGAGCAAAGGTCCTCTTCCAGTTTTACCCAACCGATGACCTACAGTAATATTAAGTGGAATTGCCGTGGTTTTAAGGCTAATTTTTCTGAACTGTAGCATCTGTCAGCCCAATTTCACCCTCTCGCCTTTTGCCTTCAAGAGACTCACCTTTCATCAAATAATACCATGTCTCTGAAAAATTATACACTTTTTAATGTTTATGGCCCAAGCATTCTCCGGCCATCTGGTGGAGTGGCTTTCTTAATAAGAAATGACATACTCCACAGTCATGTTGTGGTTTCTTCCTCTCTGCAAGTAGTAGCAGTAAGGCTAACTCTTCATAAAGTTCTTACCTTGTGTTGTGTTTATATTCCTCCTGATATGACAGTAACATTGCAAGAGTTGGATAAGCTAGCTGAACAACTGCCACCCCCATACATTCTTTTGGGGGATTTTAATGCACACAACCCTATTTGGGGAGGGAATTTTTCAGATGCCAAGGGTAAAGCTCTAGAGGACTTTATTGCTAAAAATGACTTATGCTTGTGGAATGATGGATCACCAACCTATCTACATCCAGGTCATGGAACCTATTCCGCAATTGATTTGTCTATTTGGGATCCTAATCTTTTGACTGACTTTTTTGGCATGTTAATGATGACCTTTGTGGGAGTGATCATTTCCCTGTGATTATTTCATCTGCAGAACCTGATGTTCACTTAAAACCTCCAAGGTGGCAACTTAAAAAAGCAAACTGGACTCTGTTTTATGATTTCTGTGCTGTTAAACCCGGCCAAATGCCCCAAGATATCGTACATCCTGTTGATAATTTTAGTAAAATATTGATTGAAATCGCAGATGAAACTATCCCTAAGACCTCAGGAAAACCGTTTCGTAAGTCCAACCCTTGGTTTACTGATGATTGTAAGAATGCTATTGCAGCCCGGAAAAAAGCGGAAAGACTGTTTAGCAAACACCCAACTAGTGTAAATCTAACTGCACTAAAAATCTGTAGAGCTCGAGCCCGTAGGACCATTAAAGAGGCCAAGACTCAAAGTTGGAGGAAGTTTGTAGCAAACCTTACATCCAATGTTTCCTCGAAAAAGGTTTGGAGCTTGATTAAGAAGATGAAGAGTAAAGGAGGTGAAGCTCAAGTTCAACACCTAAAGTGTGGAGACAGTGTTTTCTCAACAAAACATGAAATAGCAAATAAACTTGCAGAAACGTTTAAAAAGAACTCTTCTGTGGAAAACTGTCGCACTGAATTTCAAGCTCTGCGCAGAAAAGAGGAGCATAAACATTTGCATTTTGTGTCAAGTAACTCTGAGCCTTACAATCTGCCTTTTTCAATGGATGAACTACTCTGCTCTGTAAGAAGTTCCCATGACACTGCTGTGGGCCCCGACTCAATCCATTAGCAATTTTTAAAACACTTACCTTCCAGTGCTTTATCCCACCTCCTAGAAATATTTAATCTCATCTGGACATCAGGAATTGTCCCAAAGTCCTTGCAAAAAGCAATCGTCACGTCATTCCCATTCCAAAACCAGGAAAAGATCACACTGACCCCAACAACTACCGTCCAATTGCTTTGACTAGTTGTTTATGTAAAACCATGGAAAGGATGGTGAATAAGAGACTTGTTTGGATAATCTCAATGATATTTGACTAAATATCAGTGTGGCTTCAGCCAAGGAAGGAGTACAACAGGTCATCTTATCAGACTGGAGTCTTACATACGTGATGGTTTTATCAGGAAAGAGCATGTGATAGCTGTTTTTTTTATCTTGAAAAGGCCTATGATACAACATGACAATATGGAATTTTAAAGGACCTCTATTCCATGGGGTTCAGAGGACATTTACCTATATTTATCTCAAATTTTTTGTCTAACAGACTTTTTCAAGTCCAACTGGGAACTACATTGTCTGCTCCTCATTTGCAGGAACTGGGAGTTCCTCAGGGAAGTATCCTTTGTCACCCTTTTCAGTATCAAGATTAACAGTATTGTAAAAGCCGTTAGCCCAAATCTTTTTTGCAGCCTTTATGTTGACGACCTCTGTATTTGTTAGAGGGAAATGTATGAGTACAATCGAAAGACAACTTCAGCTGTGCATAAATAAGATTAGTACATGGTCTATTCAAAATGGTTTTACATTTTCTAAATCTAAAACTGTACTCATTTTTGTCAACTTTGGTCCTTGCATCATGATCCTCTCACCGTTTGAATGGGTCCGCCATCCAAATAAAGCAAAGAGGTTAAATTCCTTGGTCTGACTTTTGATACAAAATTGTCTTTTATTCCTCATATAAAGTGTCTTAAAAAGAGATGTTTTAAAATACTGGACATTATAATAGTATTTGCAAAAACACAGTGGGGAGCAGAGAGCACTGTGTTGATACGACTTTACAGAGCTCTTGAGAGGTCACGTTTGGACTATGGGAGCATTGTCTATGGATCCGCAAGAAAATCCTATATCCAGATGCTGGATACTGTTCACCATCAAGGCCTAAGACTGATCTTGGGTGCTTTTAGAACCTCTCCAATCCAGAGTCTTTATGTGGAAGCAAATGAACCCTCCCTACAGTTACGGCGCTTGAAACTTTCTCTACAGTATGCAGTTAAACTTAAAGTACACAAAGATAATCCTGCTCACTCTGCAATTTTTCATCCTCAGTTTTTACAGTTGTTTCAGGCTAAACCAAAATCCGTCAGACCTTTTGGACTGAGAATGAAACCTCTCCTTGAAGAACTGAATGTTAACCTGGACAATCTAACATCAACAAACTTCTGTTCCATCCCCCCTTGGTCTTTGTCAAGACCAGTAATGGTAAAGGATTTATGCCACAGGAAAAAGTCAATCACCCCCATCCAAATGACTATCAGGATTCCTTTTTTGATGTACGGATGCGTTTCCCCTTACACACTCCCATCTATACTGATGGCTCCAAAATGGATAATGCTGTATCGTCTGCAATAGCTGTTGGATTACACCAGTATGGAATACGCATTCCAAAACTGTGTTCTATTTTTACAGCAGAGGCCCAAGCCTTACTCTTAGGGCTTGAATATATAGAAGAGACTAATCAGCAATACTCTTTAATCTGTACAGACTCTAGATCCTGTCTCCAAGCACTGGAATTTTTAAAACTTGATCATCCCCTGATTGTGCAGATACTTGAAAAAGTGGTTTATTTAAAAACTCTTAATTTGGATGTTGTTTTTTGTTGGGTCCCTGGTCATGTTGGTATAAGTGGCAATAAGAAGGCTGATACTGCTGCCAAAAAAGCCTTAAATGACAATGTTACTGAATGTCCAATGCCTGTTTCAGATATTAAGCCTGTTGTGTGTTCGTATATCCTTGATAAATGGCAAACTGAATGGGATGGCTGTACTAATAACAAATTACGGGAAAAATGCCATTCCGTTAAGAAACGGCTTTGGTTTTCATTCTCATCTAGGCATGATCAAGTTGTATATACTAGATGTAGAATTGGTCATTCTAGACTTACACATGCTTTTTTGTTGACTGGGGGTGAACATCCATTGTGTCCTTTTTGTAATGAGTTTTTATCAATCAAGCACATTTTATTTTCTTGCTCTGCTCTCAGATTTAAAAGGCAGCAGTTTTTTAAAGAGGATCTTTATTATATGGTTCCACCTTTAAATGTTTTAAACTTCCTAGCATTTATTGATCTTAAAAGACCGATTTAACTTATTTGTTTTATAGTTTCTGTTTTTTAACTTGTTTAATAATTATATTTTAATTTTTATATTTTAATTTATTTATTTTAATCTGTTCTGGCCATTAATAGCCACAGTTGTTAAAATGGCAATAAACTGAACGAAACAAACACACACACACACACACTCACACACACACACACACACACACACACACACACACACACACACACACACACACACACACACAGAGGGCCGTCCTTTCAGTAAGCCATACACACACATTTGCAGACGAGCGCATACATACACACTAGGGGGCAGGCTACAGCCCTCGCGCTGCATCCTCACACAGTGGGCCGCTGGCACCGCTCTGCATCCTGTCCCACATCAGCGATCACTCAGGGCACTGGCCTCTGCACAGTCCTCCAGCTAGCTAGCCTACCTAGCTAGCCTAGCTAACTACAGCCTTGCACAGAGGGATTCCAGCATTGCCTACATGGGGCAGTTCCTATGGCTGTCGCCTAGCTAATATTTAAGTGTTGTAATATCGCTATGGCGATGTCGCTAGCTAATATTTAGGTGTTGTAATATTGCTATGGCGATGTCGCTAGCTAATATTTAATAATATTTAATAAGTGTTGTAATATCGCTATGGCGGTGGTAATATCGTTCCACAAAGGCAACAAGTGTAGCTTGTTTGCTAGAAGTGTGCGTGTCTGCATGGCTAGGACTGTGTGTGTGTTTGCATGGCATTATCCCAGCTCTTCACCTGTGTGTGTGTGTGTATGTGTGTGCGTGTGTGTGTGTGTGTGTTTGCGCGCGCATTAGGAGACTCTGCAGGTGGATGAGGAGGAGAGGCAGGAGCTGCCCTGGTGGAAATGTAAGAAGTGGGCGCTACACATCCTGGCCCGACTCTTCGAGAGGTACATACACACACACACACTTACACACACACACACACACACACTTACACACACACACACACACACACCCTCTTACACACACACACACACACACACCCTCTTACACACACACACACACACACACCCTCTTACACACACACACACACACACACCCTCTTACACACACACCCACCCTCTTACACACTCTTACACATACACCCTATTACACACACACTCTCTTACACACACACCCTATTACACACACACACACACACACACACACACACACACACACCCTCTTACACACACACACACCCTCACCCTCTTACACACACATCCTCTTACACACACACCCTCTTACACACACACATTCTGGTGGGAATGTAAGAAGTGGGTAGTAGGTGTTACACATCCAGGCTCTTGGAGAGGCGCACACACACACACACACACACCCTTTTAAAGGAGAACTTCGGTGTAAAATGAAAAATGGCATGTTAAAACATCATACCGATGTTGCATTCAGAGTTTAACTATTTTTTATCGTTTGTCCCAGAAGGCTAACAATGGAAGTGTTAGGTGCCCTCAGACGAAGCATGACGACTACGCTATTTTTAAACCATTAAAACAGCTCGAAGAAACTCTACACTCCATCGGTAGTACAACACAGGTCCTGACATTAAAAACGAGGCACTGAGAACTTTGTAAGTGTACACAACATTTATTAATAAAATAGTTTTGACAGGCAGTACCTTGCTGTAGTTTCTCGTCCCCACCATGATGAAAGTCCGCACAAGTCGATTGAGGAACACGAACCAGCAGGAAGAATAGGAGAAGAGGTAGTACAATCAACTTGTGCGGACTTTCATCATGGCGGCGACGAGAAACTACAGCAAGGTGCTGCCTGTCAAAACTATTTTATTAATAAATGTTGTATACACTTACAAAGTTCTCAGTGCCTCGTTTTTAATGTCAGGACCTGTGTTGTACTACCGATGGAGTGTGGAGTTTCTTCGAGCTGTTTTAATGGTTTAAAAATAGCGTAGTCGTCATGCTTCGTCTGAGGGCACCTACCACTTCCATTGTTAGCCTTCTGGGACAAACGATAAAAAATAGCTAAACTCTGAATGCAACAGGCTAAATCAATTTTGCTCCTCAGTACACATACCAACTCGGTATGATGTTTTAACATGCCAATTTTCATTTTATACCGAAGTTCTCCTTTAAGCGGGAGGTGTACGAAATGAAAGCAGGCAGAATGAAGCTTTAAGACCGCTGTCTTTCTAAGAGAGTGTGTTATTGTAACAGCTCCATAAGACTGTGTGTGTGTGTCACAGCTGTCTTGAGTGTTTGTGTGTGTCTGAGAGAGTGGGTGAGCCAGGTTTGTGTGTGTGCAGGGCTAACTGCTGTTGTTGGTTGCCGTAGGTACGGTAGTCCTGGAAACACCACCAAAGAGTACGCCGAGTTCGCAGAGCTCTTCCTCAAGGGCTACGCCGTGGCCGCCCAGCAGGTAAGAGGGTGTGTGTGTGTGTGTGTGTGTGTGTGTGTAGCTGTGGGTGTAGGTCCTCTACCAGTATAAAGAGCAGCAGTATGTTGTTAATGTAATTGTGTGTGTGTGTGTGTGTGTGTAGGTGCTGTTGAAGGTGCTCTACCAGTATAAAGAGCAGCAGTATGTTGCTCCGCGGGTTCTTCAGCAGACGGTGAACTACATCAACCAGGGCATCGCTCACGCAGTCACCTGGAAACATCTCAAGCCCCACATCCAGGTACACACACTCTCTCCATCAGGTGCACACTCTCTCTCTCCATCAGGTACACACACGCTCCATCAGGTACACACACTCTCTCCATCAGGTACACACACTCTCTCTCTCCATCAGGTACACACACACTCTCTCTCTCTCCATCAGGTACACACACACTCTCTCTCTCTCCATCAGGTACACACACACTCTCTCTCTCCATCAGGTACACACAGGTAACAGTAGCGTTAGGCCAGGTTAATAAAAGCAGCGATAGGCCAGGTAATAACACAGGTAATAACAGCAGCGATAGGCCAGGTGATAACAGCATCGTTAGGCCAGGTAATAACACAGGTAATAACAGCATCGATAGGCCAGGTAATAACACAGGTAATAACAGCATCGATAGGCCAGGTGATGACAGCATCGATAGGCCAGGTGATAACAGCATCGATAGGCCAGGTAATAACACAGGTAATAACAGCATCGATAGGCCAGGTAATAACACAGGTAATAACAGCATCGATAGGCCAGGTAATAACACAGGTAATAACAGCATCGATAGGCCAGGTAATAACAGCATCGATAGGCCAGGTAATAACAAGCCAGGTGAAACCCAAACAGCCAGTGTGTAGCAAAAGACACAAGACACAAGTGTGTGTTACAGGGCATCATCCAGGACGTGGTGTTCTCACTAGTGTGTGTGTGTGTGTCACAGGGCATCATCCAGGATGTGGTGTTCCCACTAATGTGCTACACAGACAGCGACGAAGAGCTGTGGCAGGAAGACCCCTACGAGTACATCCGCATGAAGTTTGGTAGGACACACACCCACACACCCGCCTGAAGTTTGGTAGGACACACACACAGACACACACACACCCACACACCCGCATGAAGTTTGGTACAACACACACACACACCCGCATGAAGTTTGGTAGGACACACACACATCCGCATGACGTTCGGTAGGACACACACACACACACACACCCGCATGACGTTTGGTACGACACACACACACACATCCGCATGAAGTTTGGTACGACACGCACATCCGCATGAAGTTTGGTACGAGACACACACACACACACGCTTAATGTGTGTATGTGTTCTTCCTCAGACGTGTTTGAGGACTTCATCTCCCCAACCACAGCAGCCCAGACGCTTCTCTTCACCGCCTGCAACAAGAGGAAAGAGGTGTGTGCGCGCGTGTGTGTGTGTGTGTGTGTGTGTGTGTGTGTGTGTGTGTGTGGGTCGTGCAGAAGATGATGGGCTCCTGCTGTCAGATCCTGACTGACCCTGTGTGTGTAGGTGCTGCAGAAGGCGATGGGCTTCTGCTCTCAGATCCTGACTGACCCTGTGTGTGTGTGTGTAGGTGCTGCAGAAGACGATGGGCTTCTGCTATCAGATCCTGACTGACCCTGCCTCTGACCCACGCAAGAAAGACGGAGCGCTGCACATGATTGGCTCACTGGCAGAGATCCTACTGAAGGTACACACACACCTGAGCCAAGGCTCACACACACACCTGAGCCAAAGCTTACACACACACACACACACACACACACACACACACACTACAGCTGAGCCAAGGCTTACACGTTTTGAATTCTTTATTTCAACCCACCAATCACATTTTTCATAGACAGGATTCAAGTGTTTTTCAGAGGTGCAATACTACCTGCCAGTGCCAGTCGTAACCAACTCATAGTTAGTCTGTGAACATGTCTCAGACTACCGAATATCAGTACAATCAGTCGACACACACACACACACACACACTACAGCTGAGCCAAGGTCTTGTGTGTCCCTCAGAAAAAGATCTACAAGGACCAGATGGAGTTCATGCTGCAGAATCACGTCTTCCCCCTCTTCCGCAGTGAGCTGGGATACATGCGTGCCAGGGTAAGACTGTGTGTGTGTGTGTGTGTGTGTGTGTGTGCGCCTTCCCCCTCTTCCGCAGTGAGCTGGGATACATGCGTGCCAGGGTAAGACTGTGTGTGTGTGTGTGTGTGTGTGTGTGTGTGTGTGTGTGCGCCTTCCCCCTCTTCCGCAGTGAGCTGGGATACATGCGTGCCAGGGTAAGACTGTGTGTGTGTGTGTGTGTGTGTGTGTGTGTGTGTGTGCGCCTTCCCCCTCTTCCGCAGTGAGCTGGGATACATGCGTGCCAGGGTAAGACTGTGTGTGTGTGTGTGTGTGTGTGTGTGTGTGTGTGCGTGTGTGTGTAGGCGTGCTGGGTGCTGCACTACTTCTGTGAGGTGAAGTTGATGATGGTGTGTTGTTGATGATGGTGTGTTGTTGATGATGGTGTGTTGTTGATGATGGTGTGTTGTTGATGATGGTGTGTTGATGATGATGGTGTGTTGATGATGATGGTGTGTTGATGATGATTGTGTGTGTGTGTTTGTGTGTGTTTGTGTGTGTGTAGGCATGCTGGGTGCTGCACTACTTCTGTGAGGTGAAGTTTAAGAGCGACCAGAACCTGCAGACGGCTCTGGAGCTGACGCGCTTGTGTCTCATCAACGACAACCAGATGCCCGTCAAAGTGGAGGCTGCCATCGCCCTACAGGTCCTCATCAGCAACCAGGAGAAAGGTACACACACACACACACACACACAGCCATTGCCCTACAGGTCCTCATCAGCAACCAGGAGGAAGGTACACACACACCCATAAGACCGTAGCGGTCTGCCAGCGTCAACACGTCCATGACTGCTGCAACATAAATGGTGGTAGAAGACTACTGCTGATGACCTTATACATGATGCTAACGCTAATGACCTTATGGGGTATACATGATGCTAACGCTAATGACCTTATGGGGCATACACGAGGCTCTCCTGCATCTCCACCACATTTACCGAAGCCCTGTTGGGTGTGCGTGCGTGCGTGTGTGTGTAAACAGCTAAGGAGTACATCACGCCCTTCATCCGGCCGGTGATGCAGGCGCTGCTGCACATTGTGCGGGAGACGGAGACGGACGACCTGACGAGCGTCATCCAGAAGATGATCTGCGAGTACAGCGAGGAGGTCACACCCATTGCCGTGGAGATGACCCAGCACCTGGCCATGACCTTCAACCAGGTCATCCAGACCGGCCCCGACGAGGAGGGGGGCGACGACAAGGCCGTCACCGCCATGGGCATCCTCAACACCATCGATACACTCCTCAGCGTGGTGGAGGAGCACAAGGAGGTACACACACACACACACGTACACACACACACACACACTCCTCAGCGTGGTAGAGGAGCACAAGGAGGTACACACACACACACACACACACACACACACACACACACACCATCAACACACTCCTCAGCGTGGTAGAGGAGCACAAGGAGGTACACACACACACACACACACCAGTTAAGTTAATGGACAGATGATGAGTCGTATTTTTATCATCTGACTGTGTGTGTGTGTGTGTGTGTGTGGTAGATTACGCAGCAGCTGGAGGGCATCTGCCTTCAGGTGATTGGGACAGTCCTGCAGCAGCATGTTTTAGGTAAGGCTCAACGACACACACACACGCAGAGACACACACACACACACGCAGACACATGCAGACACACACACACATACAAGGAAACATAAACTCTCTTTCCACCCCCCCCCCCTTTCTCTCTCTTCCTCACACACACACACACTTTCATGGATGCTGGTTGTGATGTGTGTGTCAGCGTGAGGGAAGCCACTTAGACTAAAGCACAGACACTTTTAGTGTGTGTGTGTGGAGTTCCTGACCGTGCTGCATTTTCTCACGTGTGTGTGTGTATGTGTGTGTTTGGAGTTCTACGAGTAGCTAAAGCACAGACAGCACTTTTAGTGTGTGTGTGTGTGTGTGGAGTTCCTGACCGTGCTGCATTTTCTGACGTGTGTATGTGTATGTGTGTGTTTGGAGTTCTACGAGCAGACAACACTTTTAGTGTGTGTGTTTGGAGTTGTATGTGGAGTTCCTGACTGTGCTGCATTTTCTCACGTGTGTGTGTGTGTGTATGTGTGTGTTTGGAGTTCTACGAGTAGCTAAAGCACAGACAGCACTTTTAGTGTGTGTGTGTGTGTGTGGAGTTCCTGACTGTGCTGCATTTTCTCACGTGTGTGTGTGTGTGTTTGGAGTCCTACGAGCAGACAGCACTTTTAGTGTGTGTGTGTGTTTGGAGTTGTATGTGGAGTTCCTGACCGTGCTGCATCTTCCTGTGTGCGTGCGTGTGTGTGTGTGTGTGTGTGTGTGTGTAGAGTTCTACGAGGAGATTCTGTCGCTGGCGCATTCTCTGACCTGCCAGCAGGTGTCGCCACAGATGTGGCAGCTGCTCCCTCTCGTCTTCGAGGTCTTTCAGCAGGACGGCTTCGACTACTTCACAGGTACACACGCACACACACACACACCGACACACACACACACGGCTTCGACTACTTCACAGGTAGACACACACACACACACACACACACGGCTTCGACTACTTCACAGGTACATACTCACACACACAATACGTACAACACACTCATTTGCCCACTCTCTCACACACACACACACACACACACAATACGTACAACACACTCACTCACCCACTCTCTCTCTCTCTCTCTCACACACACACACACACACACACACACAATACGTACAACACACTCACTCACCCACTCTCTCTCTCTCTCACACACACACACACACACACACACACACACACACACACACACACACACACACACACACACACACACACACACACACACTTTACTCCTTTCTGTTGGTCTCATTGCAGACATGATGCCCCTGCTTCACAACTATGTTACCGTGGATACAGACACCCTCCTATCAGACACCAAATACCTGGAGATCATCTACAGCATGTGCAAGAAGGTACGTCTTTCTCTCTCTCTCTCTCTCTCTCTCACACACACTCTCACACGCACACACACACACACACACACACTAATACCTGGAGATCATCTACAGCATGTGCAAGAAGGTACGTCTTTCTCTCTCTCTCTCTCTCTCTCTCTCTCTCACACACACTCTCACACACACACACACACACACACTAATACCTGGAGATCATCTACAGCATGGGTGCCCACTATGTCGAAGCGATCGACCAGTAGATCTCGATGGCAGTGCCGGTAGATCACGCGTTGTCTAAAATTTGTTGTTAGGTCACCATAACAACTAGAACGGCTATTGGAAAACCTCAGCAAATAAGGAGTCCCAGCTAGTTCTGTATGCATTCAAACGAAAAATAAAATTGTTGTCCTCAAAGTTGCAGCACCATGATTTGGGAAACTTCAGAAACCTCGCATCGGAGCTAGAGAGATGAGGGAGTGAGTGTGCGCAAATTGACAGTGTGCGCTACACTGAGCAGATAGAAAATGTTCAGTCAGACTTTGACAAACGATTTCAAGGCTTTACTCGAGTCAATCACTACATTTATGTGCCATCCATTTGGGGAAGATACTGAGGCTCAAATATTGCAGCACTGTTTCACCTGAACGTGTTTGCAGTTGAAGACGAGATGCTGACGCTACAATCTGACATTCAGCTGAAGTCCAGGGCGCATGGACAGTTTTGGGATTTACATACGGAGGAAAAGCACCCAAACATGAGGAAATGTGCTACCTCCTTGACTGTATTATCGGCTCTACTTATTTGAGCGAGTCGGCCTTTTCCCACATGAAGATTATTCTAAGATAAGTCCAAATACCGTTCCACCATGACTGATGATCATTTGGAGGCCTGCTTGAGGCTCGCTACCAGCAGCTACTGTCCGGACTATGTAACCCTGTCTCACTCCCTCCAGTGCAGGTCATCTTCAGGTTAAGATGGTAATAGATAATTACAGATGTATTAAAGTTGTGCTGTAAAGGTTTATGCATGGATGCATGTATTGCACTATCCTGCATATGTAATGCAACATGTATATCAGTACACAAACTGCCTAAACGTACATACTGAGTGATTATTGTTATTATTGTTATGATTATTATTATTATTATTATTATTATTATTATTATTACTATGAGTAGATCACTTTGACATGGTAATTCTAAAAGTAGCTCACGACCAAAAATATAGTGGGCACAACACACACACACACACACACACACACACACAGACACTAATACATGGATTGTGATGCTGTGAATCATCTCCAGGTGTGTGTGTGTTTGTAGATCCTGACAGGAGAGGCGGGCGAGGACCCAGAATGCCATGCGGTCAAGCTGCTGGAGGTCATCATCCTGCAGTGCAAAGGTCGCGGCATTGACCAGGTAACCTAGCAACCAGCACTCGGTAGTGTGTGTTCGAGACGGGAATTGTGGGATTGGAAATAAGAGTGTGTGTGCAGGTGATGCCGCCATTCATGGCGTCTGCTCTGTAGCGTCTGACGCTGTGTGTGTAAGCACTGTGACTAGTAGTAAATGTGTGTGTGTAGGTGTTGCCATTGTCCGTGGCGTCTGCTCTGGGGAGTTTGACGCTGTGTGTGTGTGAGCCTGTGACTAATAGTAAAAAAGTGTGTGTGTTTTTGAGGCTGTGACTAGTAGTGAATGTGTGTGTGTGTTTGAGGCTGTGACTAGTAGTGAATGTGTGTGTGTGTTTGAGGCTGTGAATGTGTGTGTGTGTGTGTGTGTGTGTGTGTGTGGGTGGTGCCGCTAGTGTGAGCCTGTGACTAGTCGTAAATAAGTGTGTGTGTGTGTGAGCCTGTGACTAGTCGTAAATAAGTGTGTGTGTGTGTGAGAGCCTGTGACTATTAGTAAATAAGTGTGTGTGAGAGCCTGTGACTATTAGTAAATAAGTGTGTGTGTGTGTGAGCCTGTGACTATTAGTAAATAAGTGTGTGTGTGAGAGCCTGTGACTAGTAGTAAATAAGTGTGTGTGTGTGTGTGTGAGAGCCTGTGACTAGTAGTAAATAAGTGTGTGTGTGTGAGAGCCTGTGACTATTAGTAAATAAGTGTGTGTGTGAGCCTGTGACTAGTAGTAAATAAGTGTGTGTGTGAGCCTGTGACTATTAGTAAATAAGTGTGTGTGTGTGTGTGAGAGCCTGTGACTAGTCGTAAATAAGTGTGTGTGTGTGTGAGCCTGTGACTAGTCGTAAATAAGTGTGTGTGTGTGAGAGCCTGTGACTAGTCGTAAATAAGTGTGTGTGTGTGAGAGCCTGTGACTAGTAGTAAATAAGTGTGTGTGTGTGAGAGCCTGTGACTAGTAGTAAATAAGTGTGTGTGTGTGTGAGCCTGTGACTAGTAGTAAATAAGTGTGTGTGTGTGTGAGAGCCTGTGACTAGTAGTAAATAAGTGTGTGTGTGTGTGTGTGAGAGCCTGTGACTAGTAGTAAATAAGTGTGTGTGTGTGTGAGAGCCTGTGACTAGTAGTAAATAAGTGTGTGTGTGTGTGAGCCTGTGACTATTAGTAAATAAGTGTGTGTGTGTGAGGGCCTGTGACTAGTAGTAAATAAGTGTGTGTGTGTGTGTGTGTGTGTAGGTGGTGCCGCTGTTCGTGGCGTCTGCTCTGGAGCGTCTGACGCGGGAGGTGAAGACGAGCGAGTTGCGGACGATGTGTTTGCAGGTTGCCATAGCAGCGCTCTACTACTCGCCCCCCCTCCTGCTCAACACCCTGGAGAACCTCCGTCTCCCCAACCACACGCAGCCAATCACCAACCACTTCATCTCCCAGTGGCTCAAGGACGTCGACTGCTTCTTGGGGTCAGTGTGTTTGTGTGTCTGCCTCCCTAACCACACGCAGCACGACTGCTTCCTGGGGTCAGTGTGTGTGTGTGTGTGTGTGTGTGTCCGTCTCCCCAACCACACGCAGCCAA
>CM050202.1:197500-205000 GCA_027475355.1 Coilia nasus
ACTGAGCCCCTCCGCCCCTCCCCTCCACCGCCCCTCCCCCAACTCTGTGACTGACTGTAGTGAAGTGAAGCTTGTGTTGTTCCGATCGGGACCTCCCCCTCCAGTCCGGACCGCTAATTGGACTCAGCACCAGGAGACATGGGAGGACACACACACGCACACAACACACACACACACACACACCCACACAAACAACGGCTGGGAAAGACTTAAGGGCACACCTTCAACACATACACACACACTTGTACATCCAACCAAGACTCAACGCTCTGGTCAGTGCTCTCCCGTGGAATCCAGGCCTCTGGTGATGACGACGTCTCCAAAGTCTTCCCATGCCCCCCCCCCCCCCCTTTACAGGAACCCCTTTCTCCCAGGCTGCTGGGACCTCCCTCCCGCTAGGCTGTTGGGACCCCACACCCCTCCAGCCAGTAGTTTTCTACATCCCACCATCCGGTCTCTTGTACATAGTGGCGTCGGAGGCCTCGTGAGCGCCCCCTCTGGTCTCCAGTGTACATAGCAGCGCACAGGCCTAACGAGGCACAGCACTACCAAGCCGGATGTGTGGGCATGAATGACTAGACTTCCTCACGTCTGCAGAGCACAGCTGGTTTTTAACCCATCGATCGACTATTGGCAAGGCATCGATCAACTCCACTGATGAGGCATCGATCAACTCTATTGGTGAGGCATCGATCGACTCTACTGGTGAGGCATGGATGATGAGCTGAGCCCAGTCTGCAGGGTTTGGCCAGGGTTCTAAAGGCAGGTGGAGGTGTTGCGGAGAAGCGACTGCAGGGGGCTGGAAAACATGGAACATTGAGAACATGGAACATCGAGAACATGGAACATGAATCTCACCGGTCTGGAGAACATGGAACATGCATCTCGCCGCTCTTTACGGAAGCATGTGCTGTTGGACTTGATCGTGAAGCTCTTAAGCTTTTGGTAAATGTTTGGATGATTCATCTATATATACAACATATTAAAACATTACGCTGGACTACATCCTGTGCTGGTGTTTTACACACACACAGACACACACACACACACACACACACACACACAGCTGCATTGGTAGGGCCCAGCGTTGTTCTACAGGGCTATCTGGATGTCTCAAAGTGCTTGTTTTCGTACAACAGAAATTATTATTGAAGTTTGACTGCGATACAAGGTGATTGTTTGGCGGCTTAGTCATCAATTTTGATTGGCTGCAGGGGAAGATCACATTACGAGATAAAATACTCAAGTGATATTCAGGCGTTAATGAATGTGTGCTACATAAGCATCAGCAAACATAAAGAGTTTGGTGTGTGTGCTTATTGCACAGGGTTTGGTGTGTGTGTGTGCTTATTGCACAGGGTTTGGTGTGTGTGTGTGTGTGTGCGTGCTTATTGCACAGGGTTTGGTGTGTGTGGGCGCTGAATTGTGTTGGACTGGCAGCGGCAGACCACACCCTTCTGCAGGACGCACTTTGTGTCAGCTTATGGGTACAGCTTATATACACACGATTGGGCCCAGCTTATACACGATAGGGTCCAGCTTATATACACACGATTGGGCCCAGCTTATACACGATAGGGTACAGCTTATATACACACGATGGGGTACAGCTTATATACACACGATAGGGTACAGCTTATACACGATAGGGTCCAGTTTATATACATGATGAGGTACAGCTTATACACGATAGGGTACAGCTTATATACACACGATGGGGTACAGCTTATATACACACGATAGGGTACAGCTTATATACACACGATAGGGTACAGCTTATACACGATAGGGTCCAGTTTATATACATGATGAGGTACAGCTTATACACGATAGGGTACAGCTTATATACACACGATAGGGTACAGCTTATACACGATAGGGTCCAGTTTATACACCTGATGAGGTACAGCTTTTATACATGAATGGATGGATATATAGATATGGTGTGTGTATGTATGTATGTATATATGTGTAATATACATATATACGTTTGTATGTGCTGTTGAGTCTTAAATATTAAATACAGCAGGGTCTGGTGCTGTTCCAGTGAGGCATCATCAGTTTTAAACACATCTTGAATTATACAAATGATGAGATGGACAGATTTACTTTATTGGTCCCTGGGAACTTATATAATATGGATAGATATATAAATGATAGGTTTATAAATGATAAGGTAGATATATAAATAAGATAGATTTATAAATGATAAGGTAGATAGATATATAAATGATAGATTTATAAATGATAAGGTAGATGTATAAATGCTAGATTTATAAATGATAAGGTAGATGTATAAATGCTAGATTTATAAATGATAAGGTAGATATATAAATAAGAGATTTATAAATGATAAGGTAGATATATATATAAATAAGATGGATAGATTTACTTTATTGCTCTCTGGGGACTTGACGTGTAGTAGCAGCATGGCATACAGGGACACAGAGACAATAACACAACGAAGAAGAGCACTTTGACATACTAAGCAATATACAACATGCAATGCAATAAACATGTCTGAAAAAGTACAAAGTACACATTCATACACTAGAAGCCCATTAATTACATCTTTTATGATGTAAACCTTTAAAAAAAAAAAAAACCCACCACAGCCAAGAATGTTTTTATACCTGTAAGGCTCAATTATAAAATACGAAGAGGTCTTTAACTTTGTCAATAGTTACAGTCAAAGTTGAAATTTGTGAAATGTAGGAAAACTGTCTATGATGAAAAAGTGTGAATTGCTGCTGGCTAATCTACACACAGCGCGCTGATGCTCGGGGATTCCATCTCGGCACCTCGGTAGCCTCCAGCGAATCACAGTTGCCGTCATTCTTGAATCTTCGGTTACTATGGCAACCTAAGTGCTAACCTTTTTAACTTGGTTTGGTCTGTCCACTTGTGCCAGGGTTGCCATGAGGGATGTGAAGATGTTAAATATTCGCAGGTAAAGGCACGGCCGATTCTGGTCTTCAGCATACTGGAGAATGTTCTCACACCCCCATCGCTCATATTTATCTTTCATGAATGGAAGCATATAGGGAGGGAAAGTAATCTCATCGCCCCCTGCTGGTTGCGTTCCCCACCTCTATATCGAAATGAATGGGATTTTTTCTTCAAAAAATTACATTTCGGCTCACACTCCAAAGTTGACAGTGGCTTTCATATGATATGCATGCTGGGCAGTTCTATCGATTCAGGTGGTCATACTTTCTTTTTTTCCACTAATCTGAATTGTTTTTAATGTTAATTAAAAAGCTGATAAAGGACTACACTGAACGATAGGTGCGTGTATGACGTCACCCCAAAATCTGGCGCCTGCCCAAATCTAACAGTTAGCTGCCGGCGAGAGAGGTAAGTGAAATCCAACGATTGTGAAACTCATCTGATTATAAGAATCCACAACCGTAGCTTTATGGAATCTTTATAAAATGTGAAAACTGGCATTCATTTGTTTCTCCGTGGTTGCAATCAGTTACGAATTACAGCATGGTGAACTTGTGTTTACTGACGTAACGGGAGCGACTCAAAGTTGTAGTCCGTTTATGACAAGTTAGGCACAATTTAGATTTTTTTAAATAGGACGAAATTTCACACAATACTTTCACAGTAGATATTCCCCATATATAGCCTGAAAAATATGTCTGGTGCACAAGTTCTGTGTCATACCTTTGTGGGATTTTTTTAAAAATCGGTCTATGGGATTTTTAATAGGATCGCTCTGGGGATAGGAACGCCACCGCTAGGATCGCTGTGTTCCACTTTCCCTCCCTATAGTCTCTAACTCTAAGCCTGATCAGGTGTCAGTGGGGGCACACTGTCCCATGTAATCACAGTCATGGATGTACGCAGGTTTGTTAATCACAGTCAGAGTGGAGGAACATGGATGTATGCAGCTTGATTAATCTCAGTCAGAGTTAAGGAACATGGGTGTATACAAGTTTGTTTTACTTACAAAGGGTTGGTGCTGAAGTCTACACGTATTACCAGTAAGGTGGCCTAATCGTTTTACTAATCGCCCTCCCTTCGTGACTGTGTGTGTGTGTGAATATCTATCTGTCACCTACCCTTGTTGATACTGTTACAGGTCCCAGTCACAGGGACCGAGGCCACAAAATATGTATTTCCTGTAAAACAGGTAGGAAAAATGAGGAGCACACACTAAGATGTGTAGTGTTTTGTCCCAAATGTTGCTTCTGCATTTATTACATAACAATCAATAAATAAGATATTGGTGTGGTGCTTTAGTTTTTTTATAGTATAAACATTGCAAATACAATTCTAGTGTTACTGGTAATAAACCACATAACATTGCACTCGCCCTAAAGTAACATCAAAGATGTTAGATTCTACAAAGATGTTAGATTCTACTCATTCAACACTCTCTGGTAACATGAATACTAATGCTGTTAGAATATCACATCATGTTCAGACATACTGGTACTAAACCACTCGTACACAGCATCACATGCACCCTACAATAACATACCAATACATTATGTGCATTGTGCACCCAAAAGAATGACAAGCTGCTTTGCCTGAACTGTGCAATATTAATATAACTGTATGTTAGGCTGCCTGGCAGACCACTGTATTAAGACATTCATACTGGACACACGCAGACGAAAACTAACTAAATTATTAACATAAAATATTTTCTCACGAAGGCTCCAACTGTGAAGACAAGTGTTGCTGACTGACATGTATTACTCATCGTTTTCATAGCAGTATATATTAACATATCCTAACCATGAATTATGTAGCCTATTTCAAATAAACCATTCAATCCAGGCAACAGAATATAGCTAATCACTAAACTGTAGCGTATACAGCTTGATATTAACAAAATAATC
This sequence comes from Coilia nasus, assembly GCA_027475355.1. Classification (NCBI taxonomy): domain Eukaryota; kingdom Metazoa; phylum Chordata; class Actinopteri; order Clupeiformes; family Engraulidae; genus Coilia; species Coilia nasus. The sequence continues at coordinate 202,357 of CM050202.1, forward strand.
ATTTTTAGCAGCGGTGTATTCACTTCTATCTAAAGTAAATCGTATCTTTAAACCTTCGTCAAAACGTCGTGACCTCAATACCCAACGAACCACTCAAATTAACTCAAATGAACCGGTGTGCTATTTAACAAGATTTATTAAATATGCTCCTCAAACATCGCAAGATAACAAGAGTGTGGGCTGTATTTAGTTGTAGACAGTCTGGTGGGCGCTCATGGCGCTAGGCTAACCGTTAGCTAGGTTAATCAATGATGAGTCTATGGGCCAGTTAGCAAAAAGTCGGCAACTAACATCAGCAGGCTACTACAGTTGCCGCCACAGCTAACTCGCGAGACGGCAGTTGACAAGTTTACCTCAGCTATCTGCCTCGTACTTTACATGTAAAAGTAAGATTATAAAGGTCATATTAACATGGACATTAGTTATTAAACAAACATCAGTACAGAGGTGAAAACAAAGAACAAGGATGGATAGTTTACCCAGCACTAACCTGTAAGACAGGTAGTAAAAACGGGGAGCACACAGATGAAGTTGTTAAGTGTTTTGTCCCAAAGTTGCTTCTGAAGTATGCGCGAGGCGAGGGGTCCGCTCCCCTAAGCAACATTAGCTGTAATTGGTCACCTACTGGGTTACGCCACAGTGTGGCAGTGGTGGCCTAGCGGTTAAGATATTGGACCTGTGATTGCAGGTTCGAATCATAGACATTAGTAGCCTGGGTGTGCCCATACTGTCTGTGACGCTGCATTTACATTTCGCGAGCATTGACAAGTCGCGATAGCCAGGCTAAGACATTAGTGTCCGTATATGTGTATAGGATGTTTATGGCTCGAATCCCGTTGCGCCACTGAGGTACCCTGAGCGTGGTACCATCCCCACACACTGCTCCCCCAGACGCCGTTGTCATGGCTGTCCCCTGCTTACATGCGTGTGATGGGTTAAATGCAGAGGTGAATTTCATTGTGCATACTGTGTGCTGTGCCATGTAATCACAATGACAAAAATTGGACTTTCAATACCCTACAGACATATGAAAGGGTTTCAGATACTCTCTACAGAGTTTTATAAAAAAAAAAAAAGCAAAAGGCGTTCTCCCTCAGTGTCAAGAAAATACTCTCGACTCAGCGTGCTATCAACAGACACAGCACAGGACTTTGTTTCTCAGTTTTAAACTGCCCCAGCACTGAAGGAGAGAGGGCCAACCGAGGCAAACAGTTGCCTCCTCAGTTTGCAGTCTCTGTCCTTCAGCTAGACTAGAGCACAGCTCTTTTATTGAACAAAGAAAAACAATGTCTTATCTTCAGCGGTGAAGATGTGGCAACTCCTTAGAAACGGGGAGTACAGTTCTCACACACACAAGTTACATGGAATAATTTCAAGGGCAACTTAGCAGCCATTCTGAGAACAGAATGTTCTAATCACATGAATATGCTTTCAGCTGCACTCTTTAGTCACGTACACACACAAGCAGTATATGTTTTATTATGTGGTAATACAAAAGCATTCTTAATTTTATTTACACTCAGGATGGGCTTTGGATGGTGCATTGGATAAATAACAGAATACAAGTCTTATAGCACCACTCTCCGTGGCCAGGTGAGAACATACTCTAATAAGTATTTGATTAGCATTTATTTAAATGCCATTTTTCTGCACAGGGTAAGTGCTTTCAGCCAAAAAACAAACACAGGGACAAAAAAAAAAGAAAAGGATCCGGAAATTTCAGCCACCTATTTCCCTTTGAGCACAGCTAGCAGCACAAATTGAGAATAAGGAAGGCCAACACACACAATGCCGACACACACAAGGCCCTACCACAGTGCTTCTCAAATAGTGGGCGTATTGACCACAGCGCAGACTGAAAAACAATGTTAATAAAGTTATTCTTTGTTATAAGTTGATCTATATGTCTTATTTTTGTTTTCTTTAATTGTAATAAGGATACAATGTTATGCAGGGGTGTACCTATAACAATTTTACAGACAAATAATACTATTATAGTTGCGGTGGGCGCGCAAAATGTTTTCTTCTTCCGGGGGGGGGGGGGGGGGGCGTAGCAGAAAATAATTGAGAAGCACTGCCCTCCAGTAACAACACACACATTCATCACACACACCCTAGATTGAGAAGCACTGCCCTCCAGTAACAACACACACATTCATCTAGCCTTGTGTGTTATTGTGCGCAAACCACCAGCAGCAACACAAACAACACTGACACACACACACACACATAGACACACACACTGCACACACACTGGAAGACCAGAGACGTGCTGCTCGCGGTGACTACACACACACACACACACACACACACACACACACAGGCATTGCTCTGGATCTGTGAAATGGATTTTCTGTAAGATTAATAGGTTTAAGGAAACAGGAAACATTTTTATCTGTTTGGGGAGATTTAGGAAGAGCAACACAGAGAGGTGATTGTGTAAAAGGAGTTTGTAAGTGTAATTGTTTTCTATTTAAATAATATAGCTTTATAACGTTTTGTATTGAATTTCCTGCTGTGAGGTGGTGTTATAAGATCACTTGTAAATATTTGCACTCCTAAGTAGTCACAGTGCGGCTGGATTACACGTGTTGTGAATTTCAAACGAACTGTCAACCTGTGACATAGTTGCCATGGTAAGCCA
>CM050202.1:217500-225000 GCA_027475355.1 Coilia nasus
GGTCCACTAACTACTGTACTAATTACTAAAGAAGGTCCACTAACTACTGTACTAATTACTAAAGCAGGTCCACTAACTACTGTACTAATTAGTAAAGCAGGTCCACTAACTACTGTACTAATTACTAAAGCAGGTCCACTAACTACTGTACTAATTAGTAAAGCGGGTCCACTAATTAGTAAAGCAGGTCCATTAACTACTGTACTAATTAGTAAAGTGGGTCCACTAATTAGTAAAGCAGGTCCATTAACTACTACACTAATTAGTAAAGCAGGTCCACTAACTACTGTACTAATTACTAAAGCAGGTCCACTAACTACTGTACTAATTAGTAAAGCGGGTCCACTAATTAGTAAAGCAGGTCCATTAACTACTGTACTAATTAGTAAAGTGGGTCCACTAACTACTGTACTAATTACTAAAGAAGGTCCACTAACTACTGTACTAATTACTAAAGCAGGTCCACTAACTACTGTACTAATTAGTAAAGCGGGTCCACTAATTAGTAAAGCAGGTCCATTAACTACTGTACTAATTAGTAAAGTAGGTCCACTAACTACTGTACTAATTACTAAAGAAGGTCCACTAACTACTGTACTAATTACTAAAGAAGGTCCACTAACTACTGTACTAATTAGTAAAGCAGGTCCAGTAACTACTGTACTAATTAGTAAAGAAGGTCCACTAACTACTGTACTAATTACTAAAGTGGGTCCACTAACTACTGTACTAATTAGTAAAGCAGGTCCACTAACTACTACACTAATTAGTGAAGCGGGTCCACTAATTAGTAAAGCAGGTCCATTAACTACTGTACTAATTACTAAAGCGGGTCCACTAACTACTGTACTAATTACTAAAGAAGGTCCACTAACTACTGTACTAATTAGTAAAGCAGGTCCAGTAACTACTGTACTAATTAGTAAAGCAGGTCCACTAACTACTGTACTAATTAGTGAAGCGGGTCCACTAATTAGTAAAGCAGGTCCATTAACTACTGTACTAATTAGTAAAGTAGGTCCACTAACTACTGTACTAATTACTAAAGAAGGTCCACTAACTACTGTACTAATTAGTAAAGCAGGTCCAGTAACTACTGTACTAATTAGTAAAGCAGGTCCACTAACTACTGTACTAATTAGTAAAGCAGGTCCACTAACTACTACACTAATTAGTAAAGTGGGTCCACTAACTACTGTACTAATTAGTAAAGCAGGTCCAGTAACTACTGTACTAATTACTAAAGTGGGTCCACTAACTACTGTACTAATTACTAAAGTGGGTCCATTAACTACTGCACTAATTAGTTAACGGATCCACTAACTGCTCCACTAATTAGTAAAGTAGGTCCAGTAACTACTACATTAATTAGTAAAGCAGGTCCACTAACTACTGTACTAATTACATTAGATTACATTACATTACATTACACTTAGCAGACGCTTTTATCCAAAGCAACTTACAAAAGGAGGACATGATAGCTGACAGATGTGTAGAGAACATTGAAGGTACCTATGTAAAGAGATGGTTAGTAGAAATTAGTTTTGTTAGGAAGGAAAGCAGTCTCGGAAGAGAAGGGTCTTTACGAGCTTTTTGAAGGTTGAGAGGGATATTGCTGCTCTTGTAGCGACTGGAAGGTTGTTCCACCACTGAGGGACAACAACCGAGATAAGCTTGGAGTGACCTCGCTTTGTCTTAGGAGAGGGTACAGCCAGGCAGTTCATATTAGAGGATCGCAGCGCTCTGGATGGGATGTAAGCATTTAGTATGACGTTGAGATAGGTAGGGGCAGATCTGGAAGTGACTTTGTAGGCTAGAGTCAAAGCTTTGTGTTGAATTCTGGCAGCGACTGGGAGCCATTGCAGGTTGATGAAAAGTGGATTGACATACGTCCTTTTGGGTTGATTGAAAACCAGTCCTGCTGCTGCATTCTGGACCATTTGCAATGGTTTGATTGCACAAGCAGGAAGGTCAACCAGGAGGGCGTTGCAATAGTCGAGGCGAGAGATGACCATAGCCTGTACCAGGAGCTGAGTAGCATATTGGGTCAGGTACGGTCTGATTTTTCTAATGTTATACAGCGCATAACGGCACGACCGCGCTACGGAGGCAATGTGGTCAGAAAAAGATAGCCGGTCATCAATCACGACGCCGAGGTTTTTAGCAACCTTGTTCGGAGCAATCGTGACAGTGTCCATATTTAGGCTGATATCATGGTGGATTGACTCCTGGGCTGGGATCACCAGGAGTTCAGTCTTAGACAGATTGAGCTGGAGGTGGTGTTCCTTCATCCATGCGGAGAGTGCGGAGAGACAGGCAGAGATGCGTGCAGAGACCGTGGTGTCATCTGGTCGGAATGACAGGTAGAGCTGTGTATCATCAGCATAGCAATGATAGGAGAAGCCGTGTGAGCGGATGACACTGCCCAGCGAGGTGGTGTAGATGGCGAAGAGAAGGGGGCCCAGCACAGACCCATGGGGCACCCCTGTGGAGAGGGTGTGAGTTGATGACAGTTGTCCTTACAATGACACTTCAAAGGAGCGTCCAGTGACGTAGGATTTAAACCAGGAGTGTGCTATGCCTGTGATGCCTGTGTTTGAGAGTGTAGTTAGCAGTATGCTGTGGTTGACTGTATCGAAGGCCGCCGATAAGTCGAGTAGGATAAGTACTGATGATTGTCCTTCAGTTCTGGCTACTCTTAGGGCTTCTGTGACGGAAAGCAGAGCTGTTTCAGTGGAGTGGCCGCTTCTAAAGCCAGACTGCTTCGGGTCAAGTAGGTCGTTCTGGGTGAGGAAATGAACAACCTGTTTAGAGACCGCCCTCTCGATGGCTTTCGAAAGGAAAGGAAGCAGTGAGACCGGCGGGTAGTTCTCCACCTGGGCGGGGTTGTTAATTAGTAAAGCGGGTCCACTAACTACTGTACTAATTAGTAAAGCGGGTCCACTAACTACTGTACTAATTAACACACACCTCTTTAATAACTAGGGCATGCACACACACACACGCATACACATACACATACACATACACATACACATACACATACACACAAACATACTAGCACACACACACATTCTCTCACACACACATACAAAAGGCTTACAATTGTATGTTCTTGTTGTCTTGTTGTTGTGCCTCACTGTATGGTGTGTGTGTGTGTGTGTGTGTGTGTGTGTGTGTCCTGCAGGAGTCAGCTGAACTTCATCACAGAGGAGCTGAAAAACCCCAACAGGTTATAGCTCACTGTGTGTGTGTGTTATGGTTGGGTTATGTAGCTCACTATGTGTGTGTGTGTGTGTGTGTGTGTGTGTGTGTGTGTGTGTGTGTCAAGGTTGGGTTATATAGCTCACTGTGTGTGTGTGTGTGTTATGGTTGGGTTATGTAGCTCACTGTGTGTGTGTGTGTGTGTGTGTGTGTGTGTGTGTGTCAAGGTTGGGTTATATAGCTCACTGTGTGTGTGTGTGTGTTATGGTTGGGTTATGTAGCTCACTATGTGTGTGTGTGTGTGTGTGTGTGTGTGTGTGTGTGTATGTTATGGTTGGGTTATGTAGCTCACTATATGTGTGTGTGTGTGTGTGTGTGTGTGTGTTATGGTTGGGTTATGTAGCTCACTGTGTGTGTGTGTGTGTGTGTGTGTTATGGTTGGGTTATGTAGCTCACTATGTGTGTGTGTGTCAAGGTTGGGTTATATAGCTCACTGTGTGTGTGTGTGTGTGTTATGGTTGGGTTATGTAGCTCACTGTGTGTGTGTGTGTGTGTGTGTGTGTGTGTGTGTGTGTGTGTGTGTGTGTGTGTGTGTTACGGTTGGGTTATATAGCTCACTGTGTGCTACCTGAGTGTGTGTGTGTGTGTGTGTGTGTTAGGGTTAGGCACCATCCAATTTTTGATACCATTAAACCTTTTCCATATTTGTGGTGATGGTATGTTACCTGTGTGTGTGTGTGTGTGTGTGTGTGTGTGTGTGTGTGTGTGTGTGTGTAGAAACATGCCGCTGGGATGTCATAGGGATCCCCATGGTGACGGTGTGTTACCTGTGTGTGTGTGTGTGTGTGTGTGTGTGTGTGTGTGTGTGTGTGTGTGTGTAGAAACATGCCGCTGGCGATCGTCATAGGGATCCCCATGGTGACGGTGTGTTACCTGTGTGTGTGTGTGTGTGTGTGTGTGTGTGTGTGTGTGTGTGTGTGTGTGTAGAAACATGCCGCTGGCGATCGTCATAGGGATCCCCATGGTGACGGTGTGTTACCTGTGTGTGTGTGTGTGTGTGTGTGTGTGTGTGTGTGTGTGTGTGTGTGTGTGTGTAGAAACATGCCGCTGGCGATCGTCATAGGGATCCCCATGGTGACTGTGTGTGTGTGTGTGTGTGTGTGTGTGTGTGTGTGTGTGTGTGTGTGTGTGTGTGTGTGTGTGTGTAGAAACATGCCGCTGGCGATCGTCATAGGGATCCCCATGGTGACGGTGTGTTACCTGTGTGTGTGTGTGTGTGTGTGTGTGTGTGTGTGTGTGTGTGTGTAGAAACATGCCGCTGGCGATCGTCATAGGGATCCCCATGGTGACGGTGTGTGTGTGTGTGTGTGTGTGTGTGTGTGTGTGTGTGTGTGTGTGTGTGTAGAAACATGCCGCTGGCGATCGTCATAGGGATCCCCATGGTGACTGTGTGTTACCTGTGTGTGTGTGTGTGTGTGTGTGTGTGTGTGTGTGTGTGTGTGTGTGTGTGTGTGTGTGTAGAAACATGCCGCTGGCGATCGTCATAGGGATCCCCATGGTGACGGTGTGTTACCTGTGTGTGTGTGTGTGTGTGTGTGTGTGTGTGTGTGTGTGTGTGTGTGTGTGTGTGTAGAAACATGCCGCTGGCGATCGTCATAGGGATCCCCATGGTGACGGTGTGTGTGTGTGTGTGTGTGTGTGTGTGTGTGTGTGTGTGTGTGTGTGTGTGTGTGTGTAGAAACATGCCGCTGGCGATCGTCATAGGGATCCCCATGGTGACTGTGTGTTATGTTCTCATCAACATCGCCTACTTCAGCGCCATGACGCCCGCCGAGCTTCTGCAGTCTCCTGCTGTCGCCGTGGTGAGTGTGTGTGTGTGTGTGTGTTTGTGTTGGTGAGGGTGTGTGTGTGTGAGAGTGTGTGTACTTGTGTGAGTGTGTGTGTCTGTACAATTTTTCCCTGTTCTCTGAGTCCTGAGTGTGTGGATCTCCTCTCAAACCCCTACAGACTCTATGTGTGTGTGTGTGCGTGTGTACGTACCCCATCGTGTGTGTGTGTGTGTGCCCCATCGTGTGTGTGTGTGTGTGTGTGTGTGTGTGCCCCATCGTGTGTGTGTGTGTTTGTGTGCCCCATCGTGTGTGTGTGTGTGTGTGTGTGTGCCCCATCGTGTGTGTGTATGTGTGCCCCATCGTGTGTGTGTGTGCCCCATCGTGTGTGTGTGTGTGTGTGTGCCCCATCGTGTGTGTGTATGTGTGCTCCATCGTGTGTGTGTGTGTGTGTGTTTGTGTGTGTGCCCCATCGTGTGTGTGTGTGTGCCCCATCGTGTGTGTGTGTCCCATCGTGTGTGTGTCCCATCGTGTGTGTGTCCCATCGTGTGTGTGTGTTTGTGTGTCCCATCGTGTGTGTGTGTTTGTGTGTCCCATCGTGTGTATGTGTGTGTGTGTACCCCATCGTGTGTGTGTGTGTCCCATCGTGTGTATGTGTGTGTGTGTGTGTGTGTGTACCCCATCGTGTGTGTGTGTGTGTACCCCATTGTGTGTGTGTGTGTGTGTGTGTGTGTGTGTGTGTGTGTGTGTGTGTACCCCATCGTGTGTGTGTGTGTGTACCCCATTGTGTGTGTGTGTGTGTGTGTGTGTGTGTGTGTGTGTGTGTGTGTACCCCATTGTGTGTGTGTGTGTGTGGTCTCTGCAGACGTTTGCTGATTGTGTGCTGTACCCCATGTCGTGTGTGTGTGTACCCCATCGTGTGTGTATGTGTGTGTGTGTGTGTGTGTGTGTGTGTGTGTGTGTGTGTGTGTGTGTGTGTGTGATATCTGCAGACGTTTGCTGACCGGGTGCTGTACCCCATGTCGTGTGTGTGTGTGTGTGTGTGTGTGTGTGTGTGTGTGTGTGTGTGGTCTCTGCAGACGTTTGCTGACCGGGTGCTATACCCCATGTCGTGGGTGGTGCCCCTCTTCGTGGTCTTCTCCACCTTTGGGGCAGCCAATGGGAACTGCTTCACTGCGGGCAGGTCAGTGACATCACTGTGGCGAGATAAGTACTATGGAGATGAGGCTAGAGCCCTCCTTAGCATTCACGTCACTAGACTTTGTAGCAGACTAGCTAGTGTAGCATTCACATCACTAGACTTTGGCACAGACTAGCAAGTGTGGAAGTGAACGTCACCACATTCTGACATTTTTAAACCCATGCTGCTGCTGAGTGTTAATGCTGAGGATTATGGGTAGTTTTGTACAGCAAGGTTCCATCAGTGCATGCTAGAAAATTCTCAAAAATAGAGGGTGCAAATTGGGAGTATTGTTGACATTGGAGTGGTGTTTGACTGTATTGTCTTTTGACCCTGCTGACTACTGTAGTGTGGGTTATGTAGGATTAATAATATGTTAATCTCTAATCTGACTATTGTAGTGTGGATTATGTAGGTCTGATATTTTAGTCTCTAGTCTGACTAGTCTAGTGTGGGTTATTTAGGTCTGATAACATGTTAATCTCTAATCTGACTAGTGTAGTATGGATTATGTTGGATTGGTATGTTAATCTCTAATCTGACTAGTGTAGTGTGGATTATGTTGGTCTGATATCTTAGTCTCTAGTCTGACTAGTCTAGTGTGGGTTATTTAGGTCTGATAACATGTTAATCTCTAATCTGACTAGTGTAGTGTGGATTATGTAGGTCTGATATCTTAGTCTCTAGTCTGAATAGTCGAGTGTGGGTTATTTAGGTCTGATGACATGTTAATCTCTAATATGACTAGTGTAGTGTGGGTTATGTTGGATTAATATGTTAATCTCTAATATGACTAGTCTAGTGTGGGTTATGTTGGATTAATATGTTAATCTCTAATCTGACTAGTCTAGTGTGGATTATGTAGGTCTGATATGTTAGTCTCTAATCTGACTAGTCTAGTGTGGGTTATGTAGGTCTGATATGTTAGTCTCTAATCTGACTAGTCTAGTGTGGATTATGTATGTTTGATAACATGCTAAACTCTAATCTGACTAGTCTAGTGTGGATTATGTATGTTTGATAACATGTTAATCTCTAATCTGACTTGTCTAGTGTGGATTATGTATGTTTGATAACATGTTCTCTAATCTGACTTGTCTAGTGTGGGTTATGTTGGTGTGATAACATGTTAATCTCTAATCTGACTAGTGTAGGGCGGGTTATGTTGGTGTGATAACATGTTAATCTGTAATCTGACTTGTCTAGTGTGGATTATGTTGGATTAACATGTTCTCTAATCTGACTTGTCTAGTGTGGGTTATGTAGGTGTGACTGCATGTTTGTCTTGTT
>CM050202.1:232500-247500 GCA_027475355.1 Coilia nasus
AGCCATGTGTAGAGTCATCACCAGGGTGACCATCACCTTGGGGACCAGGGTTAGGTTAGGGTCATTTAAGCAAGTATCACTGCACTTGTTGGCTCAGCATGTATGATATTCAGCTGTCACACATGTCATGTAAATCACACATGTAATGGATAGCACAAATGTAATGTATTGTAAATCACACATGTAATGGATAACACAAATGTAATGTATTGTAAATCACACATGTAATGGATAACACAAATGTAATGTATTGTAAATCACATGTAATGGATAACACAAATGTAATGTATTGTAAATCACACATGTAATGGATAACACAAATGTAATGTATTGTAAATCACATGTAATGGATAACACAAATGTAATGTATTGTAAATCACACATGTAATGGATAACACAAATGTAATGTATTGTAAATCACACATGTAATGGATAACACAAATGTAATGTATTGTAAATCACACATGTAATGGATAGCACAAATGTAATGTATTGTAAATCACACATGTAATGGACATCACACATGTAATTTAGTGTAAATCGCACCTGTAATGTAAATCACACATGTAATTTAGTGTAAATCACACCTGTAATGTAAATCACACATGTAATTTAGTGTAAATCGCACCTGTAATGTAAATCACACATGTAATGTAAATCACACATGTAATGTATTGTAAATCGCACCTGTAATGTAAATCACACATATAAATCACACATGAAGCCAATATGCTAGAGTAGTGAGGGCAGGATGGTATTGCCTGTTGTATATATAAAACTAATATTCATTTATAGAGAAGGAAATATGTGCATCTCATGGCAGTCAGTATAAGCTGATCAATCACTCATCACCACTGGCCAACAAATCTGGGGTGCGTTTCTCAAACAACTTCCTAGGTTAGTATTTTACTACCATTGTACTACGGAAGTATCTACTATGGTAGTGGCGAAACGCCGAAACCATGACATCACTGGAAAGAGCTGAATGGGCTTTAATTTGCATGGTTTAAAATTGGTCTCACAGATTAAGCAGATATAATCATTTAATTGTCAATATTATCTACTTTTTTGGCTTACCCTGTATGTGCAGAACTTCTTTTTACCTGCTCTGCTGTAGTTATTGAGTCTAGAAAGATCTCCTTGAAGTCTTCAAGAGCATGTGTAAGAGTGTGTTTGTAGTTCCAAAAAAGTTGGGACGTTGTGTTAAATGTAAATAAAAAATAAATACTAGAATTCTCAGATCATACAAGCAATATATTTGTTTAAGAATAGCCCAATGACAACATATTATATTAAAGGCAGGAAACAGTTGACTAAGACCAGGGGCATCGCCAGACATATTTAACTGGGGAACGTGCCCTGGTATGTAGTACGTATGTATGTGGTGCCCCAGTATCATTTCTGAGTTTTAGGTCTACATGGCATAATCTACAGAATGCGCACACAGCTACTTAATATAGCAACACATTGCTACTTGATTAACTCCACACACAATTTGCACATGGCTACTTAATATGGCAATTTACTCACGTGACTTCAGATGTGAACAACTTTGGGACATAACATCCAACAGCGGTGTCTGAGCGCTATTTCTTTCCATCTGCCTTACAGGTTCGTGCCTGGTAAACTACGCATCATTGCTGTTTGTTTTCACCTCTGTGTCGCCATTTCCATGTGGATTTAAATGTTACAACTTTACTTTTTACATTAAATGTATGAGGCAGCTGCCATGCAAGCTATTTCTGGCTGTAAATGGAAGTAGCCTACTGGAGACATTAGCTGCTGTCTTTTAGCTAACTGGCATATGCCTATTGTTATTGTTGATTCATGTAACGGTTAGCCTAGCACTGTGAGCTCCCACACTTACCCTGCATCCGAATACCCTTACTAGCCACCTGCATAGTAGCCAAAAATGAGGAAGCCACGACCTAGAACATCCGAATACCTTAGGAAGCTTTCAGTAGTAGGCGAACCCGGGCCAAAAGTACCCGGATGGCTTGCTATTTCCGGTAGTATTTTGCAGTGTGCAAGCGAACTAGACTACGCTATCCCAGAAGTCACTGGGAGGTTGAAAACCGTAGAAGAAGAACCCAAAACTCCCCGCTCGCTAAAAGTCACCAAGATGGCGGAGACATCGGTCGCTAGCTCGATGGTTTACAAATGTGACTATCAAGTCTGTTTTGTTTTATTGCTTGTTTGAATTTAACAAAATTAGATGCTGTGCATGTATTACTAAGACGTGTAATTTATTCAAGTTATGGACAAAGATCATATTAAACCGTTCACCAGCCGTCTCTGTTATTAAGTGTTTAAGCTAGCGCAGCCTGAAATGACGTTTCACGGCGATATTCAGCTTTCAACTAAGTAACTGTCCTTTCTTTGTGAATGTAATAGAAATGATTTCAGTCGAATTAGGGCGAAGGTAGTTTAGTAACAGGGGTCATTCCCGGTAAGACGGAAACTGTTCTGATCCCTGTAAACATTGATGAAATGTCACTGCTCTTAACGTGTTGTAACGTAATGAAACATCAGCAGAGATAGGCAATAGACTCAACTGTAACTGAACGTACTGTTCATTCAGTAAAAGGGTGGTTAAACGTACTGTTTATTCAGTAAAAGGGTGGTTAAACGTGCTATTGTCTAGATAATGAAAAATGCTGCAGTCTCTTATATCCAGCAAAAACGATACGAGAAAAAAGGGAAGAACAACAATGTAACTTTTTAACACTCCGCCCCCAGCTACCCCACCAACCCCAGCAGTGCAAGACAGTCAGTAATAGATGCACAGCAGCTACTGTCAGGGAGCAAGGCACAGGCAGAATCACCACACACACAAACACATGAAAATGCACACCTCCAACAATACAGGTCGCTACAGAAAATTCAGACATCACGTAAGGGTATAATAAAAAAATCTTTACTTCTCAGTATTAAAGGAGTATCTAGCTTACCTAGTGTTTCCATTGTTAAGATGTGATGTGCAATTCTCTGTGGTGTTCAGTCTTGTAAAAATGTTCTGAAACATGTACCACAGAGTTTTTGCTTGACTCAATACAAGTTAATAGTTCAGCCTTTATGTTCCAGGGACTGATGAGAACACCAGGAGACTCATTGCCTGGAGGTCCCGGAATGACTCCCTGTTTACAGGGAAGCGAAACGCCTCCATTAAAGGTTTTGAGTATGTAGCATATTTATTATTACTTAAATAAATGACTGAGCATGTTGTAAAGTTTGTATACTAGATTAATGTGATTTGTGGTGCACGTTAATTTCAAATTATAATTATTGTATATAATTGAATTTTATAGTTGTATTTTTCTCGCTACTTGCAGAACATTTGTGGCAGAGAGTGGGCTGCCAGTGACGGCAGCCTACGTGAAAAAATAAAGGGAAAACCTTAAGCAGAAGTACAAGGTAAGAGATCTGTATATGTAGTGATGACATACATGACACGCATATTGTACCATTATACTTATATATTATAATTCTGCAGGAGTTGCGCAGTCCCCCAACAGGGGTCTCAACGGAGGGTGGTGAGACAACAGCAGCATCCTGGAAATGGTACGCTGCCATGGATGAGGCATTGGGGGGGAGGCCTTCTATAAGCCCCCCTACCCTCATTGCCTCATCCAGCCAGGGTGTTGCTATTGCCTCACCCCCCCTCCAGGCCAGCAGCACCTCCAGGACAGTGAAAAGGAGGTCTGACCGGGACCTCTCCCAGCTTCTCAGGGAGATGGAGGATAGGGAGATGGAGCGAGAGAGACAGGCTGAGGAGAGAGATGAGAGACGCTGGAGGGAGCTAGCAGAGAGAGAAGAGCAAAGAGAGAGGGAGAGGAGAGAGAGGCAGGCACAGGAGAGGGAAGAGAGGAGAGACAGAGAGGCGAGAGAGGGACGAGCGCTTTCTGCTTCTCCTCGAGAAATTGGTTAACAAACCTTGAGTGTCATTTTTGTTGTTGCTGTTGTTGTTATTAATAAATCCCCAGTTATGTGGTAACTGTGTGTGTTTAAGTACTACCCCCATTTATAGTCAAGTCAAGTAGGTTTTATTGTTTCAGCCATATACACACTACATGGTGAGACAGAACAATTGGTGATACGCACAACTGTGAAACCACAGTACAGACAAGACAGATACAGTATAGTATCCTAATTATAAATGATCTTAAAAGCATAAAATGACACTGGTTGCCAGAGCAAAATAAGTTACTTGGTTGAGCAAGTGTGGGTTTAGGGTAGTAGAAATTTTGGTTAAATGATGTGCAAACTAAGTAAAGGGTGAACTGGAGCAGGACACTGCAGGACCGTTGTCGTCGTCCCCTGCCTCACTGACCCTGTCTGCAGGACCGTTGTCGTCGTCCCCTGCCTCACTGACCCTGTCTGCAGGACCATTGTCGTCGTCCCCTGCCTCACTGACCCTGTCTGCAGCATCCCCTGCAGCGTCCCCTGCCTCACTGACCCTGTCTGCAGGACCGTTGTCATCGTCCCCTGCCTCACTGACCCTGTCTGCAGGACCATTGTCGTCGTCCCCTGCCTCACTGACCCTGTCTGCAGCATCCCCTGCAGCGTCCCCTGCCTCACTGACCCTGTCTGCAGCATCCCCTGCAGCGTCCCCTGCCTCACTGACCCTGTCTGCAGGACCGTTGTTGTCGTCCCCTGCCTCACTGATCCTGTCTGCAGGACCGTTGTCGTTGTCCCCTGCCTCACTGACCCTGTCTGCAGGACCGTTGTCGTCGTCCCCTGCCCCACTGACCCTGTCTGCAGGACCGTTGTCGTCGTCCCCTGCCTCACTGATCCTGTCTGCAGGACCGTTGTTGTCGTCCCCTGCCTCACTGACCCTGTCTGCAGGACCGTTGTCGTCGTCCCCTGCCTCACTGACCCTGTCTGCAGGACCGTTGTCGTCGTCCCCTGCCTCTGGCCCCACAGCCTCCGGCTCCACAATGTCCCCATCAGCCAGGCAAAGGTTGTGGAGGACTGTGCAGCACGCCAGAACCTTGGGGACAAATGTGGGGCTGACCTCCAAGGCTTTGAAAAAGAGGCACCGCCACCTTGCCTTCAGCATCCCAAATGCCCGCTCAATAATGTCCCTGGCCCGGGCATGTTTTGCGTTATAGCGGGCATGGACCGGGTCATGCACTGGCTCCCTGTACGGAGTCAGGAGGCAAATGGGGTGCTCCAGGCAGGGGTACCCACCATCCCCAAGGATGCACCGTTCTGGAGGTGGGTAGATGCCCTGATTGAAAATGGGACTGTTTTTCAGCACCCTGCTGTCATGGACAGACCCAGGGTACCTGACAAAAATGTCAAGAAATTTTCCTTGGTGGTTGCAGACAGCTTGCAGCTGCACCGAGTGGAACAGCTTTCTATTAAAATAGCAAGCTGCGTTGCTACTGGGTGCTTTGATTCGGATGTGGCAGCCGTCTATGGCCCCAGCTACCACACTAAAGGCTGGAGACCCTGCCAGTTGGGCAAAGCCAGCACCCACCACCTCCAACTCTCCACCATGCGGCAGCTGTACCACTCTG
This sequence comes from Coilia nasus, assembly GCA_027475355.1. Lineage (NCBI taxonomy): Eukaryota > Metazoa > Chordata > Actinopteri > Clupeiformes > Engraulidae > Coilia > Coilia nasus. The sequence goes on from CM050202.1 coordinate 238,023, forward strand.
GGCAGAATGGACACCACAGCTTCTGCAACCCGGTGTATGATGTCGTGGACGGTGGACCTGGGGATATCGAAGGCCTTAGACACCACAGGGTAAGAGGCTGCATGTGCCAGCCAATACAGAAAGACGAGGACCTCGATGTCCCTCTGCCACCCATGGTCAGACTCCAGCCTCAGTGCTGCAGTCAGCGCAGCGATGGTGTGCCGTGGCATACGGAAATGGGGCTTGGTGTCGGCAGCGCTGTAAAAGAGGCTCAGGATGGGCACTCCTTTATTGAGGTGGCAATATGTTGATGGACTTACAGCCTGTAGGAAAATTGTAAATATTGTCAATTTTTAATAAAGTTTTTGTTCATGTTTATGCACTGTACATTCTCATAACTTTGTGTCAGCGCTTAGTTACCCCCTCGATTTACGTTCATTTGACAGGTGTAATTGGAAGACATAAAACCGAGTAATAACAGTAAATAAATAATTGAAAAAAACAGTTTAAAACTTATTGCTACATGATATGTTGGTAAGGTAGAAATCAATGCCCTTTTTTCTTTTCCTACAAGGTGTCATTGGAATTGCTTATTTCTTGACAGTCATCCAGACATGTTATATGTTCTCTGAATTGTAAGTTAAAAAAAAAATCTTACCATATTGACGTGTAAGTCCAACAAGCTTCTCCTGTAGGACGCCCTTCGTGAAGCACGAAGTCGTCTCTGACCCGCACTTTGAAAAAGTTGGTAAGACATTTTGATCGCGAAGATGATCAGGTCTACTGTCTGGTCGTTACTGAGGTAATTAATCTTGGATGAGACGGCTCACACTTGTAAACATTGATGACGCAGGTGTGTAAGCGGGAATATCACACATTTTAGAATACACACCTACTCGAATCAGTAAATAGTGGTGGACAATCACATCTGTATGCTTGTAAATGGAAATGGAGACAGGGGCCAGAAAAAGTGCATTTTCACAATTTTATTACAAGTTTGATAACGGGAACAACAGAAAATGTCCGAAGTCCTGTGATGTATAACTAAGGTGATCAGATGGGAATGTGGGGGGGGGCAGAGAATGTATGTTCTATGTATGTGTATGTGTGTTTCAAACCTGTTTTTATTCAAGATCAAGTCTATCATTCTTTTATTAATATTTCTCCCACCAGCCATGTCGAACGTTTATTGCAATGGCTTATCGTCAATGTATATTCGGGTATATAAAGTCAAAGAATAAACAAAATACACATAGGTACACTGTAGCAGGGGCTGTGCGCTCCGTGACGGGCAGCCTCTCAGCAGCAGTCGTGCAGTTGACTCAACCTCTCTACGAACAGTTTGTAATGTTTATCAGAAAATTACTACTCAGTATTCTGTCTGACTGTAATGTTCGGGACATTTAGGGCTGGATTCGGGATTCGGAACAGCAGCTAGATTTCGGGACTGTCCCGAGTTTTTCGGGACGTCTGGTCACCCTATGTATAATTGTTTTTCGTTAGTTTCTAAAAAAGGTGATTGCATTAAAACGCAACCGTAGACGTGTTCAGTAAAGAAAAGACATGTAAATAGTCGTTAACGTCAGCAGTGCGAGTAAATGTTAAGATTATCTGGTTAAAGAAGGCTGCAGCAGTCAGTCATTACAGCATGGCTAACTAGCGGTTGTGGCCTTTGCTTCGGCTTCAAGCCGGCAAAATCATGACGTTGATGTACCTGCTATTGGCAAGTTTGCTACGTAGAAGCTACTACTGTAACGGCCGACTGGTAAGCACTGCATAGAACGCAGTGCCTACTAAGGTTTCGGATGCTGCTTTAGTTTCTGGAGATTGCTATCTTACATCTACGTTTGATGAGCATATTGCTCGCATTGATTGTCTGTACCCCAGCTTTGCCCCACTACAGTAATAGGTCTAGTGATGCCCCTGACTAACACTAAAGAGAAAACAAAGCAGGGCACTTTACAGTTAATTATGTTAACTGCCAAGATGATTTTTGTATGAAAAAGAGCTTTCTTTCTTCACCTTGAGATGATCTCAGCAGTCCAACTGATGGGTGTCTCCTTCATCATGTTTTCCGTTGTATTATGCTTAAAGGTCTTGTTCCGTGAGAAACCGTTTAGCACTTGCTCTTTTTGAAATACGACTGGTCACTCCGAGTTGCATATGCATGCTGCACATGAAAATGTTCTTTTACCACGATTGCCTCCATTAGTAAATGAAAGAAAATAAGCTGGAAAACAAGTGAATAAAGAAAAGGCAAACAAAGTGACGTAAGTTTGTTAAATAGAAAAACCACAGTTGTGATTACCGGAGGAGTCTCATTGCAGCACACATTTACTTAGAAAAATATAGGTGCTGTAAGTATGTGTTTGTTTATAAGGTTTAAAGGAGAACTTCGGTGTAAAATGAAAATTGGCACGTTAAAACATCATACCGAGTTGGTATGTGAACTGAGTAGCAAAATTGATTTAGCCTGTTGCATTCAGAGTTTAACTATTTTTTATCGTTTGTCCCAGAAGGCTAACAATGGAAGTGCATGACGACTACGCTATTTTTAAACCATTAAAACAGCTCGAAGAAACTCCACACTCCATCGGTAGTACAACACAGGTCCTGACATTAAAAACGAGGCACTGAGAACTTTGTCAGTGTGCACAACATTTATTAATAAAATAGTTTTGACAGGCAGTACCTTGCTGTAGTTTCTTGTCGCCGCCATGATGAAAGTCCAAACAAGTCGATTGTACTACCTCTTCTCCTATTCTTCCTGCTGGTTCGTGTTCCTCAATCAACTTGTGCGGACTGTCATCATGGCGGCGACGAGAAACTACAGCAAGGTACTGCCCGCTCCATCTCCTCCGCCAAACTAGAACAGCCTGTAACAGGGGCACTAAAGCATTACATCTAAAACACACAGCAAAACACACAAAAATGTTGATTGTTAGTTAAGTATTGAATTGAAATTATTGTGTGTGTATTATTTGTTTCTGTCTGTGTGTAAGTGAAAGAAACAGTTAAATACATCTAAAACACGCAGAAAAACACTCACACAGTTTAATTTCAGTTCCGTATTGAATTGAAAGTATTGTGTGTGTGTGTGTGTGTGTCTGTCTGTCTGTCTGTGTGGGTGTCTGTGTGTGTGTGTCATTGTGTCTGTGTATATGTTTGCGTGTTGGTTTGTGGCTGTGTGTGTGTGTGTTACTATCAAAAGCAAATCTCTGTACAACAGAAATGCTGACCCTGTACTGCAGGGAGGCTCAAGTTGTAGGAATGTTCAAAAGCTGTAATGACTCACTGAAATGACTTAACAATTTTGAAATAATCAGGAAAAAAACAGATAAAAAAGAACGATAAAGTTTCGTTATCACTAATCAAGCTGAGGTCAGTGTGTTGCATGGGGAGGCCAAAGAGGATGAGGCCGTAAAGGTTTATGGGAAAGGAACCTTTTTTTGTAAAATAGGCCTCAGCAATCCTAGAGAGAAACATCTGTGAAAAGACTGCATATGATTGTGAAATCTGTTATCTGGTAAGTTTGGTTTTGGTCAAAACAGTTAGAGGTCAAACTGTTGAGCATATTTGGTGATATGGGCAAAGCCAGTGTACGTGGTGACATCATGGTCAACGTGAGTGCCTGCACGCACTGAGTGAACTTTATGAACATGCGCATAATAAAGGGCTGCACCAGTTGTGTTTTCCCAAGCCAAAGAGAGGATGGCGTTCTGACCTTTCTTTTCACGAATATAAGCTAGCTAGTGCTAGATATTACCACCGTGGTGACTGAAGTTACACAAGACTGCTGTAGTTATGGTGAGTATCCTTACAGGTTATGGGCCCAGTCATTCAAGCCACAGGTGGAACAGACTTTTATTCAACGGTGACGAGAAAAGTTATGAACTTTGGGAAACGAGGTTTCTCACGCACATGGAACTACGTGGACTCAAAGAAGTGATCACGGTGGTTCCAGACTTCCATGACATTACATTACATTACATTACATTACACTACACTACACTACATTACACTACATTACATTACATTACATTACATTACACTACACTACATTACATTACATTACATTACATTACACTTGGCAGACGCTTTTATCCTTACAATAGAGGACACAGCGTACAACACTTGCAGATACAAAGTGCACAAGAGATATACAGAGCAATAAGTGCAAATGCCAACAGGGGTTAATTTTTTTTTTTTTTTTTTTTAATTTTAAGTGCATTAGTAAAGGGTCAATCACACACACAACATGCCTTAGAGTCAATCCCGGGTCTGGGCCAGCTCAGGCATTAGTGCAGTAAGTAGTCATGGAAGAGGAGAGTCTCTTTACCTGCTTCTTGAAGGTTGAGAGAGATGATGCTAGTCTTGTAGCTTCTGGAAGTTTGTTCCACCACTGAGGGACAATTACAGAAAACAGTTTTGCCTGGTAACGCTTAGAGCGAGCAGGGGGCACGGCTAGTCGGTTTGTGTTGGAGGAGCGCAGCTCTCTGTCAGGAACATACGGCCTTAGTATTTCCTTCAGATAAGCTGGGGCTGATCCTGAGATGGTTTTGTATGCAAGGGTCAGGGCCTTGTGCTTGATCCGGGCAGCCACAGGTAGCCAGTGCAACTGGATAAATAGAGGAGTAACATGGGCCCTTTTGGGTTGAGTGAATACCAAACGTGCTGCTGCATTCTGCACCATCTGCAGTGGTTTTATTGCACAAGCAGGTAGACCAGCAAGGAGGGCGTTGCAGTAATCCAGGCGGGAGATAACCATGGCCTGAACCAGAGGTTGCGCTGCATGTTGGGTGAGGTAGGCCAGCAAGGAGGGCGTTGCAGTAATCCAGGCGGGAGATAACCATGGCCTGAACTAGAAGTTGCGCTGCATGTTGGGTTAGGTGGGGTCTGATTTTCTGTATGTTGTACAGCATGAATCGGCAAGACTGGGCAACTGATGCAATATGGTTGGAGAATGACAGATGGTCATCGATCATGACGCCAAGGTTTTTGGCGACTTTGTTTGGGGCCACAGTGGCAGAGTCCATCTTGAGGTTGATGTTGTGATGACTAGGAGTTCAGTCTTGGACAGGTTCAACTGTAGGTGGTGATCCTTCATCCATGTTGATAGGTCGGCGAGGCAGGCTGAGATGCGTGCCGAAACCGTGGAATCATCTGGCTGGAACGACAGGTACATCTGGGTATCTTCGGCATAGCAGTGATAGAAGAGCCCATGTGTTCGAATGACATGTCCCAGGGAGGTGGTGTACATTGCGAACAGAAGGGGCCCCAGCACCGATCCTTGGGGAACGCCTGTGGTGAGGGTGTAGTTTGAAGACAGTTTTCCTTGCCATTACACCTTAAAGGATCGACCAGTGAGGTAGGAGTTGAACCAGGAGTGGACAGCACCAGTGATTCCCATGGATTTGAGTATCCTAAGGAGAATCTTGTGGTTGACCGTGTCGAAGGCTGCTGATAGGTCTAGTAGGATGAGGACAGAGGATAGCCCTTCCGCTCTTGCAGTCCTCAGAGCTTCAGTTACTGACAATAATGCTGTTGCAGTTGAATGGCCACTTCTGAAGCCAGATTGTTTTGGGTCCAGATGAGGGCGATGAAGGAGCTTTTGCTGAAGATGAGGCAAAGAACAGAGAAGCTTATGCAGAGCTCGCTTTGACAGTGAAGGTGAGGTTATTGACTCAACGGGTTACAGACAGGTAGTGGGTAGCTTGATATACATTGTGACATGTACCAGACCTGACCTGCGCTGGGTAGTTAGTAAGCTATCACAACACCTGGCTGAACCAAAGAAACAACATTGGGTTGCAGCAAAGCACCTACTGAGGTACTTAAGTGTGGTGTGACTGTTTGTTAAGTGTGGCTTGTGTGCAAAAAGAGTGTCAGCAAAAAAAAAAGAGACAGGAGCAGAAAGGTAAGGCGGACGAGGCATCCTTATATACCTGCACCTGTCCAGGTGAAGCAACCCTTCCCAATAAGCTAGGCACCTGAGCCTCATCTGGCCATCATGATGACCTCAGGCAGACTGCAGGTAGAACAGAGGGGAGTCTCTCACACACACACACACACACACACATACAGGCAGACTGCAGGTAGAACAGAGGGGCGTCTCACACACACACACAGATGCAGCCTACGAGGCGTCATAGTGGGGTCTTATGATGGTAACAGATTAAGGTAGGCGTGTGTCTGTCAAGGGTTCACTGAATGGAGTTTGCAACAGTGTTGGTTATATGTCATGCAGTAGGGGCTCTGTAAATTACTAAGCTATTAAAGGATAACAGCTTGTGGCAGCTGTGGCCTAGTGGTTAGGGAGTTGGTCTTGCAATCGGAAGGTTGCCGGTTCGAACCCTGCCCTACCCGTGGTTGAGATGCCCTTGAGCATCTAACCCCACACTGCTCCAGGGACTGTAACCAAAACCCTTTAAATGTCTGTAAGTCGTTCTGGATAAGAGCATCAGCTAAGTGTGATGTAATGATGTAATGATGTAATAATGTAATAATGTAATGATAACAAATAAATGGTCAAGTCGTGGCCTTCTCTTCTCTTATTCTGCCTTCTAAATAAGACTAAATATTTGCTGGTGCTCTGACAGGCTGAAAAGGAGTCCGCTATACGTGTGTTATAAACCTAATAAAGGTAACAAATAAATGATTACCTGATCGTGTTCTTTCCCTTTCAGGTCTTCTGCAGCCTGTGTACGCATGCAGAGCACGTGTGGACTCATGGAATGTGTGCTCGCAGTGAAAACCTATTTTCAGACATTACCTGGCAACAAGAAATATTGTTTTTTGATAGGCTGCTAATTTAAGACAGCTATATGCAGGACCTTCCCCTTGTGTATTCATAGCCAATTAGTTGTGTGGTGTGGTGAGCTTTATCAGTTAGCTATCCCATCAAGGGACTCATGTGTTGTTTCCTATGGGGATGTAGTTAATACACAAGTGAACTCCGTCTCACACTGGAAACATTAGGAAGGGGGACGAAGGGAGCTTAGTTGTATGCAACTGGACTTTCTTTTTAGACCTTTAAGATATTTCACCTTTCATCCAAAAGACTTCTTCTGGTCTGCCGATGGGAAACGAGGAGCTGGATAAATGAGAATCTTCACAGACATTTGGAAGGAGGATGCCAGCCGTATTTTCCTGTCCATGTGTGTGATCTGCAGATGCATTTGTGTTGCTCAAGGAAAAATAAATCACAGATGAAGTAATCACATCCTCTTCTCTTCTTGTGCCTTCTAAAAAAGACTTCAATATTTGCTAGTGCTGTGACAGGCTGAAAAGGAGCCCGTTACACATGCCACCTGAATACACATGCCACCTGAATACACATGCCACCTGAATACACATGCCACCTGAATTGATGTTTCCCCATTTATTGGAATGATCCCCATTACATCACAGTGCCACCCCGTGGACAACTACGAACTGACAAGGAGTGACACAAAAATGGCTCTTACACCCAGTGTGAGGAATGCATGTGTGGTGTGAGTGTGTCATCCAAAGGGACAGAGTCAGGAAAACAATCAAGCTACTAAAGCTACTAATGACCTAGCCTGGGTGTCTCCGTACTGCCTGTGACGCTGCATTTGCATTTTGCGAGCAAGTCAGTCTGGCCAAGCTGCCTATCTAAACCATTTCTGCTCGGCCCTCGGATACGGGGCCAATGAAAATCGAGCATTTCAAAAGGCAATGACGCGGTAGTTTAGTGACCGGAAATCTATCTCAGTCACTGTCTACATGGCGAACGTGGAGCAACCGTAAGATTTAAATGCAGCTGTAGCTGCTGTTTTGGACGAATTCAAAGGGAAGTTCTCTCTGAAAATAGAGCAAAGGGCAGCCCTTTAAGCATTTGTTGTGGGAAAGGACGGTTTCGCAATGCTACCGACCGGCTTCGGTAAATGTTGAATTTATCAGTTAGCCCCGCTGGTAGCCAAGTCGATGGGGCTTTGCGAGAACGCTGTTGTTGTGGTCATTTCGCGTTGGATCGCACTGATTCGTTTTTCGAATATCAAAATTGAATGACCAACACCAGCCACTCTCATGTTCAATTCACAAGTCTGACAAAAATCATTTAACGCCATTTCTATATGACTACTGGCTACTACTACTTTTTGTTTGGATCAAGCAGTTTCTTTCGCTGCGTATACGTCAGAGGACAGAGGGGTGTGATTGGTTGAAGCTTCGTCCAGTAGCAAACAGGCATTTGAAAGAGGCGGGTTAAGCCCGCCTTCTGAGAAATGGGTTTACAACACAGCTTGGCCAGACCAATGCTCGCAGAGCATTAACAAGTCGCGATAGCCAGGCTAACAATGAACATGGGAGATTACAATAGATCATGAATGTATGGAGATTAAGCTGATAGTGCACATAGGTGTGGGTTAGATGGCTAGTGACTCTCATTGCTATTAATACTTAATAATCTCTACATTAAGCAGTTTGAGCTGCATTAGTTTTACAAAATTGGTTAGAAGAATAAGAAAGAAGAAGACTTTAAAGAACAGTACAGTGTATTTGTATGCACTGCAATAATTCCTTGACAAGCACTAAAGAGCACAACAGACACAGCAGTTGCAGCACCTGATAGACTTAAGCTGAGTTATCCAGCTTCACTAGTGATGTATAGCCAAACCTGCTTCACTAAATAGTCTGATTACTGGGGTTAGGCAGTGATACAACTCTTATTTTGGGGGGAAGATTTGAACTCTGCTAGTCTCGTGCACAAGTTTTGCTATCTTTTTCATGAGTGCTTCTTTCTGATTGGCTGCCTCCTGTTTGTTCTTGTTGTTGAACACCTGATATCTGCCACCACACATCCTAATGAGCCTCTGGAGGTGTGTGTTGGTGTTTCTGACATACTCATCAATGCTGAGATCCCAGATCATCCCCATGTGTGAAGAGGATGATGGCTCTGTCTCTGATTCTGGTCTGCAGTGCTCTCTCTAGCCTCTCTAAGATGTCTCTCTCTCCCTCAGTGAAGCGGCCAATCTGAATGACCAGCAGGTAGACACACAGACCCCCCTCACACATCTGTCTGCACTTCATAACATGTCTGCTTGGCCATGATGAAAGTCCGCACCAGTCGATTGACAAACACGAACCAGCAGGAAGAATAGGAAGAGAGGTGGTACAGTTGACTTGTTTGGACTTTCATCATGGCGGCGATGAGAAACTACAGCAAGGTACTGCTTGTCAAAACTGTTTTATTAATAAATGTTGTGTACACTTACAAAGTTCTCAGTGCTTCGTTTTTAATGTCAGGGCCTTTGTTGTACTACCGATGGAGTGTGGAGTTTCTTCAAGCTGTTTTAATGGTTTAAAAATAGCGTAGTCATCATGCTTCGTCTGTGGCACCTACCACTTCCATTGTTAGCCTTCTGGGACAAACGATAAAAAATAGTTAAACTCCGAATGCAACAGGCTAAATCAATTTTGCTCCTCAGTACACATACCAACTCGGTATGATGTCATTTAAAGGAGAAACGGTGTAAAA
>CM050202.1:252500-260000 GCA_027475355.1 Coilia nasus
ATTGGCAGGCAAACAAACATCGGAGTAAAGTAGAATTCAGTCGCTAGCGGATTTCCCAAAGACAAGTGGTGAGAGAACGTGTTGTCCGTCCAGAGTGCTTGTTATTTACACATTGCACATATTATATTCTAAATAAAACATACCAGTCAGCACAAAGTTATTGAGTTTTTTGTCTAAGTTTCATTAGTTCGTTCACAATCATATTGTTCAAATTAGTCAAGTTGTTAAGGAAACTAGCCCGCTAGTTAGCGTGCTAGCCCAATACAATGGCTACTGCTAATATTGTTGACAATTTTGGCAAACCCATTCGATAGTCTTCCGTATGAGGAGAGACTAGAAATTAAACAGCAGGACAGACCAACACCCAAGACTGATTTGGCCCACAAAAACTGGTGAAAGTAACTGTTTTTTTTTTTCTTCAACTTTCCTGGTATGACGAGATGAACTGTCTAATTGGACGTGCTGTGATAAACAGAATGTACTGTTGGCCATGCCTCTTGATAAAGCTGTGTCAGGGATGTGTAGTTTTAGTCAAATGTAGGTTTTATGGACCTGAGTAACTTTGACAGGGCATACAAAAAGGCATGAAAAAAGCAATGGCATTTCCTGCAAAAGGAGCGCAGGGCAGAATTTATACACAATAACGTGTATTTCTAATGGTTCTGTTATATATTTCTGTTCATGTTCTGTTCAGTTCTGGTATTGTTGTATACAGATACAGTTTGGGTGTGTGTTACTCCTGAAAATCATTTTCATGTGTGTGTTACTGTAGTTCTGTGGCATGGCTGTGGTTGACAACAGTCTCAATTAACATTTTTTTTTCTTAATAACGGCCAGGCTCCAATAGGATAAAAAAAAAATATATATATATATATATATATATATATATATAATAATGAACACCTAAAATGTGCTTCCCCTATTTGAAAGACCAGCAGCCGCCACTGGTGTGTGTGTGTGTGTGTGTGTGTGTGTGTGTGTGTGTGTGTGTGTGTGTGTGTGTGTGTGTGCAGAGTCCAACAACACGCTGGGCTACAAGTGCTGCTTTTGTGTGTGTGTGCGTGTGTGTATGTTGAGTCTAAGTACATGCTGGACTACAAGTGCTGGTTCTGTGTGTGTGTGTGTGTGTTGTCATGTGTAAGGTTCATCTTAAAGGGTATGGTAGAGAATTGTAAGCCCAATACAGTAATAAGCAACCACACTGATTTATTTAGAAAAAAAAAAACATTTGCTTCAAATAAACATATTTATTCGCTTTAAATAAACTCTTATTTATTTCAAAGTAGTTTGGTGTTGTGGCACTTCAAAGAGCAGACACGATAAGTCTTACAGTAACTGAGAGAGCAATGATCACACACACGTCTTAACACACACACTTTCACAACAGCTAACACAGGTGGGCCACTGTGAGCCCCAAATAAGACCCAAGAACTTTTTTCCATCAATCCAATAAGACCAGGAACAAATAAAACCCAACCGAAACCTAGTTACAACCCAAGAACCCCTGTTAGTCTTAGTTAGCCCAGGAACCTTTTGCAGGAACCATTATGACCCATGTAGTTATAACACAGAAACCATTAAGAGCCATGTAGTTATAACACAGGAGCCATTAAGACCCATGTATTTATAACACAGGAGCCATTAAGACCCATGTACTTATAACACAGGAGCCATTAAGAGCCATGTATTTATAACACAGGAGCCATTAAGACCCACGTTAGCCCTAGTTATAACACAGGAGCCATTAAGACCCATGTAGTTATAACACAGGAACCATTAAGAGCCATGTAGTTATAACACAGGAGCCATTAAGAGCCATGTATTTATAACACAGGAGCCATTAAGGCCACGTTAGCCCTAGTTATAACACAGGAGCCATTAAGACCCACGTTAGCCCTAGTTATAACACAGGAGCCATTAAGACCCACGTTAGCCCTAGTTAGGCGGCCAGAGGTGTGACCAGAAGTGAGCAGATGCCACAGAGACACAGCTGAAAGAGACAGACACCTGGACACAGGTGAGAATACACTCCTGATCAAAATCTTAAGACCAGTTGAAAAATTGCAAGAATTCACATTTTTCACTGTTGGATGTTAAGAAGGTTCTAGGTAGTGTTTCAAGATGCAGAAAGAAGAAATGGGAGTGAGACAAGAAAAAAAATTGAGTAAGCGATTTATTGCAAACAACCATTAAACTGAAATAGGTTGTTCATCAGCTGATCAAACATTTAAGACCACACCTCAGACAACCCCTCAAAAAACCCCTAAAATACAAATAACATTTTCAAAAAAGGACTCAGTAATGAGTAGCTGTGCCATTCTTGTTAATCATCTCAAAAATTCGATTTGGCATGCTTGATGCTAGTGTTTTCAGGAGGCTAGTGGGGATGTTGCTCCAAATGGTGAAGATGGCTTCATGGAGGGCAACCACTGTCTGGAACTGGTGTGCATTTTTGTAAACTTCACTTGCCATCCAACCCCAAATGTTCTCAATTGGATTTAGATCAGGGGAAAATGCAGAATGCTTCAAAAGTGATGTTATTTCTCTGGAAGAGGTTCTTTGTCAGGCAGGCATTGTGAACTGCAGCACTGTCCTGTTGAAAAAAACAGTCATTACCACACAGACGATGGCCTGCAATCACGAGGGATGCCCTCTGCAACATCTCCACATAACCAGCTGCCGTTTGACGGCCCTGCACAACCTGAAGCTTCATTGTTCCATTGAAGGAAAAAGCCCCCCTGATCATGATGGCGCCCCCTCCACTGTGCCGTGTAGAAAACATCTCAGGTGGGATCTCCTTGTCATGCCAGTAACATTAGAAGCCATCAGGACCGTCAAGGGAAATATTTTTCTCATCAGAGAATAAAACTTTCTTTCACCTTTCAATGTCCCATGTTTGGTGCTCTTGTGCAAACTCCAAATGGGCAATTTTGTGCCATTGAAGGAGACGAGGTCTTTGAAGACGTTTTTTGTTCTTAAAATCCTTCTCTCGCAGGTACCGTCTAATGGTTATGGGACTGCAGTTGGCACCAGTGACGAGCTTAATTTGGGCCGGGGATCGTCCTGGGTATTGACGGACAGCCAATCGGATCCTCTGGCTCAGGGCTGGTGAATTTTTTTTTGGGTCTACGCTTCACTTTTTTCCCCATAACCCTCAGGATCTTTTAAGGAGTTTAAAATGATTGTCTTACCGCGTCCAACCTGATCAGCAATGGCACACTGCGAGAGGCCTTGCTGATGCAGCTTAACAACCCGACCGCGTTCAAAGACACAAAGATTTTTTGCCTTTGCCATCAGGAGGTCGTCACAGTGTGGATACCTGACAGAAAATGACACTGAATCCACATTTTTGTGGTCTTCAACTTCTGATCAGCTGATAAACAGCCTATTTCAGTTTAATGGTTGTTTGCAATAAATCGCTTACTCACATTCTTTTCTTGTCTCACTCCCATTTGCTTCTTCTTTTTGCATTTTGAAGCACTACCTAGAACCTTCTTAACACACACACACACACATACACACACACACATATACACTACCTAGAACCTTCTTAACACACACACACACATACACACACACACACACACAAACACACACACACATATACACTACCTAGAACCTTCTTAACACACACACACACATACACACACACACAAACACACACACACATATACACTACCTAGAACCTTCTTAACATCCAACCGTGCAAAATGGGAATTCTTAAGTCTTAAGATCAAGAGTGTATGACAGCCGAGTCTGGACACAGGTAAGTAGGTGAGGTCTGGACACAGGTAAGTAGGTGAGGTCTGGACACAGGTAAGTAGGTGAGGTCTGGACACAGGTAAGTAGGTGAGGTCTGGACACAGGTAAGTAGGTGAGGTTTGGACACAGGTAAGTAGGTGAGGTCTGTAAAGAAACAGAAAGCTGATATAGACATGTGGACACAGGTATGTAGGTGAGGTTTGGACACAGGTAAGCAGGTGAGGTTTAGACACAGGTAAGTAGGTGAGGTCTGGACACAGGTAAGTAGGTGAGGTTTGGACACAGGTTGGTGGGTGAGATTTGGACACAGGTAAGTAGGTGAGGTCTGGGACACAGGTATGTAGGTGAGGTTTGTTCACAGGTAAGTAGGTGAGGTTTGGACACAGGTATGTAGGTGAGGTTTGGACACAGGTAAGCAGGTGAGGTTTAGACACAGGTAAGTAGGTGAGGTCTGGACACAGGTAAGTAGGTGAGGTTTGGACACAGGTAAGTAGGTGAGGTTTGGACACGGTTAGGTGAGGTCTGGACACAGGTTGGTGGGTGAGATTTGGACACAGGTAAGTAGGTGAGATTTGGACACAGGTACGTAGGTGAGGTTTGTTTGCAGGTAAGTAAGTGAGGTTTATTCACAGGTATGTAGGTGAGGTCTGTAAAGAAACAGAAAGCTGATATACACATGTGGACACGGGTAGGATTGCTCAGGGCCTTTGTATGTGGTGGAATGTTCTATGCAGTGGAATCCTCAGTCGGAATGTTGTGTATGTGGTGGAACCCTCAAATGGAATGTTATGCGGTGGAACCCTCAAATGGAATGTTGTTTATGCGGTGGAACCCTCAAATGGAATGTTTGTATGCGGTGGAACCCTCAAATGGAATGTTGTGTATGTGGTGGAACCCTCAAATGGAATGTTGTGTATGTGGTGGAACCCTCAAATGGAATGTTTGTATGCGGTGGAACCCTCAAATGGAATGTTGTGTATGTGGTGGAACCCTCAAATGGAATGTTGTGTATGTGGTGGAACCCTCAAATGGAATGTTTGTATGCGGTGGAACCCTGATATGGAATGTTCAAACACATGGCAGGATTGCAGACGTGACGTTAGAGAAGCTCGTCAATATAAAATATAAAAAATATGGAATGTAAAATCCTTATGTACATATCGTATGTCAGCATGTTTAAATTCAGAAAAATGTCTTTTAATAAAAAATATTTACATCATAAGATGTTATAACAAGTAGTTATTATGTTAAAAACAAAATATTTAAATAGGAAATAACATTTGGGCATTTCATAGGAAATAGTATTTGGACATTTTTAAGCTTTAGTGTGCAATGTGCCTCCAGCCTGCTTTCTCTCAGGTAGTCTTTCTGAAGGTCGTCCGTGAAACAGCAGTGCAGATTCCTCAGGACACACACACACACACACAATCATCACACACACACATCACACGGGGATATTCACAGATGTCTGCCCGCAGCCTTTGCTGGTGTGATGTTTAGGTGTCGTCAAGTAACACACACACACACACGCCATTTTACACACACACGCCATTTTACATCACATCCTGTGTGGGCTGACCTCACGACACACACACACACACGCAAAGTATTTTTGTGGCAGCTGTCCAAATGTAAACCTGTTTGCATGCTGGATTTTAAGTTGATGGTGTGTGTGTGTGTGTCTGTGTGTGTGGGTTGTCATTGGAGAACATAGGCAGTGTGTGTGTGTGTGGGTTGTCATTGGAGAACATAGGCAGTGTGTGTGTGTGTGTGGGTTGTCACTGGAGAACATAGGCAGTGTGTGTGTGTGTGTGGGTTGTCACTGGAGAACATAGGCAGTGTGTGTGTGTGTGTGGGTTGTCACTGGAGAACATAGGCAGTGTGTGTGTGTGTGTGGGTTGTCACTGGAGAACATAGGCAGTGTGTGTGTGTATGTGGGTTGTCATTGGAGAACATAGGCAGTGTGTGTGTGTGTGGGTTGTCGTTGGAGAACAAAGGCAGTGTGTGTGGCTGAGTGCATAGTTTAGTGTTTAGTGCGTGGAATGTTATTTTGGTGTAAATTATAAAGATTACATGGCTTTAGGATGTAGTGTTGAGCTTAGTGTTTTAGGCCTGTGTGTGTGTGTGTGTGTGTGTGTGTGTGTGTGTGTGTGTGTGTGTGTGTGTGTGTGTGTGTGTGGAGGGGGGGGCACAGTGTTTTAGTTCTGGAATGTGCTTTTCTTTCCCAGGAGGTGGGCAGTAAAGGCAGCTGTGTGTGTGTGTGTGTGTGTGTGTGTGTGTGTGTGTGTGTGTTTTAGGCGTCGGAGATGCAGCTCTGGATCTTGTCCATCCACTGCTGGGCACTGGGGGCATCAGCTGCACAGAAGTTATACACACGCCTGGACGTCTTCAGCTGCACACACACACACACACACACACACACACACACACACACACACACACAGAAGTTATACACACGCCTGGACGTCTTCAGCTGCACACACACACACACACACACACACACACACACAGAAGTTATACACACGCCTGGACGTCTTCAGCTGCACACACACACACACACACACACACACACACACACACACACACACACACACACACACACACACACACACAGAAGTTATACACACGCCTGGACGTCTTCAGCTGCACACACACACACACACACACACACACACACACACACACACACACACACACACACAGAAGTTATACACACGCCTGGACGTCTTCAGCTGCACACACACACACACACACACACACACACACACAGAAGTTATACACACGCCTGGACGTCTTCAGCTGCACACACACACACACACACACACACACACACACACACACACACAGAAGTTATACACACGCCTGGACGTCTTCAGCTGCACACACACACACACACACACACACACACACACACACACACACACACACACACACACACACACACAGAAGTTATACACACGCCTGGACGTCTTCAGCTGCACACACACACACACACACACACACACACACACACACACAGAAGTTATACACACGCCTGGACGTCTTCAGCTGCACACACACACACACACACACACACACACACACACAGAAGTTATACACACGCCTGGACGTCTTCAGCTGCACACACACACACACACACACACACACACACACACACACACACACACACACAGAAGTTATACACACGCCTGGACGTCTTCAGCTGCACACACACACACACACACACACACACACACACACACAGAAGTTATACACACGCCTGGACGTCTTCAGCTGCACACACACACACACACACACACACACACACACACACACACACACACACACACACACAGAAGTTATACACACGCCTGAACGTCTTCAGCTGCACACACACACACACACACACACACACACACACACACACAGAAGTTATACACACGCCTGGACGTCTTCAGCTGCACACACACACACACACACACACACACACACACACACACACACAGAAGTTATACACACGCCTGGACGTCTTCAGCTGCACACACACACACACACACACACACACACACACACACACACACACACACAGAAGTTATACACACGCCTGGACGTCTTCAGCTGCACACACACACACACACACACACACACACACAGAAGTTATACACACGCCTGGATGTCTTCAGCTGCACACACACACACACACACACACACACACACACACACACACACAGAAGTTATACACACGCCTGGACGTCTTCA
>CM050202.1:267500-270000 GCA_027475355.1 Coilia nasus
TCTGTCAAATACATACTCTGTCAAATACATACTCTGTCAAATACATACTCTGCAAATACACACTCTGTCAAATACATACTCTGTCAAATACATACTCTGTCAAATACATACTCTGTCAAATACATACTCTACAAATACATACTCTGTCAAATACACACTCTACAAATACATACTCTGTCAAATACATACTCTACAAATACATACTCTGTCAAATACACACTCTACAAATACATACTCTACAAATACACACTCTGTCAAATACATACTCTGTCAAATACATACTCTACAAATACATACTCTGTCAAATACATACTCTACAAATACATACTCTACAAATACATACTCTGTCAAATACACACTCTACAAATACATACTCTGTCAAATACATACTCTGTCAAATACATACTCTACTGTTGTTGCGAAACAGGAAACAAAGACAAAGTGGTTCAAAATGATGGCTTGAAATCTATATCTTTCTGTAACTACAGGAGTTTACAGTAATCCAGTTTCAACTTATCCGTGTAATTGAGCACTGGAGACACACAATGGAAGTGAAAACTGCATCCTTGCAGTAGGTGGTTGGAAATATATAGCAATATCTACCTGCAACTATAGGATGCACTCCATTAACTCTCGCTGACCAGGTTAACTCATCAGAACAAACTTATCCCGACTCACTGCTTATCATTGTAGGGGATTTTAACCAAGCTAACCTAAAAAACGAACTTCCAAAATTCAGACAGCACATCAACTGTCCTACCAGGGACAACAACATATTGGATCACTGCTACACTTCTCTCAAGGATGCATATCACTCTGTCTCCCGAGCGGCACTACGCCGCTCAGACCACTGCTTGGTTCATCTTATTCCTACCTACAAACAAAAGTTAAAAACAGCTAAACCTGTGATCAGGTCAACAAAGAAGTGGACGGAGGAGGCAAAGGAAGAACTACAGGACTGCTTTGACTGTACAGACTGGAGTGTCTTCGAGGAGGCCACAGCTGACCTGGACGAATTGACAGATACCATCGCCTCATATATTAGTTTCTGTGAGGAAGTTTGCGTGCCAACAAAAACTTTCCGTATATTTAACAACAACAAACCATGGTTCACCCCGAATCTCCGTCAGCTCCGCCAAGCCAAGGAGGAGGCCTACAGAAATGGGGACAAGCCTCTCTTCAAGTCACTCAGGAACTCACTCACAAAAGAGATCAGAGCAGCTAAAAGGAGCTACTCTGAAAAGCTGAAAAACCAGTTTTCAGCTAACAACTCCACGGCACTATGGAGAGGGCTTCAGGACATCACGAATTACAAAAGACCACCCCCCACTGCTGAGGCCAGCAACGGCCTTGCTGATGACCTGAACGCCTTCTACTGCAGATTTGAGAAGGAGGCTTTCACACCCCTCCCCCCGCCAGATCAACTGCAGACCCCTCCACCCACCTGGCTTCACCCCCCCAATCCACCACCCGCCCCCCAATCCACACTCATCATTTGCGAGGAGGACGTCCGTCGCCTCTTTGAGAGGCAAAATTTCCGGAAGGCTCCAGGTCCAGATGGAGTAACACCCTCCTGTCTCAGGGCCTGTGCCATCCAGCTGGCACCAATTTTTCCCCAGATCTTCAACAGATCACTGGAGCTATGCGAAGTTCCCTCATGCTTCAAAAGCTCTACCATCATCCCAGTCCCCAAGAAACCCTCCATCTCTGGACTAAATGACTACAGACCTGTGGCCCTGACCTCAGTTGTCATGAAGTCCTTCGAACGCCTTGTGTTGTCCCACCTCAAAAAGATCACAGGCTCCCTGCTTGACCCCATGCAGTTTGCCTACAGGGCAAATAAGTCAGTGGACGATGCAGTGAATATGGGACTGCACTTCATCCTGCAACACCTTGACCAACCAAGGGCCTACGCCAGGATTCTGTTTGTGGACTTCAGCTCGGCGTTCAACACCATTATCCCAGATATCCTCACCACCAAACTCTCCCAGCTAACTGTGTCTCCTGCCATCTGTCAGTGGATCTCCAGCTTCCTGACCGACAGGAGCCAACATGTGCGGCTCGGAGGTGTCACATCCGGTACACGGACTATCAGCACTGGTGCTCCCCAAGGCTGTGTCCTCTCACCGCTGCTCTTCTCTCTGTACACAAACGACTGCACCTCCAATGACCCAGCGGTCAAGCTCCTGAAATTTGCAGACGATACCACTGTCATTGGGCTTATCCAGGATGGTGATGAGTCTGCATACAGACAGGAGGTTGACAAGCTGGTGCTCTGGTGCAGCCAACACAATCTAGAACTTAACGCACTAAAGACTGTCGAGATGGTTGTGGACTTCAGGAAGCACCCCTCACTGCTGCACCCCCTCACAATATCCCACAGCCCAGTATCAAAGGTGGACTCAAGTTTCTGGGATCCATCATCTCTCAGGACCTGAAGTCCAACAGGGGGCTGACACACACACACACACACACACACACACACACACACACACACACA
>CM050202.1:285000-292500 GCA_027475355.1 Coilia nasus
AATCTAGCGATCTCCTAAAGGTACGAGTCAGACTCCAAGTTTCTTTTGTACTGTTTTTGTTGCAGTTTTACTCGCTTTTTACCTCAGAACTTGAAGTCAGAAAATAAAGTAGCAAGGCGCTCGTGCTCCGGGTTGGTAAATACAAGTTTGGCTTGCTGTTTGTTCTGTATTAACGTCAAGTTGCATATGTTGTGCTACTCTAAAATGAGACACCGAAATTCACGTTGTATTTCGGTCTGGTTACTACATTATATTACACATAGCTGAGGCACTTATCCAGAGCGACGTACACTTATTTAGGTACAGGGTTTCAGTTACAGTCCCTGGAGCAGTGTGAGGTCAGATGCCTTGCTCAAGGGCACCTCAGCCATGGCTGAGGGTGTAGGAGAGCACTGGTTGTTTACTCCCCCACCCCCTTTCTTCCTACTGGAACGGGAGTACCGTTACTACCGCTGATGTTTGGCCTGGTTCCTTACCTGAACCGAGCTTAGGTACCCAAGCCTATTCCTCACTGGCCTACAGAGCAGAGGGACCCCCCCCCACTTGAGACTACACACACACAATATAATTACACCTGCAGCACACACACACTCCTCACTGGCCTTCAGGGTGAAACATGGGGGGTACGCCCTTATCCAAAACTGACATGCACACACACACATGCCCACACACACACATACACACACACACACACACACACATACATGTGCACACACACACACACCTGAGATGTCGTCGTCCTCATGCCAGGTCATGCGGTTCCTGCGGAGTGTTTGTCGGCCCATAGTGATCTTCCCCGCACGCCTCAGCGTCTTAGACAGGGTCCTAACACACACACACACACAGATATACACATATACACACAGATATACACACACATACATACAGCCTCACACACACTACGCACATTTACATGAACAGGCACAGGTAATGGTAGGTATATTCTGTCCTATTGTGTGCGTGTGTGTGTGTGTGTGTGTGTACCGTAGGCCTTTCGTTGCGCTCCTTGTGTTTGGTTGTAATGGTAAGGACGCTCTGTCCTGTGTGTGTGTGTGTGTGTGTGTGTGTGTGTGTGTGTGTGTGTGTGTGTGTCTGTACCGTAGGCCTTTCGTTGCGCTCCTTGTGTTTGGGTGTGATGGTGGGGACGCTCTGTCCTGTGTGTGTGTGTGTGTGTGTGTGTGTGTGTGTGTGTGTGTGTGTGTGTGTGTGTGTGTGTGTGTGTGTACCGTAGGCCGGTGTTGCGCTCCTTGTGTTTGGGTGTGATGGTGGGCACGCTCTGTCCTGTGTGTGTGTGTGTGTGTGTGTGTGTGTGTGTGTGTGTGTGTGTGTGTACCGTAGGCCGGTGTTGCGCTCCTTGTGTTTGGGTGTGATGGTGGGCACGCTCTGTCCTGTGTGTGTGTGTGTGTGTGCGTGTGGTGTGTGTGTGTGTGTGTGTGTGTGTGGTGTGTCTGTACCGTAGGCCGGTGTTGCGCTCCTTGTGTTTGGGTGTGATGGTAAAGAAGCTCTGTCCTTTGTGTGTGTGTGTGTGTGTGTGTGTGTGTGTGTGTGTGTACCGTAGGCCGGTGTTGCGCTCCTTGTGTTTGGGTGTGATGGTGGGCACGCTCTGTCCTGTGTGTGTGTGTGTGTGTGTGTGTGTGTGTGTGTGTGTACCGTAGGCCGGTGTTGCGCTCCTTGTGTTTGGGTGTGATGGTAAAGAAGCTCTGTCCTGTGTGTGTGTGTGTGTGTGTGTGTGTGTGTGTGTGTGTGTGTGTGTGTGTGTGTGGTGTGTGTGTGTACCGTAGGCCGGTGTTGCGCTCCTTGTGTTTGGGTGTGATGGTGGGCACACTCTGTCCAGCAGCGAAGGCAAAGGTGCTGAAGAGGGATTGTGGGTAACGTAGCCTCTGGAGATGCTTCCTGAATGTCTCCACTTCCTCTGATGTCACTTCCTCATCAAACGCCACCTTGATCAGCTGACAGACACATAATAATACAATACAATAGCTGTAGTCCCTCCTGTAGACTCTGTATGTGTGTGTGTGTGTGTGTGTGTGTGTGAGTGTGTGTGTGTGTGTGTGTGTACCTGGCATGTAGTGGAGCGGAGCTGTAGTCCCTCCTGTAGACTCTGTGTGTGTGTGTGTGTGTGTGTGTGTGTGTGTGTGTGTGTGTGTACCTGGCATGTAGCAGAGCGGAGCTGTAGTCCCTCCTGTAGACTGTGTGTGTGTGTGTGTGTGTGTGTGTGTGTGTGTGTGTGTGTGTGTGTGTGTGTACCTGGCATGTAGCAGAGCGGAGCTGCAGTCCCTCCTGTAGACTGTGTGTGTGTGTGTGTATGTGTGTGTGTGTGTGTGTGTGTGTGTGTGTGTGTACCTGGCATGTAGCAGAGCGGAGCTGTAGTCCCTCCTGTAGACTGTGTGTGTGTGTGTGTATGTGTGTGTGTGTGTGTGTGTGTGTGTGTGTGTGTGTGTGTGTGTGTGTGTGTGTGTGTACCTGACATGTAGCAGAGCGGAGCTGTAGTCCCTCCTGTAGACTCTGCTGCAGCTGGTTCTGTACAGAGATCTTCTTCTCTTTCGTCAGAGAGGAGAGAGGGAACGCCCTCACGATGACCTGCTCCGCCACTAAACACACACACACACGCACATACACATAAACATACACACACACGCACATACACATAAACATATACACACACACACATACATACACATAAATAAATAAATGTGTACTGCACACACATTGTAGGACTGTCTTTGCTAAGTTTCAGTGTTAGAAGAGAGAAGAGCAGAGAGGGAGGAGAGGAGGGGAGCAGAGGAGAGGAGAGGAGGAGAGAGGAGAGGAGTAGAGACGAGAGAGGGAGGAGAGGAGGAGAGGAGAGGAGGAGAGAGGAGAGGAGTAGAGAGGAGAGAGGAGGGGAGGAGAGGAGAGGAGGGGAGGGGAGAGGAGAGGAGGGGTGTAGAGGAGAAGAGAGGAGGGGAGGAGAGGAGAGAGGGAGGAGAGGAGAGGAGGGGAGGGGAGGAGAGGAGAGAGGGAGCAGAGGAGAGGAGGGGTGACCTGCTGCTTATTACAACCGACACAGGTGCACATGTAGGTAGGGTTATGATTGTCACAAATGTCACATGAAGCTAATAACATTATGTGTAGCCTTATGACTGTCACAGGTGTCACAGATGTATGGTAGTTTGGTGTGTGTGTGTGTGTGTGCACGCGTGTGTGTGGGTGTGCATGTGTGCTTGTGTGTGTGAGTGTGTGTCTGCATGTGTATGTGTCTGCATGTGTGTGTGTGTGTGCACGCGTGTGCGTGTGTGTGTGTGTGGGTGTGCATGTGCGTGTGGGTGTGCATGTGTGCTTGTGTGTGTGTGTGTGTGTCAGTGCATGTACTTGTGTGTGTGTGTATGCGTGTGTGTGTATGCGTGTGTGTGTGTGGGTGGGTGTGCATGTGTGCTTGTGTGTGTGTGTGTGTGTGTGTGTGTTTGTGTGTCTGCATGTGTGTGTGTGCGTGTGTGTGTGTGCGTGTGTGTGTGTTACCCAGAGGGTCATGGGGTGTGCCCTTGAAGATGATTCGGTAGGTGGTGAGGAAGACGGCCCCCTCGGCAGGAAGTAGGTGTGGCCCACCCAAAGCCCCGCCCACAACATCCTCCCGCCCGTCAGCGTCCAGCAGCACACGCAGCCCCTCACACACACACTCCTCACCAGGGAGTAGAGGGGGGCGCAGGATCTTAGGCTAAAACACACACACACACACACACACATCAGTGTCCAGCAGCACACGCAGCCCCTCACACACACACTCCTCACCAGGGAGTAGAGGGGGGCGCAGGATCTTAGGCTAAAACACACACACACACACACACACACATCAGCGTCCAGCAGCACACGCAGCCCCTCACACACACACTCCTCACCAGGGAGTAGAGGGGGGCGCAGAAAACACACACACACACAGACACACACACACACACACACACACACACACATCAGCGTCCAGCAGCACACGCAGCCCCTCACACACACACTCCTCACCAGGGAGTAGAGGGGGGCGCAGGATCTTAGGCTAAAACACACACACACACACACACACACACACACACACACACATCAGCGTCCAGCAGCACACGCAGCCCCTCACACACACACTCCTCACCAGGGAGTAGAGGGGGGCGCAGGATCTTAGGCTAAAACACACACACACTCACACACACACACACACACACACACACACACACACACACACACACACACACACACACACATCAGCGTCCAGAAGCACACGCAGCCCCTCACGCACACACTCCTCACCAGGGAGTAGAGGGGGGCGCAGGATCTTAGGCTAAAACACACACACACACACACACACACACACATCAGCGTCCAGAAGCACACGCAGCCCCTCACGCACACACTCCTCACCAGGGAGTAGAGGGGGACGCAGGGTCTTAGGCTAAAACACACACGCACACACAGGTTAAGCACACGCAGACCCTTACACACACACACACACACACACACTCCTCTTTGGGCAGCAGCGGGGGATGCAGGATCTTCGGCTAAAACACACACAGGCACGCACGCACACACACACACACACACACACCTTCTGAATGGGAGGCAGCCGCCGACTCTCCCTGTGGACAACCTCCAGAGTCTCCATCTGCATCGCAACAATTCCTACAACACACACACACACAGGCCAACATATGATTTAGTAATACTGTGTGTGTGTGAGATTCTGTACATAGATGTAGTGTGTGTGTGTGTATGTATGTATCTGGGTGTGCTGTGGAGGCTTTTGATGTGTATGTGTGTGTGTGTACCTGGGATCATGCTGTGGAGACTCTTTATGTGTGTGTGTGTGACGGCGCTCTCCGTACACACTTTATCGATGAAGCGCGAGATGAATCGGCTTGCCCCATTGGCTAAATCTGATTCCGCCTCCTCGAAGCCGCTTTCCGTGTCAAAGCTCTCGGCCACACTGCCAGCAATACTGCACACACACACACACACACATATTTTACACACACACACATATTACACACACACACACACACATATATTACACACACGCACATATATTGCACACACACACACATATTACACACACACATTACACACACACACACACACATATATTACACACACACACATATATTGCACACACACACACATATTACACACACACATTACACACACACACACACACATATATTACACACACACACATATATTACACACACACACACATTACACACACACACATTACACACACACATATAATGTACATTACACACACACACATATATTGCACACACACACACATATTACACACACACATTACACACACACGCACATATATTACACACATATATTACACACACATTACTCACACGTACACACACACACATATATTACACACACACACATATATTACACACACACACACATTACACACACACACATTACACACACACATATAATGTACATTACACACACACACATATATTACACACACACACACATATTACACACACACATTACACACACACGCACATATATTACACACACATATTACACACACATTATATACACTCACACGTACACTGTTGTCTTTATTGTACAGTGTCTACATATTTCTATATGTCACACACACACCCATGCACACATACCTGTTGGTGAGGATGCTGTTGCTGCCGCTCTCCCAGTCATTGTGTGTGTGTGTGTGTGTGTGAGAGTGTGTGTGTGTGTTGCGTAGCAGCCTGCTGCGGGAGGCGTCGAGGGGCAGCAGCATGTAGACCATCAGCGAGGCGAAGTGGATGGCCTGGCTGAACACCGTAGACTCCTCCCCCTTTACCAGCTCCAGCTGTCTGTCACGCTCTAGCCCCGCCCACACACGCAGCTGCTCCGCCCCCAGGTCCATCGCCGAGCGCTCCGCACACACCCCACCCTCCGACTCCTGCAACACACACCAGCAACATCACATTGTGTGTGTGTGTGTGTGTGTATGTGTATGTGTGTGTGTGTGTTTGTGTGTGTAGCGCTCTGCACACACCCCATCCTCCGACTCCTGCAACACACACCTGCAACATGACAGTGTGTGTGTAGCACTCTGCATGTGTATGTGTACCTATATCTGCTCTTGTACGGTGCTGTAGAAGGTGTGTGTGTGTGTGTGTGTGTGTGTGTGTGTGTGTGTGTGTGTGTGTGTGTGTGTGTGTGTGTGTGTACCTGTGTAATGTATAGAGTGCATATCTGCTCCTGTACGGCGCGCGCGCGTGTGTGTGTGTGTGTGTGTGTGTGTGTGTGTGTGTGTGTACCTGTGTAATGTATAGAGTGCATATCTGCTCCTGTACGGCGCTGTAGAAGGTGTGTGTGTGTGTGTGTGTGTGTACCTGTGTAATGTATAGAGTGCATATCTTGTATGGCGCTGTAAAAAGTGTGTGTGTGTACCTGTGTAATGTAGAGAGCACGTGTCTGCTGTACAGCGCTGTGAAAGGTGTGTGTGTGTGTGACTGTTTGTGTGTGTACCTGTGTAACATATAGAGCGCGTATCTGCTCCTGTACGGCGCTGTAGAAGGTGTGTGTGTGTGTGTGTGTGTGTACCTGTGTAATGTAGAGAGCGTGTATCTGCTCCTGTATGGCGCTGTAGAAGTGTGTGTGTGTGTGTGTGTGTGTGTGTGTGTGTGTGTGTGTGTGTGTGTGTGTGTGTGTGTGTGTACCAGTGTAACATATAGAGCGCGTATCTGCTCCTGTATGGCGCTGTAGAAGGTGTGTGTGTGACTGTGTGACTGTTTGTGTGTGTACCTGTGTAACATATAGAGCGCGTATCTGCTCCTGTACGGCGCTGTAGAAGGTGTGTGTGTGTGTGTGTGTGTGTGTGTGTGTGTGTGTGTGTACCTGTGTAATGTATAGAGCACGTATCTGCTCCTGTACGGCGCTGTAGAAGGTGCTCTCCCAGAAGGCTGGGTTGGTCCACACCGGATGCTCCTGCACGCACGTGTACGCAAACTGGTTCACACCAGCTGCCAGCCTCTATAGAAGAAACACACACACACACACACAACCAAGAAGAGAGAAGTTACTCTGGTAATTTGGTTTCTAAGGACATTGGTTAGTTCTAGATATTAGCAGTCCTAGTTTAGATATATGCCGTGGTAGTTTAGATATTAGCAGTGCTAGTTTAGCGAGTAGTATTTGTGTTAGCGGTGGTAGTTTAGATATTGGCAGTGCTAGTTTAGATATTAACTTTGGAGATAAATTCTTAGTTAAATCTTAGACCCAGATTAGGCATCCAGCATGCAGAGGGTAATACTCTACGCTAGCCTACTTTAGCAGAATATTGCACGCTAGCCTACCTTAGCAGAGTACTCTACGCTAGTCTATCTTAGCAGAATACTCTACGCTACCCTACTTTAGCAGAATATTGTACGCTAGCCTACCTTAGCAAAATACTGTCTACGCCTGCCTACCCTAACAGAATACTCTACACTCACCTACCTTAGCAGAATACTCTACGCTACCCTACTTTAGCAGAAT
>CM050202.1:317500-320000 GCA_027475355.1 Coilia nasus
ACACTCACACATTACACACACATTACACACATTACACACACTCACACACACACACACACACACACATTACACACACTCACACATTACACACACATTACACACATTACACATACTCACACACACATTACACATACTCACACACACACACATACACACTCACACATTTCACACACACACACACACACATTACACACACACACACATTACACATACTCACACACACATTACACATACTCACACACACATACACACTCACACATTTCACACACACACACACACATTACACACACATTACACACATTACACATACTCACTCACACATTACACACTCACACAGACATACACACACACACATTACACACACTCACACATTTCACACACTCACACACACATTACACACACTCACACATTACACACACATTACACACATTACACATACTCACACACACATTACACATACTCACACACACACACATACAATCACAGACACGCACAGTCACAGACACACACACACACACTCTAAAGGTGATCATAATGTTCACAAGCAAGGCAAATTCCAATACAAGAGGCTAGACATGACACATTCCACAGGCCTACACACACACATACACTCACACTTTCCACCCACACACACATTCTACAAACACACACACACACACACACAGTGGCATGTGCTTTGTCATCTCTCTTCAGCTTCTTACCTCAGGATGCCCTCGCTGGCTTGTGTGTGTGTGTGTGTTCAGGTCCATGTGTGTGTGTGTGTATTCATGTGCATGTGTGTGTGTGTGTTTTCATGTGCATGTGTGTGTGTGTGTGTGTGTGTGTGTTCAGGTCCATGTGTGTGTGTGTGTATTCATGTGTGTGTGTGTGTGTGTGTTCAGGTGCATGTGTGTGTGTGTATTCATGTGCATGTGCATGTGTGTGTGTGTGTGTGTATTCATGTGCATGTGTGTGTGTGTGTGTGTGTGTGTTCAGATCCATGTGTGTGTGTGTGTGTGTATTCATGTGTGTGTGTGTGTTCAGGTGCATGTGTGTGTGTGTATTCATGTGCATGTGTGTGTGTGTGTGTGTGTGTGTGTATTCATGTATGTGTGTGTGTGTTCAGGTGCATGTGTGTGTGTATTCATGTGCATGCGTGTGTGTGTGTGTTTATGTGCATGTGTGTTTATGTGCATGTGTGTGTGTGTGTATTCATGTGTGTGTGTGTATTCATGTGTGTGTGTGTGTGTGTATTCATGTGCATGTGTGTGTGTGTGTGTGTGTATTCATGTGCATGTGTGTGTGTGTATTCATGTGCATGTATTCATGTGCATGTGTGTGTGTGTGTGTATTCATGTGCATGTATTCATGTGCATGTGTGTGTGTATTCATGTGCATGTGTGTGTGTGTGTGTGTATTCATGTGCATGTGTGTGTGTGTTCATGTGCATGTGTGTGTGTGTGTGTGTGTGTATTCATGTGCATGTGTGTGTGTTTGTGTGTGTATTCATGTGCGTGTGTGTGTATTCATGTGCATGATTGTGTGTGTGTATTCATGTGCATGTGTGTGTAGTAGACAGATGAAATGAGGCCAAGTGTAGATGTTAAGAGTAAAGTGTGAAGTTGGAAGCCTTATTTAACCCTTCTAACTTCTTCACACAATACTGATCAGATGTTTACTAGACGAGGCAGTGGTGAAATGTGTGGGAATGTGTGTGTAGATAAGCACCTATGATCAGGGATATGCATTATAGCTGTTTGTGCTTGTTTGTTGTAAGATATTACCTCAATGTTATATGTGGTAACAGTATAATTAACACACTTCCAGCTTGGAGCTATATGGTACAGGCTGGTTGTCATGTAACCAAATTGTCATTTTCACCAAGACTATAGGACAACCACCTCCCACCAGAACATCATTTAAAGAACCCTTTCAGCGGAGCAGCACTTTCACAGCTACTAACAATGACAGCTAGGCACCCTCCTGCTAGCCTGGTAAAGCAGCCCCTCGCCACTTCATTTCATTTTGTACACAGAGGTGTGTGTGTGTGTGTGTGTGTATGTGTGTGTGTAGCCTGGTAAAGCAGCCCCTTGTACTTCATTTCATTTTGTACACAGAGGTGTGTGTGTGTGTGTGTGTTTGTGTGTGTATGTGTGTGTGTAGGCTGGTAAAGCAGCCCCTCGTACTTCATTTCATTTTGTACACAGAGGTGTGTGTGTGTGTGTGTGTGTGTGTGTGTGTGTGTGTGTGTGTGTGTGTGTGTGTGTAGCCTGGTAAAGCAGCCTCTTGTACTTCATTTCATTTTGTACACAGAGGTGTGTGTGTGTGTGTGTGTATGTGTGTGTGTAGCCTGGTAAAGCAGCCCCTCGTACTTCATTTCTTTTTGTACACAGAGGTGTGTGTGTGTGTGTGTGTGTGTGTATGTGTGTGTAGCCTGGTAAAGCAGCCCCTTGTACTTCATTTCATTTTGTACACAGAGGTGTGTGTGTGTGTGTGTGTGTGTGTGTGTGTGTGTGTGTGT
>CM050202.1:342500-345000 GCA_027475355.1 Coilia nasus
TCAGTACTCCATGAGGACCACTACAGATGGGGCATTATGCTGCATCAGCCCAAAGGCTCTAGCGCCATCTGGTGGCCAAAACATGCCCAACATCTCTGAGTCCTGCAGCACAAACACTCCCCCATCTTCAGTTGCCACACACATACACACGCACACACAGATTAACCCCTTGCTTGTCAGCTGTCATGTAATGGATAAGTAAAACTTTCTAAAAGTAAATGATAAGCTATCACTTATTGGCCCCAGAGAGACAGGAGAGGCCCTCTACTCCACTGGGACACCTAAGCCAACATGTCAGAGGAGCGGCGACCCGCCTAGGTGGCATGTTGGACTACGCCTTACGCTTCAAATGATGACACGTGTGTGATGCTGGACTACGCCTTACGCTTCAAATGGTGACACGTGTAGGTCGCATGCTGGACTACGCCTTACGCTTCAAATGGCGAAACGCCTAGGTGGGATTCTTGAGTATGACTTTCTAACCTCCCATCAATAACGTAACTAACACAGCATGCTTCCATCTAAGAAACATTGCAGAAGTTTGCCGCTTTCTGACCTAACAGGATGCTGGAAAAGTTGTCCACACGTTTATCCCTAGTAGATTAGACTACTGCAATGCCTATTCACAGATTCATTGCAAAACTCCAGCTTTAGTAGATTAGACTACTGTAATGCCTATTCACAGATTCATTGCAAAACTCCAGCTTTAGTAGATTAGACTACTGCAATGCCTATTCACAGATTCATTGCAAAACTCCAGCTTCGAGACTCAACAAAGCTGTCTGACTGTAAACAAAGCAAGGCTGTTTGTTGTTTCTGTTGTTGTCTGTATTGTAGAGTATGAGTCTATATTTCTACCATCTCTATCATATATATTATAATATATACATTTCTGCTCATCTATTGTACTGTACTGTATATTGTATTATACATATGTATATACTACATGTCCATGTAGAGTGTACAGATAGATAATATCTACCGGAGTCAAAGTCCTTGTGTATGTCAGTTTAGATGAGCTCCCCTGGGAACCACGTTGGGCATTAGTGGAGCTCTCCACACACACACACACACACACACACACACACACACACACACACACACATACACACACACACACACACACACACATACACACACACACACACACACACACACACAGACACACACACACAGACACACTTTTTATTTTTATTATTATTATTATTGTCATTATAATTACTGTTGTTGTTGTTTAAATGCAGCCTTGAGTCTCCCGGGTTACAGTTAGGGTTGGGTTGGGTTGGGTCAGGTTTCTAGTGTTAACCCTAGAAAATGCAATGCTGTATGTGGGGGTGGGGTTAGGCAGGGGGCGGAGTCAGGTGGGGGCAGGTACAGGCAGGGGGCGGAGTCAGGCAGGGGGCAATGGTCTTCACTCAAAGTTGCCCTGAGGTCAGAAATGTTTGTGATTGGTTCAATCTGATGACCAATCGCAACAGAAGAGAGAATTGCAGAGTGGGGCCTCCATTTTCAATCTCAACAATGTGCCACCATTTTCAATACTGACAACTTCAGCTGTGCTTGGAGAAAATTCCTGCCCTGCCCAGCCAAGAGGAACTGGTGATCATCTCAAAGTAAGTTTGTAAAAACACAAAGGGGAGCAGTTTTCTCCAAATGGAGCATTGTTTGTGTAGCTATGTGTGATTGTTTCTTCCCTCACTCAAACCATAGTGTAATGGCACAGTTTGTAAGGGTAGGCTAGGCTACCGTAAACCATAGTGTAATGGCACAATTTGTAAGGGTAGGCTAGGCTACCGTAAACCATAGTGTAATGGCACAGTTTGTAAGGGTAGGCTAGGCTACCGTAAACCATAGTGTAATGGCACAGTTTGTAAGGGTAGGCTAGGCTACCGTAAATCATACTGTACTGGTGCAGTTTGTAAGGGTAGGCTAGGCTACCGTAAACCATAGTGTAATGGCACAGTTTGTAAGGGTAGGCTAGGCTACCGTTTCAGAAGGAGGCTAGTGTTGTAGCTACAGTTCGTTTGTGAATGCATGCATAGCCTAGCTTACACACACACACAGAGAGAGTGAGTGTGTGTGCATGAGAGAGAGAGTGAGTGTGTGTGTGTGAGAGAGAGAGAAAGTGTATGTGTGTGAGTATGTGAGAGGGGGAGTGTGTGTATGTGTTCAGCGGGGGAAATGGACCACCTAGGTTTTGATCATTATTACATTACATTACATTCCATTACACTTAGCAGACGCTTTTATCCAAAGCGACTTACAAAAGGAGGACATAATAGCAAACAGATGTGTAGAGAACATTGAAGGTACCTATGTAAAGAGATGGTTAGTAGAATTTGGTTTTGATAAGCAGTCTCGGAAAAGAAGGGTCTTCACAAGCTAGTATATTTTTCTTAGTAGTTTATTTAAAACAACCAGAAGTCTAGAGAATCCTGTGTGTGTGTGTGTGTGTGTGCGCATGCGTGCGTGTCAGTATCAGTCAGTCAGTTTAACAACA
>CM050202.1:385000-392500 GCA_027475355.1 Coilia nasus
CCATAGAGTTAAAACTAGAGAGAGAGAGCACTGGTGACGTAATGCTGTGATTCCATTGAGACTCGCCACCATGATCAAAACGGGAATGTGTCGTCCATTGATCTCATAGAAATCAATGGTGTCGCCTTCCTCAAGTACAGCATGCCTGAGTCCTCAGCATACAGCATGCCTGAGTCCTGTGCCTGTTACAACTGCACCAATAATCGCACGGGCGTGTGGAATATCCTTCCATAGGTAGGTAACCCTACAGCAGTGGTTCCCAAAGTAGGGGTCCTGACCCCCAGTGGGGTCGCAGGGGCGGTGGCGGGGGGTCGCGAGATGATTTTTATCCTTCCATAGGTAGGTAACCCTAAGTATACAACTTTTCGAGAATTGAGTCAATTTATTAAGAAAAACGATCTTCAAACTGTACTGACACAGTGTAAATTCCAAGGTCGAGAGACTGTTTGCCCTCGTTTTTTTGGCAATTTCTTTACAAGAAATGTATAATATATGGCTGTCTGAATCACCAGATGTATGTTAATAACTGGGGATGCATGTCAAAGTAATAAGGTGCATTGTTGTAATGCAAAAAGCTAATAAAATATTCAAATGGCTTGAAAATGCATAATAGCTACAGGGCTCAAAATTAGCACCTGCCAGATTTTTGTTTTGGCGGCTGCTGTTCATCATGAAATAGATTACAGTTTCAGTTACTAAACATCTTTTAAATTCACAGGGCATTAAACCATTTGTGGTACATTTACACTGCTTAAATAGACGCTAACAATAAGCATAACGATTTTGAAGCCTTCCTTTCACATAACTGATTGATGCTCAGGATATGTACTTTAGCAGCCAAACTCGCCTGCAATATACAGGATGTTGCAGGCTAACTAACGTATTTTCTAACATGTAGCGTTCGCTCCGGTTAGCTTCCTAACAGGCAAATTGGGTGTATCAGTGTAACACGGCTAAGTGCCTGACCTGATTTGTTTAAAATAAGTATGAATACTCGTATGAATATATATATATCTATCATATCTATATATATATATATATATATATTTTATAACATTAAATTATGCAATCATGACTTACAGTCCTGTGTATGTTGATAATCGTCCGTCAATACACACTGTCAAATCGTCAGTTTCCCTGCTAGCTTCTGGCTCTTCACTGGCTTTTTTAACCTTTATTTTGTCAATTCTGTGTAACTGACTTGATTTTACACGTCTGTGTTGAATTTCAAGATAATTTAGTCCATAGCTGACGACCTAAATCATTTTACAGACAGCATGTCTTCTAATTGACGCACACTGTGTTTGTTGACATCGCTCCCGTTTTGGCGGCCATTTTTGATCCTCCACGAAGTCACAAACTCTGATTAGACAATTATAGGGAGTCCTCTCTCTCTAATTTTAACTCTATGTTATTGGTCCTCTTGGTGTAATTAATACTGCAGGCCCCCTCTGGAGGGAGGTATTATTATTATTATTGGCCCTTATGGTGTAATACCACAGGCCTCCAATAGAGGGAGGTATTATTATTATTATTATTATTATTGGCCCTTATGGTGTAATACCACAGGCCCCCACTAGAGGGAGGTATAATTATTATTATTGGCCCTTATGGTGTAATACCACAGGCCCCCACTAGAGGGAGTATTCCTGGTGACTCAGGAGGGCAGAGGCTGCAGCCGTGACTGGGAAGAGCAGCTCAGGCACCATAGCAACCGGATGTCTATGATAGCAACAGCACGGGTCAAAGAGTCAACGGGGGGTCAACCAGGGGTCATTCCAGTAATGTGGCAGCCACCTGGTTACCTTCCTACAGCTGAAACACACACACACACACAAGAAGAAAGAGACTGGAGCTGACCTCTGGATCCACCTTCTCAGCCTCACTTTTTTCCTGAGCAGCAGGGACCTCCAGGTGCTACACACACACACACACACACACATGTTCTCAGAGTTGGGTACTGGTCTGTTTTTTCATAGAATGGAAGTGTGCTGGATATGTATACACAATTGTGGGTGTGTGTGTGTGTGTGTGATATATATGTGGTATAAGTGTATGCGTGTGTGTGTGTGTGTGTGTGTGATATATATGTGGTATAAGTGTGTGTGTGTGATATATGTGATATAGGTGTGTGTGTGTGTGTGTGTGATATATATGTGCTGTAAGTGTGTGTGTGTGATATATGTGGTATAGGTGTGTGTGTGTGTGTGTGATATATGTGGTATAAGTGTATGCGTGTGTGTGCGTGTGTGTGTGTGTGATATATATGTGCTATAAGTGTGTGTGTGTGATATATGTGGTATAGGTGTGTGTGTGTGTGTGTGTGTGATATATGTGGTATAAGTGTGTGTGTGTGTGTGTGTGATATATGTGGGATAAGTGTGTGTGTGTGTGTGTGTGATATATGTGGTATAAGTGTGTGTGTGTGTGTGATATATGTGGTATAAGTGTGTGCAAGTGAGTGTGTGTGTGTGTGTGTGTGTGATATATGTGGGATAAGTGTGTGTGTGTGTGATATATGTGGGATAAGTGTGTGTGTGTGTGTGATATATGTGGTATAAGTGAGTGTGTGTGTGTGTGTGTGTGTGTGTGTGTGTGTGTGTGATATATGTGGGATAAGTGTGTGTGTGTGTGTGTGTGTGTGATATATGTGGGATAAGTGTGTGTGTGTGTGTGTGTGATATATGTGGGATAAGTGTGTGCAAGTGAGTGTGTGTGTGTGTGTGTGTGTGTGTGTGTGTGTGATATATGTGGGATAAGTGTGTGTGTGTGTGTGTGTGATATATGTGGGATAAGTGAGTGTGTGTGTGTGTGTGTGTGATATATATGTGGTATAAGTGTGTGTGTGTGTGTGTGACATATGTGGTATAAGTGAGTGTGTGTGTGTGTGTGTGTGTGTGTGATATATGTGGGATAAGTATGTGTGTGTGTGTGATATATGTGGTATAAGTGAGTGTGTGTGTGTGTGTGTGTGTGTGATATATGTGGGATAAGTGTGTGTGTGTGTGTGATATATGTGGTATAAGTGTGTGTGTGTGTGTGTGTGTGTGTGTACCTGCCCGCTGGCTGCACTGGTGAGGTTGGCCTCTGGCCTGTCTACTGATGGCAGAGAAATTGATGAGTGAGTGACAGGTGATTGACAGGTGATTGACAGGTGGTTGCAGGAGGCGGAGTGTGCAGAAGGCTGGGTTTACCTAAGGGGGGCGGGCCAGAGGTGGAGCTGCTCCTGGATGGGACGGGGGAGGAGCCAGGGGTAGGGCTTGGAGACAGTCCTGCAACATGATTGGCTAATATTACTGTTGTGGTGTGTGATTTAATGATTATTAGGACTCCAGTCCAACTTCAGTCAAACACAGAATCAGGAATCTTGACCCCAGAAATCTCTCTCACACACACACACACACACACACACACACACAGTAGCGGAAAGACAGACAGAGTACAGTGCACACACACACACACCTGACTGATGCACTCATTTGACGTACTCGTACTGTGTGTGTGCGTGTGTGTGTGTGTGTGAGGTACTGTGTGTGTGTGTGTGTGTGTGTGTGTGTGTGAGGTACTGTGTGTATGTGTGTGTGTGTGTGTGTGCGTGTGTGTGCGTGTGTGTGTGTGTGTGTGTGTGTGAGATACTGTGTGTGTGTGTGTGTGAGTGTGTGTGTGTGTGTGTGTGAGGTACTGTGTGTGTGTGTGTGTGTGTGTGTGTGTGAGGTACTGTGTGTGTGTGTGTGCGTGTGTGTGTGTGTGTGTGTGTGTGTGTGTGTGTGTGTGGTGTAATGTGTGTGTGTGTGTGTGTGTGTGTGTGTGTGCGCGTGTGTGTGTGTGTGTGTGTGTGAGGTACTGTGTGTGTGTGTGTGAGGTACTGTGTGTGTGTGTGTGTGTGTGGTGTACTGTGTAGCGCAGCACAATAATGCGCAACAGACAAACCCTCAGTGTTATAGCATAGAGTAGCAATAGCATAGCGCAGTGTAGCGTTAGCATAACAGACAAACCCTCAGTGTTATAGCATAGAGTAGCAATAGCATAGCGCAGTGTAGCGTTAGCATAACAGACAAACCCTCAGTGTTATAGCATAGAGTAGCAATAGCATAGCGCAGTGTAGCGTTAGCATAACAGACAAACCCTCAGTGTTATAGCATAGAGTAGCAATAGCATAGCGCAGTGTAGCGTTAGCATAACAGACAAACCCTCAGTGTTATAGCATAGAGTAGCAATAGCATAGCGCAGTGTAGCGTTAGCATAACAGACAAACCCTCAGTGTTATAGCATAGAGTAGCAATAGCATAGCGCAGTGTAGCGTTAGCATAACAGACAAACCCTCAGTGTTATAGCATAGAGTAGCAATAGCATAGCGCAGTGTAGCGTTAGCATAACAGACAAACCCTCAGTGTTATAGCATAGAGTAGCAATAGCATAGCGCAGTGTAGCGTTAGCATAACAGACAAACCCTCAGTGTTATAGCATAGAGTAGCAATAGCATAGCGCAGTGTAGCGTTAGCATAACAGACAAACCCTCAGTGTTATAGCATAGAGTAGCAATAGCATAGCGCAGTGTAGCGTTAGCATAACAGACAAACCCTCAGTGTTATAGCATAGAGTAGCAATAGCATAGCGCAGTGTAGCGTTAGCATAACAGACAAACCCTCAGTGTTATAGCATAGAGTAGCAATAGCATAGCGCAGTGTAGCGTTAGCATAACAGACAAACCCTCAGTGTTATAGCATAGAGTAGCAATAGCATAGCGCAGTGTAGCGTTAGCATAACAGACAAACCCTTAGTGTTATAGCATAGAGTAGCAATAGCATAGCGCAGTGTAGCGTTAGCATAACAGACAAACCCTCAGTGTTATAGCATAGAGTAGCAATAGCATAGCGCAGTGTAGCGTTAGCATAACAGACAAACCCTCAGTGTTATAGCATAGAGTAGCAATAGCATAGCGCAGTGTAGCGTTAGCATAACAGACAAAACCTCAGTGTTATAGCATAGAGTAGCAGTATAGCGTAGCGTAGCTCTATAGCATAGAGTGGCAACAGACAAACCCTCAGTGTTATAGAGTAGCAATAGCATAGCGCAGTGTAGCGTTAGCATAACAGACAAACCCTCAGTGTTATAGCATAGAGTAGCAATAGCATAGCACAGTGTAGCGTTAGCATAACAGACAAACCCTCAGTGTTATAGCATAGAGTAGCACTATAGCGTAGCGTAGCTCTATAGCATAGAGTAGCAACAGACAAACCTTCAGTGTTATAGCATAGAGTAGCAATAGCATAGTGCAGAGTAGCAATAGCATAGCGCAGCAATAGACAAACCCTCAGTGCTATAGCATAGAGTAGCAATAGCATAGCGCAGTGTAACGTTAGCATAGCGTAGCACAGTGTAGCGTTAGTATAGCACAGTGTAGCGTTAGCATAGCGTAGTGTAGTGTAGCAATAACAAAGCATAGCATAGTGTAGTGTTAGCATTAGTGTAGTGTTAGCAT
Source organism: Coilia nasus (assembly GCA_027475355.1). Classification (NCBI taxonomy): domain Eukaryota; kingdom Metazoa; phylum Chordata; class Actinopteri; order Clupeiformes; family Engraulidae; genus Coilia; species Coilia nasus. Next base: position 390,483 of record CM050202.1, read on the forward strand.
AGCGTTAGCGTGGGGGGAGTCTGAGAGGCTGTGTGTGTGTGTGTGTGTCTGTGTGTGACGGAGTGAATGAGTGTGTGTGTGTGTACCTGTAGGGGAGTCTGATAGACTGCATGTGGAACGGCGGCCCCTGTGGGTCAGGAATCTGTGTGTGTGTGTGTGTGTGTGTGTGTGCGTGTGTGTGTGTGTGTGTGTACCTGTAGGGGAGTCTGATAGACTGCATGTGGAACGGCGGCCCCTGCGGGTCAGGAATCTGTGTGTGTGTGTGTGTGTGTGTGTGAGTGTGTGTGTGTACCTGTAGGGGAGTCTGATAGACTGCATGTGGAACGGCGCCCCCTGCGGGTCAGGAATCTGTCGCTGACCCTCTTGGCCTCCTCCAGCAGCTGCAGGTTTCTCTGGCGCTCCTCAGAGCTCAGGCAAGGCTCAGGTAGCTCATCCTTTAACAGGTCATACACACCATCTACACACACACACACACACACACACACACACACACACACACACACACAGGTGAGGCTCAGGTAGCTCGTCCTTTAACAGGTCATACACACCATCTACACACACACACACACACACACACACACACACACACACACACACACAGACACACACACAGGTGAGGCTCAGGTAGCTCATCCTTTAACAGGTCATACACACCATCTACACACACACACACACACACACAGACACACACACAGGTGAGGCTCAGGCAGCTCGTCCTTTAACAGGTCATACACACCGTCTACACACACACACACACACACACACACACACACACACACACACACACACACACACAGACACACACACAGGTGAGGCTCAGGTAGCTCATCCTTTAACAGGTCATACACACCGTCTATATACACACACACACACACACACACACACACACACACACACACAGGTGAGGCTCAGGCAGCTCGTCCTTTAACAGGTCATACACACCGTCTACACACACACACACACACACACACACACACACACACAATGGTGAGGCTCAGGCAGCTCGTCCTTTAAGAGGTCATACACACCGTCTACACACACACACACACACACACACACAGACACACACACAGGTGAGGCTCAGGCAGCTCGTCCTTTAACAGGTCATACACACCGTCTACACACACACACACACACACACACACACACACACACACACACACACACACAGGAAGGTCATGGTTTAAAGTGCAGTGCACACACACACACACACACACAGGAAGGTCATGGTTTAAAGTGCACACACACATATATATATACACACACACACACACATATATGAGCACACACACACACACATATATACACACACACACACACATTACATTACATTACATTACACTTAGCTGAGCGACTTACAGATATTTACAGGGTTTCAGTTCCAGTCCCTGGAGCGGTGTGGGGTTAGATGCCTTGCTCAAGGGCATCTCAGCCATGGGTAGGGCGGGATTTGAACCTCCCAAGACCAACTCCACACACACACACACACACACATATACACACACACACACACACACACACACACACACACATATATACACACACACACACACACACACACATATATACACACTCACGCATCTCAGCCATGGGTAGGGCGGGATTTGAACCTCCCAAGACCAACTCCCTAACCACTAGACCACCGCTGCCCCTTCACATGAACATGCTGCATTGACAGGCAGACCGTCAGTAATAGGGATCCCTGTCATTGGCTACTTGACTTCAGCGAATCAGGTCATGTCACTGATAAGGATGGGGGCTGTGATGTGCTAGCTGTAAACCCTGTGCAATATGTTTGTGTTTGATGGTGTTGTTAGCTGTTGCCCCTTATGTAATTTGTTCCATTTTAGGAAACACGTGAAAAAAACCTCTCTTCTGACACTTGTGTGTATTTGCATCCACTTGTCAAGGGCAGCTGACAATGCTAAGGGCAGCTAACAATGCTATGGGCAGCTAACAATGCTATAGGCAGCTAACAATGCTATAGGCAGCTAACAATGCTAAGGACAGTTGACAAT
>CM050202.1:430000-435000 GCA_027475355.1 Coilia nasus
GTAGTCCTGCGTATTGTAGTCCTGCGTATTGTAGTCCTGCGTACTGTAGTCCTGCGTACTGTAGTCCTGTGTACTGTAGTCCTGCGTACTGTAGTCCTGTGTACTGTAGTCCTGCGTATTGTGGTCCTGTGTACTGTAGTCCTGTGTACTGTAGTCCTGTGTACTGTAGTCCTGCGTTCTCCACTCCTGTGGTCTTTACTCTTCTCTCCCGTGTTCTACAGCTGTGTGTGTCCTAGTGAGCAGTAGTTGTGTGTGTCCTAGTGAGCAGTAGCTGTGTGTGTCCTAGTGAGCAGTAGCTGTGTGTGTCCTAGTGAGCAGTAGCTGTGCTGTGAGCAGTAGCTGTGTGTGTCCTAGTGAGCAGAAGCTGTGCTGTGCTGTGCTGTGCTGTGCTGTGAGCAGTAGCTGTGTTGAGCTGCACTCTGTTTCAGGAATATTTGTTACCGTTAGTCGTTAGCACAGCTGCTACTAAGAAGCTCCTTCAGAGATCTTAGAAGCTTGCTTGTCTGCTCTTAGCAACACACATACACACACACACACACACACACACACACACACACACACACACACACACACACACACACACCATCAAAACCAGCTGACATTCTTCCTTTTCCCCTCCCTCCTGTTAAGCTAGTGTCAATCTCCCAACTTACACGCACACACACACGCACACACACACACACCCTCCTGCTAAGCTTGTGTCAGTCTCCCAACAGGACACAATAATACGCTAATGGACACCTTTATTCAGCACGCACTGGTTTACCATATCAAATAAAGCAGACTGACCCCCTCACACACTCCATCCCCCAACACACACACACACACACACACACACACACACACACACACACACACACACACACGCACACACACACACACACATTACCTATCTCTTCAGTTTTATGTCATCTGTATTGCAGACTGAAGTGGATTGTTTTTAGGTTAAAAGGGATTGATTTCTGAATGAATGAATGAATGAATGAATGAATGAATGAATGAATGAATGAATGAATGACTGTGCATTGAGTGCATTTGTGGAAGGATTACTTGACAATCTTAAGTCATGATAAACTTGCCCTGCCTTGCAATAAACCAGATTCCTCATGTCTCCACACTATTTCTCTGTAAACTTGAAGGTGATAGCTTGACAATAGTCACTTTAACTTCGATTTCTGATGCATTAGACATTTTTACAATAACTGGACGTGTGGCCTGGTGATAAACAGCAGCCCCTGGCTGTATTTTTTTCTTGTTTTTGAGGGACGGACACGACATTTTACCTACTTTTCCGATTCCCTGTTTTATTTCCAGCAGCGCCACTAGAGGGCAGCATTTCTCCATCCCCTCGGGCAAAAATGTCACCCGGAAGTGTTTTTGGCCGTGACTAGGAAATGCTCTCTCTGGATAAACGCACTCGCAGATCCACCTGAGATCCACTAGTTTTGTGGTTTCACGTTAGTTGCTGAGAAGAAGACGAAACAGTGATTAAAGCAGACGTACCCCGACTGGAAAAGTGCCTGACCACTGCTCCGCCACCATGTCTCGGGGATCGATAGAAATCCCCCTTCGGGACACGGATGAGGTGAGCTTCTTTACTGTTTATCTCCGGGAAATCCTGGCTAGTAGAGTTGGCTAGCCTTTTACCCAACTTGCTAATGTTGGCTAACTTTACATTGGCAGGTGTTTTATCTTGTATTCTATTAGCTGCCTAACTAAACTTATTAGCTTCGCAGGCGACAGGTGTGGTTCTTACAAACCTTACAAAGGATAGTTATGGAAATGGGGAGTGAAAGCAAGAATGTGTTTCTGTAGCAAACGTTCAGCGAAGCGACTGCGCTAGCACTCACTCGTAGGCATGCTAACATGCTAACGTGTCAACAATCCAAGAGGCGCGGAGTGTCTGTGTGAGGAGCGGGCGGACTGCGGTGGTCAGGATCAGAATCAGTTTTATTATCCAAGTATACTTACATATACAAGCAGTTTGACTCCTGTAGATGTTATAGACATATAGTAGTATACATTCAATAGACGAGTGGAAATGTGGACTCATACTGTACAATAGAGACAACAATAGACATATAGGTTATAATGTACATATAGGCAATAATATACATATAGTCACATAATGTACATATAGTCACATAATGTACAAGTAGGCCATAACATGCATAATATCCATAATGTTCAAGTAGGCCATAACATGCATAATATCCATAATGTTCAAGTAGGCCATAACGCATAATATCCATAATGTTCAAGTAGGCCATAACATGCATAATATCCATAATGTTCAAGTAGGCCATAACACATAATATCCATAATGTTCAAGTAGGCCATAACGCATAATATCCATAATGTTCAAGTAGGCCATAACGCATAATATCCATAATGTTCAAGTAGGCCATACTGATACGACCAGTGCACCACCTGTGTTTGTGTTGTGACCAGATGGTTACTTGTTGCTGTAGTGACTGTGTGCTGCCGACAGCGTTTACTGTAATGGCACATGCTGAGACAATAGCATGTTACATGCAGCTGTTGCCACTGTGTGTGTGTGTGTGTGTGTGTGTGTGTGTCTGTGTGTGTGTGTGTCCTTACAGGTGATCGAGCTGGACTTCGACCAGCTGCCGGAGGGAGATGAGGTCATCAGCATCCTCAAGCAGGAACACACACAGCTGCACATATGGATCGCTCTCGCTGTAAGTGTGTGTGGGTGTGTTTAATGTGACGCGTGTGTGTGTGTGTGTGTGTGTGTGTGTGTGTGTGTGTAATGTGACGTGTGTGTCCTGTAGCTGGAGTACTGCAAGCGGGGGATTGTGTGTGTGATTGTGACGTGTGTGCGCGTGTGTGTGTGTTGCAGCTGGAGTACTACAAGCAGGGCAGTGTGAGAGTGTGTGATTAATCTGACGAGTGTGTGTGTGTGTGTGTGTGTGTGTGTGTTGCAGCTGGAGTACTATAAGCAGGGCAAGACGGAGGACTTTGTGAAGCTGCTGGAGGCGGCGCGTATCGACGGGAACCTGGACTACCGCGACCACGAGAAGGACCAGATGACCTGCCTGGACACGCTGGCCGCGTACTACGTGCAGCAGGCGCGCAGGGAGAAGAACAAGGACGCCAAGAAGGAGCTCATCACCCAGGCCACGCTACTCTACACCATGGCCGACAAGATCATCATGTACGACCAGGTGTGTGTGTGTGTGTGTGTGTGTGTGTGTGTGTGTGTGTGTGTGTGTGTGTGTGTGTGTGTGTGCCACGCTACTCTACACCATGGCCGACAAGATCATCATGTACGACCAGGTGTGTGTGTGTGTGTGTGTGTGTGTGTGTGTGTGTGTGCCACGCTGCTCTACACCATGGCCGACAAGATCATCATGTACGACCAGGTGTGTGTGTGTGTGTGTGTGTGTGTGCGCAACGCTTCATTACACCATGCCCGACAAGATCATCATGTGTGTGTGTGAGGGATTTCGGATGTGCAGAATTGTGATGCACATTCTCTAACCTATTGTTTCATGTTTCTGTGTGTATGTGTGTGTGTGTGTGTGGTAGAACCATCTGCTGGGAAGAGCCTGTTTCTGCCTGCTGGAGGGTGATAAGATGGATCAGGCCGACGCCCAGTTTCACTTCGTCCTCAACCAGTCCACCAATAACATCCCTGCTCTCCTAGGTAACCAAGCAATAACATCCCTGCTCTCCTAGCTAACCAACCAATCAGATCCCTAGTCTCTTAGGTAACCAACCAATCGCATCCCTGCTCTCCTAGGTAACCAACAAACACATCCCTGCTCTCCTAGGTAACCAAGCAATCACATCCCTAGTGTCTTAGGTAACCAACCAATCGCATTCCTGCTCTCCTAGGTAACCAACAACACGTTCTCGCTCTCTATTGCGCTATCACACTCTCTCTCTCTCTCCCTCCCTCCCTCTCTCCCTCCCTCCCTCCCTCTCTCTCTCTCTCTCTCTCTCTCTCTCTCTCTCCCTCCCTCCCTCCCTCTCATAATGTGGCTGTTTTATGCACGCAAGGCAGTAGAGCAAAAACAAACTGAATGCAATCTCTGAGCTGAGCTAGTGTATTTCATTAGTGTTTTATTTTATTCATCACAAATAGGCAACATCCCATCACAACTTGCTGCCCATGCGGACATATTATGAACAAGCAAGTACCCTGAAACAGTTATAAAGTTATGTATGCAACTCAATGTGATGGATGGGTGCTGTGTAATTGGGCCTCATTTTGGAGATAGTGGGAGATGCGGCGGGAGACAGTCCCAGAGAGCAGCACTTGTTCCAGCTCCGCGGCCAGTTTATCCCCGTGCATAATCCCACTCGCTATTGCCGCTGGGTTTGGTAAAGTTTCCCCAAGCGCGTGTGGCTTTTTTGTCTGCACAATTAAATATGCCACCTCACATGAAGCCTTCTGTGCCTGTGCAGAGATAGCGGTTTGCTTAGTGAGGGCTTTCTTCTGCCCCTGTAACTCTCTTTTCTGCTGAAAACGTCACTGGGTTTATCTGTGAGGCTGGGATGTTTGGTGTTCATAAATAAATAATTTATCTGTAAGTTGCTCTGGATAAGAGCGTCAGCTAAGTGTAATGTAATAATAATGTAATAATTTCGCCCGTTTAGACTCTCGTGTGCGAGGACTTCAGAGCACACATCGCACTGAGGGTGTTGTGCCTGAGTGGTAATAATCCACGTGCTCTCAGCGCACTGAGGGTGTTGTGCCTGAGTGGTAATAATCCACGTGCTCTCAGCGCACTGAGGGTGCTGTGCCTGAGTGGTAATAATCCACGTGCTCTCAGCGCACTGAGGGTGCTGTGCCTGAGTGGTAATAATCCACGTGCTCTCAGCGCACTGAGGGTGTTGTGCCTGAGTGGTAATAATCCACGTGCTCTCAGCGCACTGAGGGTGCTGTGCCTGAGTGGTAATAATCCACGTGCTCTCAGCGCACTGAGGGTGTTGTGCCTGAGTTGTAATAATCCACGTGCTCTCAGCGCACT
>CM050202.1:440000-442500 GCA_027475355.1 Coilia nasus
TTGTTTACAAATCGCACCACTAGCCACAGTGCTCTGCTAAAAGCCGGGCCCTGTCTAGAGTGTTTGTTTTAGGTCACCTGTAACTCTGACCTGACTTGTTTACAACTGTGTTGTACTGTATGTACATATGTGTACAAGAGTGTGTACGTGTGTGTGTGTAGTTGTGTGTGTGAGTGAATCTGTGTAGTCCCCCAATAGTGTATGTAGGCACTGTTACGTATCTGTCTTGTCCATACTGTGTTCTAACAGTTGCGTGTATCACCAATTGTTCCCGGTGAAACGTTGTCTCGTCTCACTATGTACTGTGTGTATGGCTGAAACCACAATAAGAACCTACTTGACTTGTGTGTGTGTGTGTGTGTGTGTGTGTGTGTGTGTGTGTAGGTGTTGAAGGCCTACCCCAACAACTATGAGACCACACACACACACACACACACCATGATGATGATGATGATGATCGTGTATGTGTATGTGTGTATAGGTGTTGAAGGCCTACCCCAACAACTATGAGACCACACACACACACACACCATGATGATGATGATGATGATGATGATGATGATGATGATCGTGTGTGTGTGTGTGTGTATGTGTGTATAGGTGTTGAAGGCCTACCCCAACAACTATGAGACCACACACACACACACACACGATGATGATGATGATGATGATGATCGTGTGTGTGTGTGTGTGTATGTGTGTATAGGTGTTGAAGGCCTACCCCAACAACTATGAGACCACACACACACACACACCATGATGATGATGATGATGATGATGATGATCGTGTGTGTGTGTGTGTGTGTATGTGTGTGTAGGTGTTGAAGGCCTACCCCAACAACTATGAGACCACACACACACACACACCATGATGATGATGATGATGATGATCATGTGTGTGTGTGTGTGTGTGTATGTGTGTATAGGTGTTGAAGGCCTACCCCAACAACTATGAGACCACACACACACACACACCATGATGATGATGATGATGATGATCATGTGTGTGTGTGTGTGTGTGTGTGTGTGTATGTGTGTATAGGTGTTGAAGGCCTACCCCAACAACTATGAGACCATGAAGATCCTCGGATCTCTCTACGCCGCCTCCGACAGCCAGGACAAGAGGGACATTGCCAAGGTAACACACACACACACACACACTCACCTCACACACTCACCTCACACACACACCTCACACACTCACCTCACACACACACCTCACACACACACCTCACACACTCACCTCACACACACACCTCACACACACACACCTCACACACACACCTCACACACACACACCTCACACACACACCTCACACACACACCTCACACACTATATGCCTCACACACACACCTCACACACACACCTCACACACACTCACCTCACACACTCACCTCACACACACTATATGCCTCCTCAGACAGCCAGGGATTTGGGAAAGTGACAAAGCAGAAACTGGATGATGGCGTGTGTGTGTGTGTGTGTGTGTGTGTGTGTGTGTGTGTGTGTGTGTGTGTGTGTGTGTAGGGCCACCTGAAGAAGGTGACAGAGCAGTACCCTACCTGTGTGTGTGTGTGTGTGTGTAGGGCCACCTGAAGAAGGTGACTGAGCAGTACCCTGACTGTGTGTGTGTGTGTGTGTGTGTGTGTAGGGCCACCTGAAGAAGGTGACTGAGCAGTATCCTGACTGTGTGTGTGTGTGTGTGTGTGTGTGTGTAGGGCCACCTGAAGAAGGTGACAGAGCAGTACCCTACCTGTGTGTATGTGTGTGTGTGTGTGTGTGTGTAGGGCCACCTGAAGAAGGTGACTGAGCAGTACCCTGACTGTGTGTGTGTGTGTGTGTGTGTGTGTGTGTAGGGCCACCTGAAGAAGGTGACTGAGCAGTACCCTGACTGTGTGTGTGTGTGTGTGCGTGTGTGTGTGTGTGTGTAGGGCCACCTGAAGAAGGTGACTGAGCAGTATCCTGACTGTGTGTGTGTGTGTGTGTGTGTGTGTGTGTGTGTAGGGCCACCTGAAGAAGGTGACAGAGCAGTACCCTACCTGTGTGTGTGTGTGTGTGTGTGTGTGTAGGGCCACCTGAAGAAGGTGACTGAGCAGTACCCTGACTGTGTGTGTGTGTGTGTGTGTGTGTAGGGCCACCTGAAGAAGGTGACTGAGCAGTACCCTGACTGTGTGTGTGTGTGTGTGTGTGTGTGTGTGTGTAGGGCCACCTGAAGAAGGTGACTGAGCAGTACCCTGACTGTGTGTGTGTGTGTGTGTGTGTGTGTGTGTAGGGCCACCTGAAGAAGGTGACTGAGCAGTACCCTGACGATGTGTGTGTGTGTGTGTCTGTGTGTGTGTGTGTGTGTGTGTGTAGGGCCACCTGAAGAAGGTGACTGAGCAGTACCCTGACGATGTGGAGGCCTGGATTGAACTGGCTCAGATCCTGGAGCAGACCGACATCCAGGTGAGCACAAATACAACACCACTGTGTGTGTGTGTGTCTGTGTGTGTGTGTGTG
>CM050202.1:452500-472500 GCA_027475355.1 Coilia nasus
ACTGGCTACATGATAACGCTAGCAATGAAAGCATTACACTACTGGCTACATGATAACCCTAGCAGTGAGAGACTACTGGCTACATGATGACACTAGCAATGAAAGACTACTGGCTACATGATAACGCTAGCAATGAAAGACTACTGGCTACATGATAACGCTAGCAATGAAAGCATTACACTACTGCTACATGATAACGCTAGCAATGAAAGACTACTGGCTACATGATAACGCTAGCAATGAAAGCATTACACTACTGGCTATATGATGACGCTAGCAAAGAAAGACTACTGGCTACATGATAACCCTAGCAGTGAGAGACTACTGGCTACATGATGACACTAGCAATGAAAGACTACTGGCTACATGATAACGCTAGCAATGAAAGACTACTGGCTACATGATAACGCTAGCAATGAAAGCATTACACTACTGCTACATGATAACGCTAGCAATGAAAGACTACTGGCTACATGATAACGCTAGCAATGAAAGCATTACACTACTGCTACATGATAACGCTAGCAATGAAAGACTACTGGCTACATGATAACGCTAGCAATGAAAGACTACTGCTACATGATAACGCTAGCAATGAAAGACTATTGGCTACATGTTAACCCTAGCAGTGAGAGACTACTGGCTACATGATGACACTAGCAATGAAAGACTACTGGCTACATGATAACGCTAGCAATGAAAGCATTACACTACTGGCTACATGATAACCCTAGCAGTGAGAGACTACTGGCTACATGATGACACTAGCAATGAAAGACTACTGGCTACATGATGACACTAGCAATGAAAGACTACTGGCTACATGATAACGCTAGCAATGAAAGCATTACACTACTGCTACATGATAACGCTAGCAATGAAAGACTACTGGCTACATGATAACGCTAGCAATGAAAGCATTACACTACTGGCTATATGATGACGCTAGCAATGAAAGACTACTGGCTACATGATAACCCTAGCAGTGAGAGACTACTGGCTACATGATGACACTAGCAATGAAAGACTACTGGCTACATGATAACGCTAGCAATGAAAGACTACTGGCTACATGATAGCGCTAGCAATGAAAGCATTACACTACTGCTACATGATAACGCTAGCAATGAAAGACTACTGGCTACATAATAACACCAGTATGAAGGCTGTGCATTAGATAAATACTTGCAGTTATTGTGATCAAACAGTGCGTATGTGTGTATGTATTTTGTGTGTGCGTTTGCATGTATGTGTATGTATGTCTGTGTGTGTGTATGTGTAGGGGCGGTGCTGGCCCATAAGGGCTACTTCCGTGAGGCGCGAGACGTCTTCGCTCAGGTGCGAGAGGCCACAGCAGACATGAGCGACGTCTGGCTCAACCTGGCACACATCTACGTGGAGCAGAGACAATACATCAGCGCAGTGCAGATGGTACACACACACACACACACACATACACACACACACACACACACACACATCTACGTGGAGCAGAGACAGTACATCAGTACAGTGCAGATGGTACACACACACACGCGCACACACACACACACACACACACACACACACACACACACACACACACACACACACACACACACACACACACACCCCGGTCGATTATCATGCCTCTGAAGTATCCTTGCGTGTGTGTGTGTGTGCAGTATGAGAACTGTCTGAAGAAGTTCTACAAGCACCAGAACACGGAGGTTCTGCTGTATCTGGCCCGCGCCTACTTCAAGTGCGGAAAACTACAGGAGTGTAAGCAGACCCTGCTCAAGGTAACACACACACACACACACATACACACATACACACACACACACACACACTACAGGAGTGTAAGCAGACCCTGCTCAAGGTAACACACACACACACACACATACACACATACACACACACACACACACACTACAGGAGTGTAAGCAGACCCTGCTCAAGGTAACACACACACACACACACGCACACACACACACACACATACACACATACACACTCTACAGGAGTGTAAGCAGACCCTGCTCAAGGTAACACACACACACACACACACACACACATATACACACATACACACACACACACACTACAGGAGTGTAAGCAGACCCTGCTCAAGGTAACACACACACACACACACACATACACACATACACACACACACACACACACTACAGGAGTGTAAGCAGACCCTGCTCAAGGTAACACACACACATACACACACGCACACACACACACACACACACATACACACATACACACTCTACAGGAGTGTAAGCAGACCCTGCTCAAGGTAACACACACACACACACACACACACATACACACACACTACAGGAGTGTAAGCAGACCCTGCTCAAGGTAACACACACACAGACATATTACAGGGGTGCTAGTAACACACACACTCACACGCACACGTGCACACACACACACACACACATAGACACACACAATAATGACTTTGGATGTCTCTAACTTCCAGTCTGCTATTTACCAACACACACGCGCACACAAACACACACACGTGCACACAGACATATAGAAGCACGTACGCTAGACTGAGAATCTCATCACGGCACAGGAGGAGTGCTTTGACCTTTGACCTTGACCTTGAGGAGTGGTTGCCTAATTTAGCTGTGAAGTTAAAATCCTCTCTTGTCAACCAAGTTCAAACAGTGTAAGCCATCTGTGTTGTAGTTGCTGCAGGACCTGTGTGTGTACGTGTTTACCTGTGTGTGTGTGTGTGTGTGTGTGTTTACCTGTGTGTGTATGTGTGTGTGTGTTTACCTGTGTGTGTGTGTATGTGTTTACCTGTGTGTGTGTGTGTGTGTGTGTGTGTGTGTGTGTGTGTTTACCTGTGTGTGTTTGTGCGTGTGTTTGTATGTGTTTACCTGTGTGTGTGTGTGTGTGTGTGTGTGTGTGTTTACCTGTGTGTGCGTATGTGTTTACCTGTGTGTGTGTGTGTGTGTGTGTGTGTGTGTGTTGTAGGCGCGTCACGTAGCCCCGAGCGACACGGTGCTGATGTTTAACGTAGCGCTGGTGCTACAGCGGTTAGCGACGCTCGTGCTAAAGGACGAGAAGAGCAACCTGAAGGCCGTACTCTCTGCCGTCAAGGAGCTTGAACTAGCACACAGGTACACACACACACACACACACACACACACAGCCTGAAGGCCGTACTCTCTGCCGTTAAGGAGCTGGAACTAGCACACAGGTACACACACACACACACACACACACACACACACACACACACACACAGCCTGAAGGCCGTAATCTCTGCCGTCAAGGAGCTGGAGCTACCACACAGGTACACACACACACACACACACACACACTCAGCCTGAAGGCCTTACTCTCCGCTGTTAAGGAGCTACAGCTAGCACACAGGTACACACACACACACACATACACGCACGCACACACGCACACACACACACACACAGGCTGTGACATCAACCATTCAAGTGTTCAGTCAGGGGAAGTAGCTGAGAGTATGAGGCATGTAGACACTCTGATTGGTTACTGCCAAACTGTCATAGCTCATCGCGACCACGCCCAAAACACTTGCATCGCGACCACGCCCAAAACACTTGCATCGCGACCACGCCCAAAACACTTGCATCGCGACCACGCCCAAAACACTTGCATCGCGACCACGCCCAAAACACTTGCATCGCGACCACGCCCAAAACACTTGCATCGTGACCACGCCCAAAACACTTGCATCGCGACCACGCCCAAAACACTTGCATCGTGACCCTGCCAAAACACTTGCATCGTGACCACGCCCAAAACACTTGCATCGCGACCACGCCCAAAACACTTGCATCGCCGAAAACACTACCCGCTATGCCATCTCTTAGCTACTCGCTATGCCTCCATGCCATCTCTTGGCTACCCACTATGCCATCTCTTGGCTACCCACTATGCCATCTCTTAGCTACACACTATGCCATCTCTTGGCTACCCACTATGCCATCTCTTAGCTACCCACTATGCCTTCTCTTAGCTACACACTATGCCATCTCTTAGCTACACACTATGCCATCTCTTAGCTACACACTATGCTATCTCTTAGCAACCAACACTCTGGCATAGGTATTGTACCCGAGTGCACTGAGCCCCAAAGCTTCTTTGACCCGTGTGATCGCCTGGTTCCGTACCGGGGTGCAGTACGCTAGTACACTTGGGGGAGGAGGAGGAGGGGTGCAGTATGCTAGTACGCTAGTACGCTAGTACGCGTGAAGAGGTGGAGTCAGGTTGCAGTATGCCAGTATGCTAGTATGGGGGCAGTATGCTAGTACGCGTGGGAGAGGTGGAGTGAGGGTGCAGTATGCTAGTATGCTAGTATGCGTGAAGAGGTGGAGTCAGGGTGCAGTATGCTAGTATGCTAGTATGCGTGAAGAGGTGGAGTGAGGGTGCAGTATGCTAGTATGCTAGTACGCGTGGGAGAGGTGGAGTGAGGATGCAGTATGCTAGTATGCTAGTACGCGTGGGAGAGGTTGAGTCAGGGTGCAGTATGCTAGTATGCTAGTACGCGTGGGAGAGGTGGAGTGAGGGTGCAGTATGCTAGTATGCTAGTAAGCGTGGGAGAGGTGGAGTCAGGGTGCAGTATGCTAGTATGCTAGTATGCTAGTACGTGTGGGAGAGGTGGAGTGAGGGTGCAGTATGCTAGTACGCTAGTACGCGTGGGAGAGGTGGAGACAGGGTGCAGTATGCTAGTATGCTAGTACGCGTGAAGAGGTGGAGTCAGGGTGCAGTTTGCTAGTACGCGTGGGAGAGGTGGAGTGAGGGTGCAGTATGCTAGTATGCTAGTACGCGTGGGAGAGGTGGAGTGAGGGTGCAGTATGCTAGTATGCTAGTATGCGTGAAGAGGTGGAGTCAGGGTGCAGTATGCTAGTATGCTAGTACGCGTGGGAGAGGTGGAGTGAGGGTGCAGTATGCTAGTATGCTAGTACGTGTGGGAGAGGTGGAGTCAGGGTGCAGTATGCTAGTATGCTAGTATGCGTGGGAGAGGTGGAGTCAGGGTGCAGTATGCTAGTATGCTAGTACGCGTGAAGAGGTGGAATCAGTGGGCAGTATGCTAGTATGCTAGTACGCGTGGGAGAGGTGGAGTCAGGGTGCAGTATGCTAGTATGCTAGTACGTGTGGGAGAGGTGGAGTCAGGGTGCAGTATGCTAGTATGCTAGTACGCGTGGGAGAGGTGGAGTCAGGGTGCAGTATGCTAGTATGCTAGTACGCGTGGGAGAGGTGGAGTCAGGGTGCAGTATGCTAGTACGTGTGAAGAAGTGGAGTCAGGGTGCAGTTGGACTACGCACGGTACGCATGTAGGTTGATTATCAGTTCCATTCAACAGTCACACAGATCGTAAAGAATTCTGTTGTTATGGAAATAAAACTTTCTCTGCTCCCTCCCTCTCCCCTTCTCTCTCCCTCTCTCTCTCTCTTTCTCTCCCCCTCTCTCTCCCTCTCTCTTTCTCTCCTTCCCTCTCTCTCTCCCTTTCTCTCTCTCTCTCTTTTTCTCACACAGGTATTTTAGCTACCTGAGTAAGGCCGGAGATAAGATGCGCTTTGACCTAGCACTGGCTGCCTCTGAGGCCCGGTAAGTGTGTGTGTGTGTGTGTGTGTGTGTGTGTGTGTGTGTGTGTGTGTGTGTGTGTGTGTGTGTAAACAGCGCTTTGACCTAGCACTGGCCGCATCTGAGGCCCGGTAAGTAAGTGTGTGTGTGTGTGTGTAAACAGCGCTTTGACCTAGCACTGGCCGCATCTGAGGCCCGGTAAGTGTGTGTGTGAGGCAGTGTGTGTGAGGCAGTGTGTGTGTGTGTGTGTGTGTGTGTAATGTGTATTATATGTGTGTGTGTGTGTGTGTGTGTAATGTGTATTATATGTGTGTGTGTAATGTGTGTGTGTAATGTATATTATATGTGTGTGTGTGTGTGTGTGTGTGTAATGTGTATTATATGTGTGTGTGTGTGTGTAATGTGTATTATATGTGTGTGTGTGTGTGTGTGTGTGTAGGCAGTGCTCTGATCTCCTGAGCCAGGCACAGTACCATGTTGCTCGAGCGCGGAAGCAGGACGAGGAGGAGAAGGAGCTGAGGGCCAAGCAGGAGCAGGAGAGAGACCTCCTCAGACAGCAGATCATTAAGCAGCAGGTGTGTGTGTGTGTGTGTGTGTGTGTGTGTGTGTGTGTGTGTGTGTGTGTGTGTGTGAGAGAGAGAGAGAGAGAGAGACCTCCTCAGACAGCAGATCATTAAGCAGCAGGTGTGTGTGTGTGTGTGTGTGTGTGTGTGTGTGTGTGTGTGTGTGTGTGTGTGTGTGTGAGAGAGAGAGAGAGACCTCCTCAGACAGCAGATCATTAAGCAGCAGGTGTGTGTGTGTGTGTGTGTGTGTGTGTGTGTGTGTGTGTGTGTGTGTGTGTGTGTGAGAGAGAGAGAGAGACCTCCTCAGACAGCAGATCATCAAGCAGCAGGTGTGTGTGTGTGTGTGTGTGTGTGTGTGTGTGTGTGAGAGAGAGACCTCCTCAGACAGCAGATGATCAAGCAGCAGGTGTGTGTGTGTGTGTGTGAGAGAGAGAGAGACGTCCTCAGGTAGCAGATGATCGAGCAGCAGGTGTGTGTGAGAGAGAGAGAAGTGTATCCCATGTGTGTGTGTATAACCTGTCGTGTGTGTGTGTGTGTGTGTGTGTGAGAAGCGGTCTAAGGAGGTTAGAGGAGTAGAAGTGTGTGTGTGTGTGTGTGTGTGTGTGTGTGTATAACCTGTCGTGTGTGTGTGTGTGTGTGTGTGTAAACAGTGTTTTGACCTAGTGATTAGAAGGAGAAGCGGTCTAAGGGCTCATTCACACCAAACACTCTGCATATACAGGGCGTGCCTATACAAATGTGACCGGCCACACCAAACACTCTGCATATACAGGGCGTGCGTATACAAATGTGACCGGCCACACCAAACACTCTGCGTATACAGGGCGTGCTTATAGAAATGTGACCGGCCACACCAAACACTCTGCGTATACAGGGCGTGCCTATACAAATGTGACCGGCCACACCAAACACTCTGCATATACAGGGCGTGCTTATAGAAATGTGACCGGCCACACCAAACACTCTGCATATACAGGGCGTGCCTATACAAATGTGACCGGCCACACCAAACACTCTGCATATACAGGGCGTGCGTATACAAATGTGACCGGCCACACCAAACACTCTGCGTATACAGGGCGTGCCTATACAAATGTGACCGGCCACACCAAACACTCTGCGTATACAGGGCGTGCTTATAGAAATGTTTGGTACACAGGTGACGTCATGTTGGGGAGACGACCTGTAGATGACAGACCGAAAACCATAGAGACAGACGAGAGCAAGGGACAAGCCAGCGTGTTTAGCAGCAGTAGATAAATACATAGATACATCCATATATATATATATATGTAGATAGATATACAGATCGACCAACGACCAAAACGCACTCACTTTCCTACAGCACAAGCTTTCCACAGCAGTTCCCATGGGGCAGCACCGCCCACACAAACACCTGTGCGAAACACAGCAACACGGACGCTTAGTCTCTCGTTGTCGGTAAGCGGTGTTGATGATAGTGATGAGGAGTGTATGAAACGTGCTATATGAATGAACTTGTCTTGCCTTACGAATTTAATCATACTGAAGAAACATTGTGAAGATATGATGAGCCTATTCGGCAGCGGCAAGGTTTGCAACATTTAGCTTAACTCTACTAGATGAAGATGTTGGAGCTAGTAGGCTGTCACTGCAAAGTGAGATAAAGTGGATCTTCCAAATAGAATATACCGGCACTTATCTGAACTAACAACATAACCACTGCCACTAGATATAAAGAAAACGTGTTAGCAGCTACTCACTCAGTAAAACATTTTATTGTATGCATTGCTGATCGTACACTAGGTCCAGCGGTCATTGCTGATCGTACACTAGGTCCAGCGGTCATTGCTGATCGTACACTAGGTACAGCGGTCATTGCTGCGTTGCTTCATGAGAGCAACTCACCAGGAGGCTTCACCAACTCCACTCATTCTCTGACCACAAACTTAACTGGCTTTGACCATCAGTTCTTGGCCATTGCTCGTTTAGACACTCGTCTAACAGGTTCAAAACTGTATGTTGGCTGCGGGCCAACATAAGTATTATTTATGGTTCTTGCAACCTCTTCCTCATCCCAGCTAGTCGCAGTTCTAGCAAAAATCGTATTGATTAGACCCATCTCTGCTGACGGTGCCTGTCCACTATCGCGTCCGATTTGCCGCGTTGCATGCATTCAATTCATTTAAAATGGAGTCCGTCAAGCCGGTATGGCCATCCTCGCAAAGCCTTGCGTTGTGAAGCGTGGCGTTGACGCTACAGTGTGAAACCACAGTAAGGCTACCTTCTCAACGTCCCCAACGTGACGTCATCACCAAATTGCGTTAAAAAAAAAAAAAAAAAGGACAATAAATAGATTAAAAACAGATTTTAGAGCCATTTTTTAAATGGTGTACATATCTTGAGTGCTTTAAGTACCTTCTAATTGACAGTGGTGGTTAACCTGCAACACGCCCTTTAAGCTGTGTAACTTTGACTGTAAATGCTACATAAGAAGGAACGAGAACTCTCTCCTTGAGACGTTCACGTAGTCAGAAACTTTTTCCAGAGTGTACAGAATGCAATCGGATCCTCTAACAGAGAGCACTTACAGAGAGTGTTGACGGAGGGGAGGCGGGAAATCCCCCTTTATGCAGAGCAGAGTCAAGACTCGTTTCATTGAAATGAATGGGACACTTGTGGTCGTTAGGTCTTTCTGGAGTTGTTGTTTGTTTAGACCATGTGTCATAATCTGCAACTGTTTGTGATCATTTCAAGCCTAATAGTCTAAGTTGTTACTGTTTGGATTTTGAGAAAATGAACTTTACTTCAGGTCAGGCAGTAACACTTACTGTGTTGTTGTTAGCGCGCTAACGCTAGTGAACTACGCTAACGTAATGTTTTAAATTGAAAGCTGTCACTTTGTCACCAACACCCACCTAGACACTGCTACCGATATTAGCTCAAGCGGACAAAGTAATATAAAGGTATAAGGTTACAGCAATGTGTTAAATTCAAGGTGAGTCAATCACTGTTAGCGTTTAGCACATTGGTGTTGTCAGTTACTACCATTCACTTAAATGAGCTAGTTCGTTAGCTTGCTAGCTCTCTGTACAGACACACTAGGAGTTTGTTGGCACCATAAGATCTTTGGTACTATTTCAGCTTTCGTGTGGTCATTGTTTTTGCATTAAAGGGAGATATTTAGCTGATAGCAGGGGGCAACAAGACTTGTTTAAGTGTTACTAGCCAAAACCTCCCATTACAGCATAGTCTCGATTTGCAATGGGCGATTAATTTGAATAATGCTTGAATTGACTGGTGCTAATGATTAAATCTTGATTGCATTTACTGCAGTATACAACAGTAATACTGTAGTAAAAACTGCAGCTTTGATACTGCAATACAGCTGGTAGTGCAGCAGTAGTTGCTAAATCATTAGCATCTCAGTCATAATACCACACCTCAGTGACAGTCTATAGGGGGGGAGGGCTTATCTTAATGTCATGCAAATGGACAGCATTCTGCCCCACAGCGCTAGAGTGAGGCAATCTTCAAGAGGAGTTTTCTCAGTTTTGTGTTTTAAGGTGTGCATGCTTTCAAATGGCCACAAATTCTTCAAATATCAGATTTCCATGTGTAATACATCATTGGAAATGTAA
Organism: Coilia nasus; assembly: GCA_027475355.1. Classification (NCBI taxonomy): domain Eukaryota; kingdom Metazoa; phylum Chordata; class Actinopteri; order Clupeiformes; family Engraulidae; genus Coilia; species Coilia nasus. Next base: position 462,261 of record CM050202.1, read on the forward strand.
TACACTTTCAGAATCTGTGAAAAACTCAAAAGGCCTCTGGGACGACTTGTGGTCAGTTTGGCCGTGGTCGGTCACAATTATATTGTACACGGTTACATGCTGCACACGCTCAAGTCAGTCTGAATCAGGCCTACAGAGGCGGAGGAGCAGATGAAGTTGCTGGAGCAGAGAGCTCAGTACTTGTGTGAATAACCTGTCGTGTGTGTGTGTGTGTGTGTGTGTGTGTGTGTGTGTGTGTGCAGGAGGAGAAGCGGTCCAAGGAGGCGGAGGAGCAGAAGAAGCTGCTGGAGCAGAGAGCTCAGTATGTGGAGAAGACCAAGAACCTGCTCACCTTCACCGACTCAGACCTGCCCCGCGACAAGAAGAGGAGTGCAGGAGGAGGGGGAGGAGGAAGGGTGAGAAACACACACACACACACACACACACACACACACACACACACACACACACTCACACTCACTGTGGTTCAGTTGTGATGGTTAATATGAACAGATGCTAGATGCAGAATAACATAAAGTAAGCTTACAAGATAAAATTAGTAGGGGTAGTCTTTAGCTAACATTAGTAGGGATTGTCTTTAGCTAACGTTAGGAGGGGTAGTCTTTCGCTAACATTAGTAGGGATAGTCTTTAGCTAACATTAGTAGGGGTAGTCTTTAGCTAACATTAGTAGGGATTGTCTTTAGCTAACATTAGTAGGGGTAGTCTTTAGCTAACATTAGTAGGGATTGTCTTTAGCTAACATTAGTAGGGATTGTCTTTAGCTAACATTAGTAGGGGTAGTCTAGCTAACATTAGTAGGGATTGTCTTTAGCTAACATTAGTAGGGATAGTCTTTAGCTAACATTAGTAGGGGTAGTCTAGCTAACATTAGTAGGGATAGTCTTTAGCTAACATTAGTAGGGGTAGTCTTTCTCTAGCATTAGTAGGGATAGTCTTTAGCTAACATTAGTAGGGGTTGTCTAGCTAACATTAGTAGGAATGGTCTTTAGCTAACATTAGTAGGGGTAGTCTTTCGCTAGCATTAGTAGGGATAGTCTTTAGCTAATATTAGTAGGGATAGTCTTTAGCTAACATTAGTAGGGGTAGTCTTTAGCTAACATTAGTAGGGGTAGTCTTTAGCTAACATTATTAGGGGTAGTCTAGTTAACATTAGTAGGAATAGTCTTTTAGCTAACATTAGTAGGGGTAGTCTTTCGCTAGCATTAGTAGGGATAGTCTTTAGCTATAATTAGTAGGGATAGTCTTTAGCTAACATTTGTAGTAGTCGTCTAGCTAACATTAGTAGGGATAGTCAAGCTAACATTAGTAGGGGTAGTCTTTAGGTAACATTAGTGGGAAAAGTCTTTAGCTAACATTAGTAAGAAAAGTCTGTAGCTAACATTAGTAGGTATAGTCTTTAGCTAACATTAGTAGGGGTAGTCAAACCAACATTAATGGGCATAACATTAGTTAGCTTTAACGCAGACAGTTGGATAACATATTGAGGATATTCATCTGCTAACGCTAATTAAGATTAGACTGACATGACCAGGTAAAGCCATCACCTAACATTCATAGGGATAGTTGTTAGCTAATACTTACTGGGATAGTTGTTATCTTACATTAACATGGGTAGTTATATCCACTGGGATAGTTGTTAGCTTACATTAACATGGGTATTTGTGAGCTTACATTACCATGGGTAGTTGTTAGCTTACATTACCATGGGTAGTTATGATCACTGGGATAGTTGTTATCTTACATTAACTTGGGTAGTTAAATTCACTGGGATAGTTGTGAGCTGACATCAATGAGAATAACAGTTAGCAATATTGAGAATAGCATTAGCTAAAATCAGGAGTGATAACTTTAACCAAGATACTAATGGGGATAGTGTTAGCTAACATATATGGATGTAGCTTTAGCTAAGATTAATGAGGATTAATGAGTAATTAGCTAACAGTGATAAAAATAGTCATTAGCAAACAGTTTTTGGGATCTTGTGCTAATATACAACTGAGTGGAGAGAAGGATGTGTGTTGTGTGCCGTAACGGTGCTGATGTTCTAACGGTGTGTTCTCCGGTGGTTGTGGTGTGCAGCGTAAGAAGGGCGGCGACATGGAGGAGTTTGTGAACGACGAGTCGGACGAGGACCTGCCCTCCAGGAAGAAGAAGAGGAGGAAGGGCAGCGGCAGCGAGGGGGAGGGGGAGGGGGAGGGCGGCGACAAGAAGCCACGCAAGAAGAGACGCAGGTGTGTGTGTGTGTGTGTCTGTCTGTGTGTGTGTGTGTGTGTGTGTGTCTTTGATTGGCGGGGAGGGGGAGGGGGGCGACAAGAAGCCACGCAAGAAGAGACGCAGGTGTGTGTGTGTGTGTGTGTGTGTGTGCGTCTTATCTCACTGGTGTGTGTATCATATGTGTGTGTCTTTCTTTATGTGCACTTACAGCTGGGCGGTATGACCAAAAATTGATATCACGGTATTTTTCCAAATTATATCGGTGTCACAGTATTTGACTGTATTTTTTTTTTCATGCATGACTAGGTGTTAACCCCATTTCCTAATAATTTAGAGGATAATTACTGCAGTAAATTGGCTTAGAATGGCCAGACTGGTATTAACCCAAGTTTGAATGGTCCCACAAAATGCTGCTGCTCACAAAGAGGTGACAGTGACACTCATAATTGAAATGAGGTGAAGAAATCAGAATGCATGACTGTTGCAGTCAAAATACAGAATGCTTTACTTGCAACTAGAAAACATCTTTTTTGAGCTGTTTACAGTGTAAACAATATGTCCCCTTTAACTGCAAAGTGAAGACATCTTTATCCACTGAACTTCACTGAACTGCATCACTGTCGACTTTGGGTTATACCTGCCTATTGCGATAGCTCATTGCGTCACCACAACCATGAGGAAAAATGAATTTCTCACAGCAATGTTCATTACAGGTACAGTTGCCCATGTAACTATATTTTCTGTAAACTTAGATGTTAGTTTGAAGAGAGACTCCTATTATCTTCAGATTAGCAAACTAATTTAGCATGCTAGCAGGCTAATATGCTTCCTATGGAGTATTTCCATATGCCTGCTAGAGCTTGTTTTGGCTGTTTCCGTGATAAAGCATTTGACTACTTGCTATGTGGTGCACAACTATTTCCTCAGACAATTAAGTACCTTCTTAAAGCATGTTTACTTGACTAACTTTAGCCTGCTAATCCTGTTGTCCTAATGTCACTCAGAACATCTTATCTTATGAAACATATTAGACATAAATAGGCTAATACTGGAAACTCACAATAAATAGGAAAACTAACCACAAACTTTTAGGTTTTATCCAGTTTAATCCATAAATCAATACGGATTAGCTTGTTTGGTACGACTGCAAAACAGCCCCCTCTCAATCAATGTCCCACGACGCGGCGTTCTGCCGTTCTGTGTTCCCCACGTTTTGTACGCACACACTCACCGGTATTGGGGTACATGACATGTTCACGTCATTAAAATAAAACACCGGTATTGGGGTACGACATGTTCACGTCATTAAAATAAAACACCGGTATTGGGGTACAATGTTCACGTCATTAAAATAAAACACCGGTATTGGGGTACATGACATGTTCACGTCATTAAAATAAAACACCGGTATTGGGGTACGACATGTTCACGTCATTAAATAAAACACCGGTATTGGGGTACATGACAAGTTCACGTCATTAAAATAAAACACCGGTATTGGGGTACGACATGTTCACGTCATTAAAATAAAACACCGGTATTGGGGTACGACATGTTCACGTCATTAAAATAAAACACCGGTATTGGGGTACATGACATGTTCACGTCATTAAAATAAAACACTGGTATTGGGGTACATGATATGTTCACGTCATTAAATAAAACACCGGTATTGGGGTACATGATATGTTCACGTCATTAAATAAAACACCGGTATTGGGGTACATGACAAGTTCACGTCATTAAAATAAAACACCGGTATTGGGGTACATGACATGTTCACGTCATTAAAATAAAACACCGGTATTGGGGTACCACATGTTCACGTCATTAAAATAAAACACCGGTATTGGGGTACCACATGTTCACGTCATTAAAATAAAACACCGGTATTGGGGTACATGACATGTTCACGTCATTAAAATAAAACACCGGTATTGGGGTACCACATGTTCACGTCATTAAAATAAAACACCGGTATTGGGGTACCACATGTTCACGTCATTAAAATAAAACACCGGTATTGGGGTACGACATGTTCACGTCATTAAAATAAAACACCGGTATTGGGGTACATGACATGTTCACGTCATTAAAATAAAACACCGGTATTGGGGTACCACATGTTCACGTCATTAAAATAAAACACCGGTATTGGGGTACAATGTTCACGTCATTAAAATAAAACACCGGTATTGGGGTACGACATGTTCACGTCATTAAATAAAACACCGGTATTGGGGTACATGACATGTTCACGTCATTAAAATAAAACACCGGTATTGGGGTACGACATGTTCACGTCATTAAAATAAAACACCGGTATTGGGGTACATGACATGTTCACGTCATTAAAATAAAACACCGGTATTGGGGTACATGACATGTTCACGTCATTAAAATAAAACACCGGTATTGGGGTACCACATGTTCACGTCATTAAAATAAAACACCGGTATTGGGGTACCACATGTTCACGTCATTAAAATAAAACACCGGTATTGGGGTACATGACATGTTCACGTCATTAAAATAAAACACCGGTATTGGGGTACATGACATGTTCACGTCATTAAAATAAAACACCGGTATTGGGGTACATGATATGTTCACGTCATTAAAATAAAACACCGGTATTGGGGTACAATGTTCACGTCATTAAAATAAAACACCGGTATTGGGGTACAATGTTCACGTCATTAAAATAAAACACCGGTATTGGGGTACATGACATGTTCACGTCATTAAAATAAAACACCGGTATTGGGGTACAATGTTCACGTCATTAAAATAAAACACCGGTATCCGGTATGAAACGCTGAACCGCCCAGCCCTAGTATGCACTGATAAAATATGAATGTTTCCCTGACCTGTGTGTGTGTTTTTATCAGACTGGCATGTACATGTATATCTGGTGTGTGTGTGTGTGTGTGTGTGTGTGTGTGTGTGTGTGTGTGTGTTGCAGGCCCCAGAAGGGCGGGGAGGAGGGTAGTGATGATGAGGAGGGAGGCATGTACATGTATATCTGATGTGTGTGTGTGTGTGTGTGTGTGTGTGTGTGTGTGTGTGTGTGTGTTGCAGGCCCCAGAAGGGCGGGGAGGAGGGTAGTGATGATGAGGAGGGAGGCATGTACATGTATATCTGATGTGTGTGTGTGTGTGTGTGTGTGTATATCTGATGTGTGTGTGTGTGTGTGTGTGTGTGTGTTGCAGGCCCCAGAAGGGCGGGGAGGAGGGTAGTGATGATGAGGAGGGAGGCATGTACATGTATATCTGATGTGTGTGTGTGTGTGTGTGTGTGTGTGTGTGTGTATCTGATGTGTGTGTGTGTGTATCTGATGCGTGTGTGTGTGTATCTGATGTGTGTGTGTGTGTGTGTGTACCTGATGCGTGTGTGTGTGTGTGTCTGATGTCTGTGTGTGTGTGTGTGTGTTGCAGGCCCCAGAAGGGCGGGGAGGAGGGTAGTGATGATGAGGAGGGAGGATCGAGGCCGAAGAAGGCTCGCAAACCTCGACAGCAGAAGAGGGTGGAGAAGGTCAGAGACGCATCTTTATGCAATCCCATAATGCACCTGGCTCAGGCCATCCCATCATGCACCTGTCTCATGGCGTCCCATCATGCACCTGTTGCATGGCGTCCCATCATGCACCTGTTGCATTGCATCCCATCATGCACCTGTCTCATGCAATCCCATCATGCACCTGTCTCATGCAATCCCATAATGCACCTGGCTCATGCAATCCCATAATGCACCTGTCTCATGCCATCCCATAATGCACGTGTCTCATGGCGTCCCATAATGCACCTGTCTCATGGCGTCCCATAATGCACCTGTCTCATGCCATCCCATAATGCAGCTGGTGTCATGGCATTCTGTCTGTGAACTTCTACTTATCGTGTGTGTGTATATATAAATGTGTGTGTGTGTGTGTATGTATATAAATGTGTGTGTGTGTATATATAAATGTGTGTGTGTGTGTGTACATATATATATGTGTGTGTGTGTATATATAAATGTGTGTGTGTATGTATATAAATGTGTGTGTGTGTATATATAAATGTGTGTGTGTGTGTGTATGTATATAAATGTGTGTGTGTGTATATATAAATGTGTGTGTGTGTGTGTATGTATATAAATGTGTGTGTGTGTATATAAGTGTGTGTGTGTGTGTGTACATATATATATGTGTGTATATATATGTGTGTGTGTGTATAAGTGTGTGTGTGTGTATAAAAGTGTGTGTGTAAATATGTGTGTGTGTATAAATGTGTGTATATAAATGTGTGTGTGTGTGTGTCCAGGCCAAGCCAGAGCGCATGCCGCCGTCGCTGAAGGGGAAGATCAAGTCCAAAGCCATCATCTCCTCTTCAGACTCCTCCTCCGACGAGGACGGCCTCAAGATCGCAGAGGACCGGTCAGTGTGTGTGTGTGTGCCTAAAGATCGCAGAGGACCGGTCAGTGTGTGTGTGTGTGTGTGTGTGTGTGTGTTTGTGTGTGTGTGTGTGTGCCTCAAGATCGCAGAGGACCGGTCAGTGTGTGTGTGTGTGTGTGTGTGTGTGTGTGTGTGTGTGTGTGTGTGTCTCAGCATAGCAGAGGACTGGTCAGTGTGTGTGTGTGTGTCTCAGGATAGCAGAGGACTGTTCAGTATGTGTGTGTGTGTGCCTCAAGATCGCAGAGGACCTGTGTGCGTCTGTGTGTGTGTGTGTGTGTGTGTGTGCCTCAAGATCGCAGAGGACCAGCCAGTGTGTGTACATGTGACTTGTATACACCTGCCAAATCTTAAATTATCATATGGATCAAAAGGAAAATGTCTAACGTGTGTGTGTGTGTGTCTGTATTGTGGTGATTGTGTGTGTAGGAACCCTCGTGACAGTGGCTCTGGCTCTGAGGACGAGGGCCACACCCACAGGAAGCGTCTGGCGTCGGACAGCGGCTCGGAGGCGGGGCATAGCGGCAGTGGCCGTGGCTCTGGCCAATCAGAAGATGATTCCGGCAGCGAGGGCGGGCCCAAGCGTCGGCTCCGCCCCCAGTCGGACTCTGAGTCCGAGGAGAGCCGCCGCAGCCAATCAGGCGGCTCCGACAGCGAGTCTCCGCCCCCTTCCCCAAAACCCGCGTCTGAGGGATCCCCCCGCCAATCAGAGGAGTCTGAGGGGGAAGCGTCCAATCGCGCCTCAGACGACAGTGACTGAAACTCCACCCCGCAATGTTGCAGACGTTTCTCTTTATTTTCGTCCATTTATTTGTCTCACACACACACACACACACACACACACACACACACACACAAACACCCACACATACACACACTCACATACACACACACACAGCGTCTGTCTGCCATACCAACTTGTGTAGCAACACCCCCACACCCTGCCTGCCCTTGTGTTGGCTCGTGTGTGTGTGTGTGTGTGTGTGTGTGTGTGTGTGTGTGTGTGTGTGTGTGTGTGTGTAGGTGTAGGTGTACTACATCCTGGCGCGCTGTGAGTACTAAAAGGAATCTGTGTGTGTGTGTGTGTTTGTGTGTTTAATTTGGGTTCTTGTGAGATGTTACGCTGGGTGCATTTTGTTTGTAGGGGGGTGGAGATTGGGTTACCATGGTGACATCAGCCGTCACCATGGTGCGACATCAGCGACATGTTTCTATTTTTCTTTGCATTAAAATCTCTCAAAGCGTCTCGTCTGAGTCTCTCGCTGCCTCACACACACACACACACACACCCTCAAAGCATCTCGTCTGAGTCTCTCGCTGCCTCATTTTACACTCAAAGTCCCTCTTGTGTCACTGGATGCCCCCAAGGTATGTAAGAGAGCTGATGTCACTGAAGAGGATCTGACGTCAGAGTGAACATCTCTACACCACAGATGAACCCGCACTGTCAGTTAGGATGATGTCATGACTGGGTACCATAGCAATGGCTAATAAAGCAGCCTTATTTTTCCACCAATCAGCTGTTAGTGAGGTGTAGTGAGGTTTCCACCAATCACTGTTAGTGAGGTGTACCAAGAGAGGCGCTGGTCTCAAGATTCAGCTGATTCTGATTGGTTAGTGGCATCAGCAGTGTAAGTGCATTAATGATATAATAAATGAGCAGTGTAAATCACCCCTAATTAATATTCAGTATACAACAGCCCTGATTAGTTGGTCAGGTGTTCTAAAGGTGTTCAAGAGGCGTGGTGTAACATGGCTTTAACTGCTGTAACATTCTAACAGGGTTCTAAGAGTGTTCTAACAGGGTTCTAAGTGGGTTCTAAAGGTGTTCTAAGTGGTGTGGTGTAACATGACTTTAACTGCTGTAGCATTCTAACAGGGTTCTAAGTGGGTTCTAAGAGTGTTCTAACAGGGTTCTAAGCCTGTTCTAACAGGGTTCTAAGAGTGTTCTAAGTGGGTTCTAAAAGTGTTCTAACTGGTGTGGTGGAACAGGGTTTTAACCGCTGTAGTGTTGTAACAGGGTTCTAAGTGGGTTCTAAGAATGTTCTAACAGGGTTCTAAGAGTGTTCTAAGTTTGTTCTAAAGGTGTTCTAACTGGTGATGTGTAGAAGGGTTTTAACTGCTGTAGTGTTCTAAAAGGGTTCTAAGACTGTTCTAACAGAGTTCTAAGTGGGTTCTAACGTGTTCTAACAAGGTTCTAAGTGGATTCTAAATGTGTTCTAAGTGGTGTGGTGTAACATGGCTTTAACTGCTGTAACATTCTAACAGGGTTCTAAGTGGGTTCTAAAGGTGTTCTACGTGGTGTGGTGGAACAGGGTTTTAACTGCTGTAGCATTCTAACAGGGTTCTAAGAGTGTTCTAAAGGTGTTCTAAGTGGTGTGGTGTAACATGGCTTTAACTGCTGTAGCATTCTAATAGGGTTCTAAGAGTGTTCTAACGGGGTTCTAACCGAGTTCTAAGTGGGTTCTAAGAGTGTTCTAACAGGGTTCTAAGTGGGTTCTAAAGGTGTTCTAAGTGGTGTGGTGTAACATGGCTTTAACTGCTGTAACATTCTAACAGGGTTCTAAGAGTGTTCTAACAGGGTTCTAAGTGGTGTGGTGTAACATGGCTTTAACTGCTGTAGCATTCTAACAGGGTTCTAAGTGGGTTCTAAGAGTGTTCTAACAGGGTTCTAACCAAGTTCTAAGTGGGTTCTAAGAGTGTTCTAACAGGGTTCTAAAGGTGTTCTAAGTGGTGTGGTGTAACATGGCTTTAACTGCTGTCGCATTCTAACAGGGTTCTAAGTGGGTTCTAAGAGTGTTCTAACAGGGTTCTAAGCCTGTTCTAACAGGGTTCTAAGAGTGTTCTAAGTGGGTTCTAAAAGTGTTCTAACTGGTGTGGTGGAACAGGGTATTAACTGCTGTAGTGTTGTAACAGGGTTCTAAGTGGGTTCTATGAATGTTCTAACAGGGTTCTAAGAGTGTTCTAAGTTTGTTCTAAAGGTGTTCTAACTGGTGATGTGTAAAAGAGTTTTAACTGCTGTAGTGTTCCAAAAGGGTTCTAAGACTGTTCTAACAGAGTTCTAAGTGGATTCTAAAGTGTTCTAACAAGGTTCTAAGTGGGTTCTAAATGTGTTCTAAGTGGTGTGGTGGAACATGGCTTTAACTGCTGTAGCATTCTAACAGGGTTCTAAGTGGGTTCTAAGAGTGTTCTAACAGGGTTCTAAGCGTGTTCTAACAGGGTTCTAAAGGTGTTCTAACTGGTGTCGTGTAACAGGGTTTTAACTGCTGTAGTGTTCTAACAGGGTTCTAAGACTGTTCTAACAGAGTTCTAGGTGGGTTCTAAAGGTGTTCTAATGGGGTTCTAAGTGGGTTCTAAAGGTTTTCTAACTGGTGTGGTGTAGCACGGGTTTAACTGCTGTAGTATTCTAAGAGTGTTCTAACAGGGTTTTAAGTGTTCTAACTGGTGTGGTGTTATAATAGGGTTCTATCTGAGAGGTAGTGTTCTTAGTGGGCTGTAATGGTGTTGTAAGTGATGTGGTGTTGTGACAGGGTTGACTGCCATGATGGCCTTGTTGATAATGCCAATATTAATTATGACAGTTGTTATAGATGTG
>CM050202.1:495000-500000 GCA_027475355.1 Coilia nasus
GCTTTTGTTTTCCCTGTCGTCAGTTTGCAGGCATGAGTGATAGAGACGTAGTCTTCACCAAAACAGGTTACTGTAATTGGAAAGGTTCAAAAGCATGCATCTAGTCACTCCCATAAGCGCTGCAAAAAGATGGACTGAAATGAAACGTAGAGAGAAATCTGGTGGTGACGAGATCTCATATTAGGACAAACAGGTGGAAAACAATCTCTACTGTATGATGTTACTTTGTGTTATGGGAATTAGGACATCTTATGAATCCTTTCCTTATGGAGTTGAATTTCATTTAGTTTCCAACAGTATTTTTTTTTACAGAAACTATTAAAATATTTATTTTGCACCGGCCAATCACAATTTTGCTATACTTCATATTATTCAATTGTTAAATAAATGTTGTTTAAACAAAATGCCTTTTCAATTAAAAAAAATCGTGGGGTGTATCGAACCATGGGTCAAAAATCGTGATACAAACCGAATCGTGAGTTGGTGTATCGTTACAGCCCTAGTGTGTGTGTATATGTGGAGTGTGTGTGGTGTGTGTATAAGTGTGTGGAGTGTGTATATGTGTGTGGAGTATGAATATGTGTGTGTGTGTGTGTTAGAGGTGTGTGTTAGAGGTGTGTGTGGAGTGTGTGGAGTGTGTGTGTGTGTGGAGTATGAATGTGTGTGTGTGTGTGTGTGTTGAGTGTGTGGAGTGTGTGTGTGTGTGGAGTATGAATGTGTGTGTGTGTGTGTTAGAGGTGTGTGTGGAGTATGAATGTGTGTGTGTGTGTGTGTGTGTTAGAGGGTGTGTGTGGAGTGTGTGTGCTGTGTGTGTGTTAGAGGTGTGTGTTAGAGGTGTGTGTTGAGTGTGTGGAGTATGAATATGTGTGTGTGTGTGTGTGTTAGAGGTGTGTGTGGAGTGTGTGTGTGTGTGGAGTATGAATGTGTGTGTGTGTGTTAGAGGTGTGTGTTAGAGGTGTGTGTGGAGTGTGTGTGGAGTATGAATGTGTGTGTGTGTGTGTGTGTTAGAGGTGTGTGTGGAGTGTGTGTGGAGTATGAATGTGTGTGTGTGTGTGTGTGTGTTAGAGGTGTGTATTAGAGGTGTGTGGTTAGAGGTGTGTGTTAGAGGTGTGTGTGGAGTATGAATGTGTGTGTGTTAGAGGTGTGTGTTAGAGGTGTGTGTGGAGTATGAATGTGTGTGTGTGTGTGTGTGTTAGAGGTGTGTGTGGAGTATGAATGTGTGTGTGTGTGTGTGTGTGTTAGAGGTGTGTGTTAGAGGTGTGTGTGGAGTGTGTGTGGAGTATGAATGTGTGTGTGTGTGTGTTAGAGGTGTGTGTGGAGTGTGTGTGTGTGTGTGTGTTAGAGGTGTGGTGTGTGTGTGTGTTAGAGGTGTGTGTGTTAGAGGTGTGTGTGTGTGTGTGTTAGAGGTGTGTGTGTGTGTGTGTGTGTATGTGTGTGTGTGCGTCTTACTGTGCTCTGCTTCTGGGGAGGCTGGTTGTCGGGGGCGGGGCCATCAAAGCTGGGAGCATCTTCGGCCAATCGCAGGCAGAGCTGAGCATACAGGGAGCTATACTTGGGCTCCTCTAACGCCTTATCCACGATCTACACACACACACACACACACACACACACACACACACACACACACCTTAGAACTATACACACACACACCTTAGAACTATACACACAGACCTGAGCATACAGGGAGCTATACTTGGGCTCTCTAACGCCTTATCCACGATCTACACACACACACACACACACACACACACACACACACACACACCTTAGAACTATACACACACAGACCTGAGCATACAGGGAGCTATACTTGGGCTCCTCCAACGCCTTAATCACGATCTACACACACACACACACACACACTACAACTACATACTCACACACTCCTTACAACTACATACACTTACAGACATGCAGGTAAGGACAAACTGGTGTCAACATGAACACTCACTACAATCCCCCCCCCCCCCCCCCCCCCCCCCCCCCCCCCCCCCCCCCCCCCCCCCCCCCCCCCCCCCCCACACACACACACACCCCTGATGCCTTACCAGTAGGATGACTCCTTTGAGGACGACTTTGGAGTCGATGCCAACATTGAGGAGCTCAAGACATAATTTATCAAACTTCTCAGGGGTCAGCTTGTTCAAGATGCTGCAGACACACACACACACACACAACATAATTTATCAAACTTCTCAGGGGTCAGCTTGTTCAAGATGCTGCAGACACACACACAACATAATTTATCAAACTTCTCAGGGGTCAGCTTGTTCAAGATGTGGCAGACACACACACACACACACACACACAACATAATTTATCAAACTTCTCAGGGGTCAGCTTGTTCAAGATGCTGCAGAACACACACACACACACACACACACAACATAATTTATCAAACTTCTCAGGGGTCAGCTTGTTCAAGATGTCTGCAGACACACACACACACTCGTTGCCACTCACCCTCGGACCTTTCCTGAAGATGGCGTCATGGCGGTCCTTCTGTGTGGAGCTGCCTTCTCGTCTAGTGCTGCGCGACGGAACCCATTTCTGCGCCACGGAACCCGGAGCCTTGCCCAGGAACTCGCTACGGAACAACACACCACACCCGCCAATCACAACACACCCGCCAAATCACAACACAAGAACACACCGGCCAATCACAACACAAGAACACACCGGCCAATCACAACACAAGAACACACCACACCGGCCAATCACAACACAAGAACACACCACACCGGCCAATCACAACACAAGAACACACCACACCGGCCAATCACAACATAACAACACGGGGAAGAGTGTGTGTGTTGGGATAAGGAGGGGCATGTGGTTTGTCTAGTGTGCGTGTGTGTGTTGGGATAAGGAGGGGCATGTGGTTTGTCCTAGTGTGTGTGTGTGCGCGTTGTGTGTGTGTGGGATGGTGGCTGTGTGCCTTACTATCCTCTAGCGACAGTAAGAGTGTGTGTGGTGTGTGTGTGTGTGTGTGTTGCCCACCTCTTGGCCACAGTAAGAGTGTGCGTGTGTGTGTGCGTGTGTGTGTGATGCCCACCCTCTTGGCCACAGTAAGAGTGTGCGTGTGTGTGTGTGTGTGTGTGATGCCCACCTCTTGGCCACAGTAAGAGTGTGCGTGTGTGTGTGTGTGTGTGTGTTGCCCACCTCTTGGCCACAGTAAGAGTGTGCGTGTGTGTGTGTGTGTGTGTGTGATGCCCACCTCTTGGCCACAGTAAGAGTGTGCGTGTGTGTGTGTGTGTGTGTGTGTGTGATGCCCACCTCTTGGCCACAGTAAGAGTGTGCGTGTGCGTGTGTGTGTGTGTTGCCCACCTCTTGGCCACAGTAAGAGTGTGCGTGTATGTGTGTGTGTGTGTGTGTGTGTGTGATGCCCACCTCTTGCCACAGTAAGAGTGTGCGTGTGTGTGTGTGTGTGTGTGTGCGTGTGTGTGTGTTGCCCCACCTCTTGGCCACAGTAAGAGTGTGTGTGTGTGTGTGATGCCCAACCTCTTGGCCACAGTAAGAGTGTGCGTGTGTGTGTGTGTGTGTGTGTGTTGCCCACCTCTTGGCCACAGTAAGAGTGTGCGTGTGTATGTGCGGGTGTGTGAGATACCCACCTCTTGCCGACAGTCTTGGGATAGTGCTGAGAGGCCCCCCTCCCGCCTCCTCCGCCCGAAGACGCACTGAAACACCAATCACATCACAGCACTGTGACACTCGACCAATCACATCACAGCATTGCGACACCCGACCAATCAAAATGACCCATCCACCATGTGCAATCAGAGCCAGCTAACCTACTACTCTACGTGTGTGAGTGATTTGTAACTTGGGTAACTAGTACTGTACGTACGTACGTGTGTGATTTGTAACTTGGGTAACTAGTACTGTACGTACGTACGTGTGTGATTTGTAATCTGCAAGATAAGCTGCTATTTATTAGACCATCACGCACAGCTCCCTGGTCACTACTGGAAAAGCACAGTTCTGATAACACAGGCTCCTGAACACACACACACATACACACACACACACAGTACCCACCTGAAACGAGAAGCACCCTCTTGAATGATCACACTCTCCACTTTGGCGGCTGGACAGACAGACTCAGGAAGAATCAGGAAGAGAGAGAGAGGTGGAGACACGGCTGTGGGGAGAGAGGGAGAGAGGGATGGGAGAGAGGGGGGAAGGGGAGAGAGAGGTAGAGATAGATGGATGGGTGGAGAGAGAGGGGGAGGAAGGAGAGATGGGAGGGGGGAGGGAGAGAAGACCTTTGTTAGGGGTGGCAGAGGAGAGAGGACCCCTGAGCCCCCAGATTACAGGGTACGGAATCCCTGAGGACGAGGAGGGAGACAAGCGCAAAGCTCGCCTGCTCTCCACTTCCTGTCAGTGGGACATTATTTCCATCCGGCCTATCACATAATCTGGTCTGATAAGAGGGTCACTGTGACACGGCTGAGTCTGATGGGGGCGTTAGCTACACGGGCTAGCCGAACTACACGGACTAGCCTAGCTACATAGCGGAAGTACAAAACACTGCAGCCTTCCTCTTGCCTGGCTAGCCTCTCTCTCCCAAATTAGCCAGCCGGCTAACCCTGTGGAGGAGGGACTGCCTGTTCGCCAAGAACAAAGGTAGCTCGATGTTTAGCATAAGCTAATTAGGTTAAGCGGCGCTGCTTTGGCTTACTGCTGCTACTATCCACACACAGATAGCCAGCAAATACCTTCACCTAATTGGGAAAAACAGGACCTACGTTAAACCAACATGAAACTTGTGTACCCTACTATCGTATGCTACATGCCTTTAAGACAGACTTCTAGCTTTTCTTCTGTACCGGTGGCGAAGACAGAGGATGAGAGCTTCCTTTAGCGGCGTCTGTGATCCATGACCCCCGTCGCCCCCAGCGGCTAATCCATCTTGGCAATCTCTGCGCCAGCCTGCGGTACAGCCCCATAGGCTCCCCCAGGTGCTAACCGGCTAAGGAAACAGGCTAGCATGGCCACCG
>CM050202.1:517500-527500 GCA_027475355.1 Coilia nasus
AGTTTCTGTGGGTTTCTAAGGCAGCTTTAGCTCGCTAGCTCACCTAAAGGATGCATAGTGATTATTAACTCTGACCACAAGAGTGAATCACTGGCATTGTATGAAACGGTGAACAGCTCAAAGGAATAGCCTTGGCTGAAAGGAATAGCCTTGGCTGAAAGGAATAGCCTTGCCTTTATTTTTTAGCTCATTCATCAGTTTAGCTTCCTGTATGGCGCAAGGTGACAGGGCCACTTATGAGAGCATTTTGGTTCCTGAATTCCACTGCAGCGTGTTTATGCCTGAGCCACCAACCACCAAGCCCCCGCACTGAAGCACATTTACCCTGTCCCCCACACTGAAGCCCCCCTGTCCCCCACACTGAAGGCCCCCTGTCCCCCGCACTGAAGCACATTTACCCTGTCCCCCACACTGAAGGCCCCCTGTCCCCCACACTGAAGCCCCCCTGTCCCCCACACTGAAGGCCCCCTGTCCCCCATACTGAAGGCCCCCCGTCCCCCACACTGAAGGCCCCCTGTCCCCCATACTGAAGGCCCCCCGTCTCCCACACTGAAGGCCCCCTGTCCCCCACACTGAAGGCCCCCTGTCCCCCACACTGAAGGCCCCCTGTCCCCCATACTGAAGGCCCCCTGTCCCCCACACTGAAGGCCCCCTGTCCCCCACACTGAAGGCCCCCTGTCCCCCACACTGAAGGCCCCCTGTCCCCACACTGAAGCCCCCCTGTCCCCCACACTGAAGTCCCCCACACTGAAGGCCCCCTGTCCCCCATACTGAAGGCCCCCTGTCCCCCACACTGAAGGCCCCCTGTCCCCCACACTGAAGGCCCCCTGTCCCCACACTGAAGGCCCCCTGTCCCCCGCACTGAAGGCTCCCTGTCCCCCACACTGAAGCACATTTACCCTGTCCCCCACACTGAAGGCCCTCTGTCCCCCACACTGAAGGCTCCCTGTCCCCCACACTGAAGTCCCCCACACTGAAGGCCCCCTGTCCCCCACACTGAAGGCTCCCTGTCCCCCACACTGAAGGCCCCCTGTCCCCCACACTGAAGGCCCCCTGTCCCCCACACTGAAGCACATTTACCCTGTCCCCCACACTGAAGGCGGGGCGTACCTGAGTGAAGACCCAATCAGGCGAGGCGTACCTGAGTGAAGAGCCAATCAGGCGAGGCGTACCTGAGTGAAGAGCCAATCAGACGAGGCGTACCTGAGTGAAGAGCCAGTAGAGCTTCATGCGTTTGGCGGCAGCATAGGAGCACTCCAGGAGGCGGGGCTTGCTGTTGACGTCCACCAGGCACTTGTTGTCATCGTCATCGAGGGTGGCACTGAGCGCGCCCACAAACATCTGCTGCGCCGCCGTGTAGTACACATTCTGCACCAGCAGGGGGAGACAGCACTCAGTGTGTGTGTGTGTGTGTGTGTGTGTGTGTGTGTCTCTGTGTCTGTGTGTGTGTGTGTGTGTGTGTGTGTCTGTATGTGTGTGTGTGTACGTGTGTGTGTGTGTCTGTGTGTGTGTGTGTGTGTGTCTGTGTCTGTATGTGTGTGTGTGTACGTGTGTGTGTGTGTCTGTGTCTGTATGTGTGTGTGTGTATGTGTGTGTGTGTGTCTGTGTGTGTGTGTGTGTACATGTGTGTGTGTGTGTGTGTCTGTGTCTGTATGTGTGTGTGTGTACGTGTGTGTGTGTGTGTGTGTGTGTGTGTGTGTGTACATGTGTGTGTGTGTGTGTGTGTGTGTGTGTGTGTGTGTACGTGTGTGTGCGTGTGTCTGTGTGTGTGTGTGTGTGTGTGTGTGTGTGTGTGTGTGTGTGTACATGTGTGTGTGTGTGTCTGTGTCTGTATGTGTGTGTGTGTACGTGTGTGTGTGTGGGTGAGTATGTGTGTGTGTGTCTGTGTCTGTATGTGTGTGTGTGTGTGTGTGTGCCCCTCCACTAGGGGTATGTACTGTTGAAACTGTAAGGACAGTGCAGCAACAACAACACACACAAACTCACCCACACACACACACACACACACACACACACACACACACAGACACACTCACACACACATACTCACCCACACCCACACCCACACCCACACACACACACACACACACACACACCTGTGGGGTCATGCCGTGGCACAGGTAGAGGATGGGTGTGTTGTCCTGCTCACACACACACACACACACACTCACACACACACACACACACACCTGTGGGGTCATGCCGTGGCACAGGTAGAGGATGGGTGTGTTGTCGTGTTCGGGTCCCTGGTCCAAACACAGCTCAGGTTTCAGAGAGTTCTTCAGCTGGGGAGAGCAGAGGGTCCACACGTTACACACACACACACACACACACACACACATCTCTCTCTCACACACACATACATCTCTCTCACACACATGCACACACACACATCTCTCTCTCTCTCTCACACACACACATCTCTCTCACACACACACACACGCATGCAGACTCACATCTCTCTCTCACACACACACACAGACACACACACACACACACTGGTTGATGGTACTCTGTGTAATGAATGTGTGTGTGTGTGTGTGTTTGATGATGAGGAGGGTGCTTTGTGTTTCTGAGCTCTGAAATCTATTCATTTAAAAGGAGGGCCGTGTGTTCAGAAATTGTTAGTTTAATCACGTGTGTGTGTGTTTGTGTGTATGTGTGTGTGTATGTATATGTGTGTGTTTTAGGTGATTATTAATTTTAATAAGGATGACCCAGCACCTTTTAATTGGCTGAGTGAAGAATGCAATGCAATGAAATGTAGCACGGCCATGAGGAGCGAGTGTGTGTGTGTGTGTGTGTGTGTGTGTGTGTGTGTGTGCGTGTGTGCGCGTGTGTGTGTGTGTGTGTGTGTGTGTGTGCGCGTGTGTGTGTGTGACTGTGTGTGTGTGTATGTATATGTGTGTATATGTAACCGACCACAGCAAAACCGGCCACAACGCGTCCCAGAAGCATTTTGAGTTATTCACAGATTCTGTGAAGTGTAATTTCTAAGCTTTCCAATGATGAGAAAACTCACAAAACTGAGAAAACTCCTCTTGAAGATTGCCTCACTCTAGCGCCGTGGGGCAGAATGCTGCCCATTTGCATGACATTAAGATAAGCCCGCCCCCCCCCCCCCACCAGACTGTCACAGAGGTGTGGTATTATGACTGAGATGCTAATGATTTAGCAACTAGAACTGCAGTAGCTACCAGCTGTATTGCAGTATCAAAGCTGCAGTTTTTACTGCAGTATTACTGTTGTATACTGCAGTAAAGATTTAATCATTAGCACCAGTCAATTCAGGCATTATTAAAATTAATCGCCCATCGCAAATCGAAACTACGCTGTAATGGGAGGTTTTGGCTAATAACATGATGCTAATGTTTACAATTAAACAAGCCCCGTTGCCCCCTGCTATCAGCTAAATATCTCCCCTTCATGCAAAAATAATGACCACACGAAAGCTGAATTAATACCAAAGATCTTACATTCTACAAAGATAAATATACTTCTGTGTAGTGTGTTAATGTCTAGACGTTTGATGCCAGCAACCTGTCTGTACAGCGAGCTAGCAAGCTAACGAACTAGCTCATTTAAGTGAATAGTATTATTAACAATGACAACACCAATGTGCTAAACGCTAACTTCACTCACCTTGAATTTAACACATTGCTGTAACCTTATCCCTTTATATTACTTTGTCCATTTGAGCTTATATTAGTAACAGTATCTAGGTGGGTGTTGGTGAGTAAAGTGACAGCTTTCAATTTAAAACATTACGTTAGTGTAGTTCGCTAGCGTTAGCGCGCTAACAAAAACATTGTGTTACTGCCTGACCTGAAGTTAAGCTAAATTTCTCAAAATCCAAACCGTAACAACTTAGACTATTAGGCTTGAAATAATCACAAACAGTTGCGGATTATGACACGTGGTTCCAAAAAATCATTAACAACTCCAGAAAGACGTAAGGACCAATTTATTAGTTAAACTCCACACGTGTCCCATTCGAATTTCAATGAAACGAGTCTTGACTCTGCTGTGCTTAAAGGGGGATTTCCCCCTCCCCTCCGTCAACACTCACTCTTAGTACTTTACTCTCTTTCTGCAGCTAGAGGATCTGATTGCATTCTGTACGCTCTGGAGAAAGTTTCTGACTAGTGAAGGTCCCAAGGAGAGTGTTCTCCTTCCTTCTTATGTAGAATTTACAGTCAAAGTTACACAGCTTAAGTAGCCACGAGGTTTGCTTCTAGCACACAGCTGATTGGCGGAAACACAAACAAAAGAGCTCTGTAATCGTCACGTGAATGGCCAGTATCGCCAGTATGGTAATATACCCACGCCCCAAGGAAGACGAGATTCTTTCCTGAAAACTTGCCAATTTCAAAGGCAAAATGCATGTTTTTAAAGCAACCGATACTGTTATCTGAAACGTGGAATGGCTTCTTCATGATCTCAACTCTCACATTTTGCAAAAAAACTAAAATCACAAATTTTGAAAAAAAAAACTTCTAACGTGATTTTCTCCGTTTCGATCTGGCCAACATGAGACTGGTTTTGCTGTGGCCGGTCACATATGTGTGTGTGTGTGTGTGTGTGTGTGTGTGTGTGTGTGTGTGTGTGTGTACCACTCCATAGGCGGCCATGTTGCTGTAGGTCCTCATCTCGGGGTAGATGTGTGTGTGTGTGTGTGTGTGTGTGTGTGTGTGTGTGTGTGTGTGTGTGTGTGTACCACTCCATAGGCGGCCATGTTGCTGTAGGTCCTCATCTCGGGGTAGATGTTGAGCAGGTACCAGCGGAAGGATTTACACTTCAGTCTCCTCCTCAGAGCACGCCTCTCAGACACGTCTCCAATGTCTACCCCTGAGTCCTACACACACACACACACACACACACACACACACACACACACACACACCATGAAAGGACCGGTAGGGAGGTCAGCAGGTGCTGTCCTTGCTCATCCTGTGTATGTGTGTGTTTAACCTGTGTGTGTGTGTGTGTGTTTAACCTGTTAGTGTGTGTGTGTGTGTGTGTGTGTTTAACCTGTTAGTGTGTGTGTGTGTGTGTGTGTGTGTGTGTGTGTGTGTTTAACCTGTTAGTGTGTGTGTGTGTGTGTGTGTGTGTGTTTAACCTGTTAGTGTGTGTGTGTGTGTGTGTGTGTGTGTCTGTCCACCCATCTCTTATCTGGTACTGTCCACCCGTACTCGTGGTAGTGAGGTTTCTTTACTAGTCTCCACCAGGAAGAAATTTGGCTCGGGGATAAGGACACAGCAGCACCATAAAAACACTACACAGCCACAACACCGGCAAATAAACACCACACAGCCACAACACAGGCAAATAAACACTACACAACACAGCCACAACACCTGCAAATAAACACCACACAACCACAACACAGGCAAATAAACACTACAGACACAACACAGGCAAATAAACACTACACAACCACAACACCGGCAAATAAACACCACACAGCCACAACACAGGCAAATAAACACCACACAACCACAACACAGGCACTAAACACCACACAGCCACAACACCGGCAAATAAACACCAGACAGCCACAACACCGGCAAATAAACACCACACAGCCACAACACAGGCAAATAAACACCACACAACCACAACACAGGCAAATAAACACCACACAACCACAACACAGGCAAATAAACACCACACAGACACAACACCGGCAAATAAACACCAGACAACCACAACACAGGCAAATAAACACCAGACAGCCACAACACCGGCAAATAAACACCACACAGCCACAACACCTGCAAATAAACACCACACAACCACAACACAGGCACATAAACACCACACAACCACAACACAGGCACATAAACACCACACAGCCACAACACAGGCAAATAAACACCACACAGCCACAACACCGGCAAATAAACACCACACAGCCACAACACAGGCAAATAAACACCACACAGCCACAACACAGGCAACCACACCATGCAGTGCAGTATGCACACACACTACCAGCATAACAGATACACAAAAGAAGGGGTAGAGGCGTACAGTAGACACAGGCACAGACGCACTGAAAGTTCTCACCCACTGCCCCTCCCCACTGCCCCAACCATAACACTACACCTCCCCACTGCCCCAACCCCACCATTCACATAACACCACACATCCCCACTGCCCCTGCCCCAACCCCACCATTCACATAACACTACACCTCCACATCCCCACACCTCCACATCCCCACACCTCCACATCCCTACACCGCCACATCCCCACACCTCCACATCCCCACTGCCTCTGCCTATCTAAAACCATACCCACTCCCACCCAACCACTCACATAACACTCCACATCCTTCTCCCCACACCAAAGTCAAAGTCAAAATCATTACATTACATTACACTTAGCTGACACTCTTATCCAGAGCGACTTACAGATATTTACAGGGTTTCAGTTACAGTCCCTGGAGCAGTGCATCTCAACCGTGGGCAGGGTGGGATTTGAACCGACAACCTTCCGATTGCAAGACCAAATCCCTAACCACTAGGCCACAGCTGCCTGACAAAGTCTAATGTCTATTGTCAAAAAAACATATGTACAGGTTGCACACACAGAATTAGAAATTCCAAGTCTATTCACACTATAATAAATAAATATGCCACAACATAAGCATTCATCCTGTCATAAATATAGACTTGGTCACGCGAGAGCATGCAGGCAATCACCTTCCTTTCTGGTTGTTAATGAGTTTGATAGATAAGGGAACGAAAGAGTGCTTATAACGCCTTATTATGCCTGCACAGGGGAAGCCTGTATCTCTTCCCTGAATTGAGGACATTCTCACAGTTCAGCACATGAACACTGTCTGATAAAATGGCATTCGCCTTACTAATAGTTGCCTGCTCAAAAAGATCCTGTGGGTTGAGGGGGGGCATCACGCCCATTATCTTGCCTGCGCTTCCAAGTAGACTTCAGATCTCAGCTCTAGATTTTACTGTTAAATTGCCAAACCAGACGGTTTTCTAAATGTTTAAGGACCAGGTGCATTATAGCTGCTATAGCATCACTTGTGCTGCGATTCTTGGTGTACGCAAACTGGTAATTATTGAGGACTGGTTCCACTTCTGTACAGAGATTCCCCACCATTATTTTCTCTAGTGATTTAAAAACATTTGAAGTTATGGCCACAGGCCGATAATTGTTGTCCTCCTGGGGACTGGCCTTTTTAGGTACAGGCAATATAATGGAAGTCTTTCAGAGCTTGGGTACTCTGTACGAGTCTATTGAGAGCTGAAATAGTTTTTGCCAAGCCGGAGACAATTGCTCTGCAAAACACTTCAGGACAAAAGCAGACAGGCCGTCTGGTCCTGTTGCCTTTTTAGTATTTATAGCTTTAAAACTTTTAGTGACAGATTCTAACTTAATTTCGATTCTATCCACATTAGGGTCACAGATCACATTTTCCAAAACATCAGCACATTCTGCCCTGTTATCGCCATTGAATCGCATATAAAAATGCTTCAGTTCGTTTGCCCTCACAGTTTCATTATGCGCAGACAAAGGCTTTCTTTTAGCATTGGTGTTAGTCACCTGTCTGATCGAGTCCCATAGTTTCTTTGCGTTGCATTCCGCCAGGTCTTGCATTGGTGTTAGTCACCTGTCTGATCGAGTCCCATAGTTTCTTGTTCTGCACGTTCCTTGTGTTGCGCTGTGACCATCTGTAAGTTCAGGTCCCTTTGGGCCGCTCGGACTGCCGTCTTGTCCCCAATGTGAAAGCTGCCCTTTTCTTATTAATGCACTCCTTAATCCCCTTATTAAAATACGGTTTATTGTTGGGATCCCGTTTGACAGTTTTCAGGGGTATGACAGAGGCAATGCAAAAGCTGGTGTAGTCGGTGATGGATTCCGTGGCAATATATTTATATCTGCCTCTGTATACATCTATCTATATATCTACATCTATATGTCTGATAATATGTATATCCGCCTCCTTGAGAAACACATCCCAGTCTGTATACATCTATCTATATATCTACATCTATATGTCTGATAATATGTATATCCGCCTCCTTGAGAAACACATCCCGGTCTGTATACATCTATCTATATATCTACATCTATATGTCTGATAATATGTATATCCGCCTCCTTGAGAAACACATCCCGGTCTGTATACATCTATCTATATATCTACATCTATATGTCTGATAATATGTATATCCGCCTCCTTGAGAAACACATCCCGGTCTGTGTACATCTTACATACATTATGCTCCGAGTTTTTAAGAGGGGGTCTGGCTCTAGCAGTGCAGGCGTCCTTAACATTTCCATAGCATTTGTCCACTATGCTAACATTTCCATAGCATTTGTCCAGTATGCTACCACTTCCATAGCATTTGTCCACTATGCTAACATTTCCATAGCATTTGTCCAGTATGCTACCACTTCCATAGCATTTGTCCACTATGCTAACATTTCCATAGCATTTGTCCACTATGCTACCATTTCCATAGCATTTGTCCACTATGCTACCACTTCCATAGCATTTGTCCACTATGCTACCACTTCCATAGCATTTGTCCACTATGCTACCACTTCCATAGCATTTGTCCACTATGCTACCACTTCCATAGCATTTGTCCAGTATGCTACCATTTCCATAGCATTTGTCCACTATGCTACCATTTCCATAGCATTTGTCCACTATGCTACCACTTCCATAGCATTTGTCCACTATGCTACCACTTCCATAGCATTTGTCCACTATGCTACCACTTCCATAGCATTTGTCCACTATGCTACCACTTCCATAGCATTTGTCCACTATGCTACCACTTCCATAGCATTTGTCCACTATGCTACCACTTCCATAGCATTTGTCCACTATGCTACCACTTCCATAGCATTTGTCCAATATGCTACCACTTCCATAGCATTTGTCCACTATGCTACCACTTCCATAGCATTTTTCCACTATGCTACCACTTCCATAGCATTTGTCCACTATGCTACCATTTCCATAGCATTTGTCCAGTATGCTAACATTTCCATAGCATTTGTCCAGTATGCTACCACTTCCATAGCATTTGTCCACTATGCTACCATTTCCATAGCATTTGTCCAGTATGCTAACATTTCCATAGCATTTGTCCAGTATGCTACCACTTCCATAGCATTTGTCCACTATGCTACCATTTCCATAGCATTTGTCCAATATGCTACCATTTCCATAGCATTTGTCCAATATGCTACCATTTCCATAGCATTTGTCCACTATGCTACCATTTCCATAGCATTTGTCCAATATGCTACCATTTCCATAGCATTTGTCCAGAATGCTACCATTTCCATAGCATTTGTCCACTATGCTACCATTTCCAGTGTCGCACTTTACGTATTGGTCAAAGCCCGGCAGTGTTTTGCTTAGGCTGCAATGATTAAAATGTGTATGTGTGCAGTATGAACACTGTGGCTTCAGGCTTAATTTGTAAGTTACGATGGACGCAGTCCGCAATTAAGTTTGCTGCTCTGCCCACACTCCCGCTGGGAGGGACAAACACAGCTCAGACAAACAAATTACTGAATTCTATGGCCTACTGAATTCTATGGCCTACTGAATTCTATGGTCTACTGAATTCTATGGCCTACTGAATTCTATGGCCTACTGAATTCTATGGCCTACTGAATTCTATGGCCTACTGAATTCTATGGTCTACTGAATTCTATGGCCTACTGAATTCTATGGCCTACTGAATTCTATGGCCTACTGAATTCTATGGCCTACTGAATTCTATAGTCATTCCATTGGGGTCATGGTCACTCAGCCCTGGGTCTCTTCGCTCTGCGTCATTCTGCACCTGGACATCGCTCCACTCCCAACTTCATCAGGAACATTCCCCCATTCCCCCACATACGTCATCAGGAACATTCCCCCATTTCTCCACATACGTCATCAGGAACATTCCCCCATTCCCCCACATACTTCATCAGGAACATTCCCCCATTCCCACACATACGT
>CM050202.1:552500-555000 GCA_027475355.1 Coilia nasus
GACTGACACACACACACTCATACACACACACACACACACTCATACACACATGCACACACACACACACACTCATACACACATGCACACACACACACACACATACACTCATACACACACACACATTCATACACACATGCACACACACACACATACACTCATACACACACACACACTCATACACACACACACACACATACACTCATACACACACACACACACACACACACACACACGGTTGTTTACATGTGCATATGCTGCTATCTAATAGATTTTTTGTGTAAAACATCATCTGATGGAGCCACACGCTACCACAGTACTCTTACCATCCAGTCTTACCACACACACACACACACACACACACACACACACACACACAGACTGAAAGTGATATTCTGCGTGACTCTCCTATTTAGTGTGAGAAAATGACATTAAAACTGGGCGACCTTCTCCGGTGGGAACACAGTGCTATGCTCTACACAGTTTGCGAAGCTGTTTGATTATTAAGGGGATTCGCATCTCAAAAGAAGTGCAGAAAGAAACGGCCGGCCAATCTGTGGGTTTGCCACACTACTCACCTGCACACTACTATTATACACACTACTATTATGCACACTATTCACCTGCACACTACTCACCTGCACACACCTGCACACTACTCACCTGCACACTACTCACCTGCACACTACTATTATACACACTACTATTATGCACACTATTCACCTGCACACTACTCACCTGCACACACCTGCACACTATCCACCTGCACACTACTCACCTGCACACTACTCACCTGCACACTATCCACCTGCACACTACTCACCTGCACACACCTGCACACACCTGCACACTACACACCTGCGCACTACTCACCTGCACACACCTGCACACTACACACCTGCACACTACTCACCTGCACACTACTATTATACACACTACTATTATGCACACTACTCACCTGCACACTACTCACCTGCACACACCTGCACACTACTCACCTGCACACTACTCACCTGCACACTACTCACCTGCACACACCTGCACACTACTCACCTGCACACTATCCACCTGCACACTACTATTCTACACACTATCCACCTACACACTACTCACCTGCACACTACTCACCTGCACACTACTATTCTACACACTATCCACCTACACACTACTCACCTGCACACTATTCTACACACTATCCACCTACACACTACTCACCTGCACACTATTCTACACACTATCCACCTGCACACTACTCACCTGCACACTATCCACCTGCACACTACTATTATACACACTATCCACCTGCACACTATCCACCTGCACACACCTGCACACTATCCACCTGCACACTACTACTCTCAGGCTCTTCTGCATTTTAATGACACAACACAACAATGACACAAACACACACACACACACACTCACACACACAAACACACACACACACACTCACGAACACAAACACAACCATACACACACTCACAAATACAAACACACACACACTCACAAAAACAAACACACACACATTCACAAACACACACACACTCACAAACACAAACACATACACACTCACACACACAAACACACACACTCACACACACAAACACACACACACACTCACAAACACAAACACACACACACTCACAAACACACACAAACTCACAAACACAACCACACACACACTCACAAACACAAACACACACACAAACACAACCACACACACACTCACAAACACAAACACACACACAAACACAACCACACACACTCACAAATACAAACACAAACACACACTCACACACACACACACACTCACAAACACACACACTCACAAACACATACACTCACAAACACATACACAAACACAACCACACACACACTCACAAATACAAACACAAGCACACACACACACTCACACACACACTCACAAACACACACACTCACAAACACAAACACACACACAAACACAACCACACACACACTCACAAATACAAACACAACCACACACACACTCACAAAAACAATCACACAAACACACACACACAAACACACACACTCACAAAAACAATTACACAAACACACGCACACTCACAAACACAAACACACAGTCACAAATACAAACACAAACACACACACACAAACACACACACACTCACAATGCTGGAGTCAGATACCAGCATGAGGACGGAAAGACACTTTGGGGCTAACCCTAACCCTAAACCCTAAACCCTAACCCCTAAACCCTGACCATAAACCCTAAACCCTGACCATAAACCCTAAACCCTAACCCCTAAACCCTGACCATAAACCCTAAACCCTAAACCCTGACCCTAAACCCTAACCCTTGTCCCAGGCCCAGCCAAGACTGTCAGCTGGCCTGTTAACCACTAACCACTGACCACTAAACCCTAAACCCTAACCCTAACGACCAACCACTAAACCCTTACTCCTAACCACTGACCACCAAACCCTAAACCCTAACTTCTAAACACTAACCTCTAAACCT
>CM050202.1:565000-570000 GCA_027475355.1 Coilia nasus
TTAGAACCAATCAGAAGCAGAGTAGCTGCTGTGGCCAGAGCCGCGTCATACGCTTGCTTAGCTGTCCGTCAAATGTGAATACACCAATAGGAATGCACCCATGAGAATCCCGTCCCACCAGGCACGTTTGTGCCAAAATCGCAATCAAAAAATCAGGGAGCGCAAACGAGAAGGCTGGAGTCGTGATCAAAGAAAACGGCAACATCCAAAACTGAGAAAGAGGCGAAAGCAATTTTTTGTTACACAATTTGACATTTTTTAATTGCAATCTTGTATTTTTTATTTGAAAAAAATTTTTTTGGTTGATTTTTTTAATTTGGTATTTTGAATTTATATTTTTTTATTGGGTTTGTAAAAGTCTTCTTTTAATTTAAAGGCACAAATCTGATTCCATACACCTGCCCATATTGACGAGCCGCGCCTGCAGTCTACTACTGCGTACAGCTGATGGTTTAAAATGAGAACATACTGTATACCAGCTCATGATGAATGCTGATAAAAACTCCCAACCCCTATGGCACATACACACACACACACACACACACACACTCATGCTCATGGACACAACCGCACTCACACAAACACGTATGGACACACACACTCAAACACGTATGGATACACACACACACAAACACACGAATACGTATGGACACACACACACACACACACACACACATACACACACACACACACACACACATCAACCTGCTGCAGATATTGTGTAAATATCATTAGCTGGACCTTGACCATCTGAGAGAGATGTGCATGGAGTGGGCAAATAAACTATGAAACAGGCAAACTTTGAGCCCAAAGATATATGTGTGTGTGTGTGTGTGTGTGTGTGTGTGTGTGTGTGTGTGTGTGTGTGTGTGTTTGCGTGTGTCTGTAAGTGAGAGAGCGAGACAAGGTGTGGGGGGGGGGTGGGGGGGGTATGTATGTGAGCATGTCTGAAAGCCTATTATGTAACTTTGGAGGTATGGAATGGAGGTATGGAATGGAGGTATGGTACGCAATGTTTTTTAAGACTAATGACCCGCAGCATAGTGGTACTAAGAGGGCACACAATAAGACACTGTAAAAAGCAAAAATATTTATATATTTATATTTATGGTGCAATGAACTTAAAGCATGGTGATACAGTTCTATTTTACTACACACATTTTACGCACACATGTCCACTGATGTACAGTGGAGTAAAGTATAGTAAGAGGCACAGTGGATATTTAAAAGGGCTTGGCATACGCTGTACATCAGGGGATGGACTGTGGCAGCAATGACCAGTTTGCTACTGTTCTACATGCGCTAACTACTGTTCTACATGCGCTAACTACTGTTCTACATGCGCTAACTACTGTTCTACATGCACTAACTACTGTTCTACATGCGCTAACTACTGTTCTACATGCGCTAACTACTGTTCTACATGCGCTAACTACTGTTCTACATGCGCTAACTACTGTTCTACATGCGCTAACTACTGTTCTATATATGCTAACTACTGTTCTACATGCGCTAACTACTGTTCTACATGCGCTAACTACTGTTCTACATGCGCTAACTACTGTTCTACATGTGCTAACTACTGTTCTATATATGCTAACTACTGTTCTACATGCGCTAACTACTGTTCTACATGCGCTAACTACTGTTCTATATATGCTAACTACTGTTCTACATGCGCTAACTACTGTTCTACATGCGCTAACTACTGTTCTATATGCGCTAACTACTGTTCTATATATGCTAACTACTGTTCTACATGCGCTAACTACTGTTCTACATGCGCTAACTACTGTTCTACATGCGCTAACTACTGTTCTATATGCGCTAACTACTGTTCTATATGCGCTAACTACTGTTCTATATGTGCTAACTACTGTTCTATATGTGCTAACTACTGTTCTATATATGCTAACTACTGTTCTATATGTGCTAACTACTGTTCTATATATGCACTAAGGAAATAATGATTCCTCAAATACATGAATATGAAGTTAATGCGCACACACAGACAGACAGACACATACACACACATACCCACAACCACACACTCTAATCTATAAAACGTACAGTTTCTGTTTGGTTACCGTGAATGCAAAGAGGTGACCAGAGTATGTACACATCAGTCTGGAAATAGGAAGGGAGTGAACCATGTATTTACAATCTCTCTCACAAGCTCCCTCACACACAGACACACACACACAGACACACACACACATGCTGACACACATTGCACGTGGGAGAGGCTATTACTATTTAACCAAATCACGTAACGCTCTTGAAAGACATTTGGTGGCTGAGCTGCAGACAGGTAAGACCTCTTTATGTCTGTGTGTTCTTTTGAATTTCCTGTCTTTTCACATTTGTCATGTTTTCCTTTTGTAAATCGCTTAGCATCTGCTCAGTGTAATGTAAAGTTTTCTTTTTAAATGTTTTTTATTTATTTATTTCATTTAATGATATGTTCATGCTTTAAGTTTAACAATATGCTTTATAATGTATTAGTTATTAAAACTAATACAAAAAAAGGATTTTATTCTCATTATGAATAAAATATGAATATGAATATCACTAGGTCAGTGTCAGTCAGGTCCTCTAAAGTACATGAACCTTTCAGACAGCGAAACCCATATTGATTTTTTAAAAGCGTATTTTCCTAATGACATTACAATGGTGGCAGTAGAACATTCTGCTGTAGTGCTTTATTAGTTGAATGTTTACAAATAGTATTTTCTCAAGTAGATTATGGTATGGTTACAATGTAGCATAAATATACAGGGGTTAGACAAAATAATTGGAACACTTGTTAAATTCAAAGAAAGTTTATTTCTCCAGCCAGAATTACGCCGTTTGCTAGAGATTTTTGCATTCTTCTTGAATTCCGTCATGGTCCTTTATATGGTAGCTCCCGAGAAACCAAGCAGTTCAGCTGTCTTGGTGATCGAGGCTCCTGCCAAACGAGCTCCAACAATTTGCCCTTTTTCAAACTCAGTTAGGTCATGCATTTTAACTTCAATTTTGCTACAATTTAAAATTTAAAATTGAAAGTCAAATAGTTAAATAAACCTATCTACAATGGATATTAACTCCCATAATGCAATTTGAATCAATATTCTTGACACAATAGGTCATTGAAATACTAAAGTGAAATTTGCACTGTTCCAATTATTTTGTCTAACCCCTGTACAGACTTTATAAAACAGGGTTGGTGGGGTGGAGGGAGGCTTACCTTCAATTTTAAATAATCATGGATTAATGTTAATGATGATGTCGATTGATCAATGTCATGAAAGTGATCTGACGATGCTTTTCAGGTTGAAAAGAACAATGAAGGTGTTCATCTTCTGTGTGGTGGTCCTGTTGGCCGTGTCCAGCGGTACGTCCCTCCCCTCATCTTTGGCAACACTTTGCTTGAACAGGCTGTTACACAGGCAGTACAGGTGGTCTGTTAAAATTGTTTCCTAATATCCCAAGCATGTGTAGATGTACTGTAGATTAGAGTAGAGTACAGTAGAGTAGAGTAGAGTAGAGTAGAGTAGAGTAGAGAGTAGGGTAGAGTAGAATAGATTAGAGTAGAATAGATTAGACTAGAGTAGAGTAGAGTAGAGTAGAGTAGATTAGAGTAGAGTAGAGTAGAGAGTAGGGTAGAGTAGAATAGATTAGAGTAGAATAGATTAGACTAGAGTAGAGTAGAGTAGAGTAGAGTAGAGTAGATTAGAGTAGAATAGATTAGACTAGAGTAGAGTAGAGTAGAGTAAAGTAGAGTAGAGTAGAGTAGAGTAGAGAGTAGAGTAGAGTAGAGTAAAGTAGGGTAGAGAGTAGAGTAGAGTAGAGTAGAGTAGAGTAGAGTAGTGTAGAGTAGAGTAGAGTAGAGTAGAGTAGAGTAGAGTAGGGTAGAGAGTAGAGTAGAGTAGAGTAGAGTAGAGTATAATAGATTAGAGTAGAGAGTAGAGTAGAATAGAGTAGAGTAGATTAGAGTAGAGTAGAGTAGAGTAGGGTAGAGTAGAGTAGAGTAGAGTAGATTAGAGTAGAATAGATTAGAGTAGAGTAGAGTAGAGTAGAGTAGAGTAGAGTAGAGAGTAGAGTAGAGTAAAGTAGGGTAGAGAGTAGAGTAGAGTAGAGTAGAGTAGAGAGTAGAGTAGAGTAGAGTAAAGTAGGGTAGAGAGTAGAGTAGAGTAGAGTAGAGTAGAGTAGAGTAGAGTAGAGTAGAGAGCAGAGTAGAGTAGAGTAGAGTAGAGTAGAGTAGAGTAGAGAGTAGAGTAGAGTAGAGTAGAGTAGAGTAGAGTAGAGTAGGGTAGAGAGTAGAGTAGAGTAGAGTAGAGTAGAGTAGGGTAGAGAGTAGAGTAGAGTAGAGTAGAGTAGAGTACAATAGATTAGAGTAGAGAGTAGAGTAGAATAGAGTAGATTAGAGTAGAGTAGAGTAGAGTAGAGTAGAGTAGAGTAGAGTAGATTAGAGTAGAGTAGAGTAGAGTAGGGTAGAGTAGAGTAGAATAGATTAGAGTAGAGTATAATTGAGTAGAGAGTAGTCTAGAGGACCATCTAAGTGAAGCTTGACTACCATCTTTCATCTGGTAGTGCCGATGGAACATGTTTGCATGAGTCTGGCCAGACTAGTGCCTATTTCTCTTGATTTACTTTACTATTATTACAGTTTTTTACCATTGCTTAAGCTCAATTTAAAAAAACTAGGCCCGTTTTGTGAAAACACTACACACAGTTTGGACAACCATACAACAAATGGACAGAACACCTCAGATCTATTGCAAACTGTTATTCTTCTTTCAAAACTATACACTTGTTTAGAAAAATGATATTTTGTTGCCAAATCGCACACACATGATTCATATGATCTATTTGTGTTTGAATGAGTTACACACAATGGTAATCAATCCTAAACACTTTTGTAACATTCTGACTTTTCTAATGACACAATCTGGGTTTCATTCTTTCAGAAATATTGACAAATGACATGAATACTTTCACGAAACACAACACATGAC
>CM050202.1:587500-595000 GCA_027475355.1 Coilia nasus
CCCCCTTCTTACTAACCCCTATCTAATGCCCTGCACTGATATCAGATCACGGGGAATGTTTAGATCAGATCATGCATGCTCTCTCTCTCTCTCCCCCTTTTTACTAACCCTGATCTAATGCCCTGCACTGATATCTGATCAGGGGGAATGTTTAGCTAACAATAGCCTAGCCTATTGTCTTAAAGCGATTTAATCATGAGCCACATGCACATCCCCCGCTTCTCCTGTGATCTGGCAAAAGGCCTCTCACACACCAAATAGGGGGTGGTGAGCCTTGACCCCCTCCTTATCTTTTCCCTCTCTCACACACACATACACCACCTTATTGCCTTGCATAGACACACACACACACACACACATACATCACTACCTGTAGGATTAGTTCACACCTGTAGTTTGTTAGTTAATAAACTATACCTTTTGAAATAAACTGTGTCTATTCTGTTATTGCAATAATACCCTGAAAACCACTGCCAAGAAAGATCCTCACTCACCTTCAAGAGTGATTTTAATGAGACTGATATGAGACTGATCAATTAATTATTAATTATTACCAACCCATTTTTTTGTAGGGTGCGCCGCGTAAAAGTGGTTATCCCTACAGCTGCTAACTGTACTCATACACAGCACACTGCTAACTATACTTTCACACACAGCACACTGCTAACTATACTTTCACACACAGCACACTGCTAACTATACTCTCACACACAGCACACTGCTAACTATACTCTCACACACAACACACTGCTAACTATACTCCCATACTGCTAACTATACTCTCACACACAGCACACTGCTAACTATACTTTCACACACAGCACACTGCTAACTATACTTTCACACAGCACACTGCTAACTATACTCTCACACACAGCACACTGCTAACTATACTCCCATACTGCTAACTATACTCTCACACACAGCACACTGCTAACTATACTCACACACACAGCACACTGCTAACTATACTCCCATACTGCTAACTATACTCTCACACACAGCACACTGCTAACTATACTTTCACACACAGCACACTGCTAACTATACTTTCACACAGCACACTGCTAACTATACTCTCACACACAGCATACTGCTAACTATACTCCCATACTGCTAACTATACTCTCACACACAGCACACTGCTAACTATACTCCCACACACACCATACTGCTAACTATACTCTCACACACAGCATACTACTAACTATACTCTCACACACAGCATACTGCTAACTATACTCTCACACTGCTAACTATACTCTCACACACAGCACACTGCTAACTATACTCCCACACACACCATACTGCTAACTATACTCTCACACACAGCACACTGCTAACTATACTCCCACACACACCATACTGCTAACTATACTCTCACACTGCTAACTATACTCTCACACACAGCAAACTGCTAACTATACTCCCACACACACCATACTGCTAACTATACTCTCACACACAGCACACTGCTAACTATACTCCCACACACACCATACTGCTAACTATACTCTCACACTGCTAACTATACTCTCACACACA
This sequence comes from Coilia nasus, assembly GCA_027475355.1. Taxonomy (NCBI): domain Eukaryota; kingdom Metazoa; phylum Chordata; class Actinopteri; order Clupeiformes; family Engraulidae; genus Coilia; species Coilia nasus. Next base: position 589,046 of record CM050202.1, read on the forward strand.
GCAAACTGCTAACTATACTCTCATAGTGCTAACTATACTCACAGAGCATACTGCTAACCATACTCTCATACTGCTAACTATACGGTCATACTGCTAACTATACTCCCACATAGCACACTGCTAACCATACTTTCATACTCCTAACTATACTGTCAAACTACTAACTATACTCTCACACAGCATACTACTAACTATACTCTCACACAGAATACCGCTAACTATACTCTCACACACAGCATACTGCTAACTATATGCTCACACACAGCACACTGCTAACTATACTCTCACACACAGCACCCTGCTAACTATACTCACACACAGCACACTGCTAACTATACTCTCACACACAACATACTGCTAATTGTAGTCTTGTTGTAATTTCTTCAAGTAAGCAAGAGTTGTTTACAGGAATACATAGGTGCATGTGACAGCTAGACATACTTTTGCTGACTTAGCAGTAAGCTAAATGGGTAACAGTGGAACCAGAATGTGCTTAGTTTCATGTATGGGGCATCCTTAAATAGCTCAAAGTTAGAGTTCCTTGTCTCTGAATATGAACACAAGTCACCATAATACTGCTGTATTCTGTAGGGTGGACAGAGTAGATTCAATGGTCAGAATGGTCAGGAGGCTCTGTTTGTTATGACTATTCTTTCGGTGAATGCAATAAAGACCTCTTGAACAGAAAGAGAACTCCTCCAGCTTATTATACATACAGCACACTGCTAACTATACTCTCATACTGCTAGCTATACTCTCATACTACTAGCTATACTCTCATACTGCTAACTATACTCTCACACTGCAAACTATACTCTTATACTCCTAACTACACTCTCACACACAACACACTGCTAACTACACTGTCATACTGCTAGCTATACTCTCACACACAGCACACTGCTAACTATACTCTCATACTGCTAGCTATACTCTCATACTGCTAGCTATACTCTCATACTGCTAACTATACTCTCACACTGCAACCTATACTCTTATACTCCTAACTACACTCTCACACACAGCACACTGCTAACTACACTGTCATACTGCTAACTATACTCTCACACACAGCACACTGCTAACTATACTCTCACACACAGCACACTGCTAACTATACTCTCACACATAGCATACTGCTAACTATACTCTCACACACAGCAGACTGCTAACTATACTCACACACAGCATACTGCTAACTATACTGTCATACTGCTAACTATACTCTTACACACAGCATACTGCTAACTATACTCTCACACACAGCATACTGCTAACTATACTCTCACATACAGCATACTGCTAACTATACTCTCACACAGCACACTGCTAACTATACTCTCATACTGCTAACTATACTCTCACACACTGCATACTGCTAACTAAACTCTCACATACAGCATACTTCTAATTAAACTCTCACATACAGCATACTGCTAACTATACGCTCACACACAGCACACTGCTAACTATACTCTCACACAGCACACTGCTAACTATACTCTCATACTGCTAACTATACTCACACACAAATCACACTAACTATACTCTCATACTGCTAACTATACTCTCACACACAGCATATTGCTAACTATACTCTCATACTGCTAACTATACTCTCACGCACAGCACACTGCTAACTATACTCTCACACACAGCACACTGCTAACTATACTCTTTTACTGCTAACTATACTCACACACAGCACACTGCTAACTATACTCTCATACTGCTAACTATACTCACACACAGCACACTACTAACTATACTCTCTTACTGCTAACTATACTCACACACAGCACACTGCTAACTATACTCTCTTACTGCTAACTATACTCACACACAGCACACTGCTAACTATACTCTCATACTGCTAACTATACTTTCACACACAGCACACTGCTAACTATACTCACACACAGCACACTGCTAACTATACTCTCACACACAGCACACTGCTAACTATACTCTCATACTGCTAACTATACTCTAACACAGCATAGGAACACACACAGCACCACACACACGTGAGGACAGCAGTAGAGACATACACACATTGCTGAAACACACACTACCTCCTATGTATATCCTTTGTGTAGGATCAGTCCTATGTGTGTGTGATAGATATAAGAGCAGCTGTGTGTGTACATGTGTGTGCGTGTGTGAGTGTGAGTGATAGATATGAGTGTGTGTGTGTGTGTGTGTGTGTGTGTATGAGCATGTGTGTGTGTGTGTGTGTGTGTGTGTGTGTGTGAGCATGTGTGTGTGTGTGTGTGTGTGTGTGTGTGTGTGTGTGTGTGTGTGTAGGACATAACTCTGTATTCATCCTACTTACCTATTAGCTGTGTAGGTACAATCACAGAGAGACTACACTACCCATGGTTCCCTGGGCCACACCTCAGGTGATAAGCCCTTCTCATATCTCACACCCTTCCTTCAAAACCCCTGGCGGGCTACAGCTCCTTCTCTCAGTGCTGTGGGTCATCAGATCACACAGACCAAAAGAGAAACCCTCCTCCTGCAGGCCACCGGGCCGGGAGGACCACAAAGGAACTCCTCAACATGCGCAGCTAAGTAGACAACAATGGACCTGTGCACAAGGTCAGAAGTACTTTAACTCGAGTAAGTTTTACTGGAAAGGCGACCGGATTCCCTTTCCCCAGTTGTATAGCCGTGATTACAGGGCGACCGGATCCCCTTTTAGGCTACATTTGTTGAGTTGAATGAAACGAACTACTACTAATCCATGGGATTCCCAGCCAGACGCTGAGGTAGTATAGTTTCTGTAAATGTCTAATGAGTGACGAACCATAGTAGGAAACCTCTTAATTGAGCACTCGGTTCCCAGCTATAAGCTGAGGGAGAATTTCCCTCTGACCAGTCAAAAAGACTCTTCTTCATTCATTGGATCACAGCCGATCACTCATGACTTCGCCACGGAGCCTCCAACACATAAGAAAGGACTGGAGCAACCGCCCGAAACAAAGGACACGCTCAAGCAACACTGGCGTAAGGCACTTGGGCAGAGTTAGAATATTGCTTAGCACAGCAAGAATGTTTAAACTTATGTCTGATGTAAACATGCACACTGTTTTCATATAGACTTTGAGTTGACCATTTGTTATGTACTTGTATTTGCTACTTTGATAGACAGATCATGCATGCTCTCTCTCTCTCTCCCCCTTCTTACTAACCCTGATCTAATGCCTTGCACTGATATCTGATCATGCATACTCTCTCTCTCTCTCTCCCCCTTCTTACTAACCCCTATCTAATGCCCTGCACTGATATCTGATCACGGGGAATGTTTAGATCAGATCATGCATGCTCTCTCTCTCTCTCTCCCTCTTACTAACCCTGATCTAATGCCCTGCACTGATATCTGATCATGCATGCTCTCTCTCTCTCTCTCCCTCTTACTAACCCTGATCTAATGCCCTGCACTGATATCTGATCATGCATGCTCTCTCTCTCTCTCCCCCTTCTTACTAACCCCTATCTAATGCCCTGCACTGATATCAGATCACGGGGAATGTTTAGATCAGATCATGCATGCTCTCTCTCTCTCTCCCCCTTTTTACTAACCCTGATCTAATGCCCTGCACTGATATCTGATCAGGGGGAATGTTTAGCTAACAATAGCCTAGCCTATTGTCTTAAAGCGATTTAATCATGGGCCACATGCACATCCCCCGCTTCTCCTGTGATCTGGCAAACGGCCTACCTCACACACCAAATAGGGGGTGGTGAGCCTTGACCCCCTCCTTATCTTTTCCCTCTCTCACACACACATACACCACCTTATTGCCTTGCATAGACACACACACACACACACACATACATCACTACCTGTAGGATTAGTTCACACCTGTAGTTTGTTAGTTAATAAACTATACCTTTTGAAATAAACTGTGTCTATTCTGTTATTGCAATAATACCCTGAAAACCACTGCCAAGAAAGATCCTCACTCACCTTCAAGAGTGATTTTAATGAGACTGATATGAGACTGATCAATTAATTATTAATTATTACCAACCCATTTTTTTGTAGGGTGCGCCGCGTAAAAGTGGTTATCCCTACAGCTGCTAACTGTACTCATACACAGCACACTGCTAACTATACTTTCACACACAGCACACTGCTAACTATACTTTCACACACAGCACACTGCTAACTATACTCTCACACACAGCACACTGCTAACTATACTCTCACACACAACACACTGCTAACTATACTCCCATACTGCTAACTATACTCTCACACACAGCACACTGCTAACTATACTTTCACACACAGCACACTGCTAACTATACTTTCACACAGCACACTGCTAACTATACTCTCACACACAGCACACTGCTAACTATACTCCCATACTGCTAACTATACTCTCACACACAGCACACTGCTAACTATACTCACACACACAGCACACTGCTAACTATACTCCCATACTGCTAACTATACTCTCACACACAGCACACTGCTAACTATACTTTCACACACAGCACACTGCTAACTATACTTTCACACAGCACACTGCTAACTATACTCTCACACACAGCATACTGCTAACTATACTCCCATACTGCTAACTATACTCTCACACACAGCACACTGCTAACTATACTCCCACACACACCATACTGCTAACTATACTCTCACACACAGCATACTACTAACTATACTCTCACACACAGCATACTGCTAACTATACTCTCACACTGCTAACTATACTCTCACACACAGCACACTGCTAACTATACTCCCACACACACCATACTGCTAACTATACTCTCACACACAGCACACTGCTAACTATACTCCCACACACACCATACTGCTAACTATACTCTCACACTGCTAACTATACTCTCACACACAGCAAACTGCTAACTATACTCCCACACACACCATACTGCTAACTATACTCTCACACACAGCACACTGCTAACTATACTCCCACACACACCATACTGCTAACTATACTCTCACACTGCTAACTATACTCTCACACACAGCAAACTGCTAACTATACTCTCATAGTGCTAACTATACTCACAGAGCATACTGCTAACCATACTCTCATACTGCTAACTATACGGTCATACTGCTAACTATACTCCCACATAGCACACTGCTAACCATACTTTCATACTCCTAACTATACTGTCAAACTACTAACTATACTCTCACACAGCATACTACTAACTATACTCTCACACAGAATACCGCTAACTATACTCTCACACACAGCATACTGCTAACTATATGCTCACACACAGCACACTGCTAACTATACTCTCACACACAGCACCCTGCTAACTATACTCACACACAGCACACTGCTAACTATACTCTCACACACAACATACTGCTAATTGTAGTCTTGTTGTAATTTCTTCAAGTAAGCAAGAGTTGTTTACAGGAATACATAGGTGCATGTGACAGCTAGACATACTTTTGCTGACTTAGCAGTAAGCTAAATGGGTAACAGTGGAACCAGAATGTGCTTAGTTTCATGTATGGGGCATCCTTAAATAGCTCAAAGTTAGAGTTCCTTGTCTCTGAATATGAACACAAGTCACCATAATACTGCTGTATTCTGTAGGGTGGACAGAGTAGATTCAATGGTCAGAATGGTCAGGAGGCTCTGTTTGTTATGACTATTCTTTCGGTGAATGCAATAAAGACCTCTTGAACAGAAAGAGAACTCCTCCAGCTTATTATACATACAGCACACTGCTAACTATACTCTCATACTGCTAGCTATACTCTCATACTACTAGCTATACTCTCATACTGCTAACTATACTCTCACACTGCAAACTATACTCTTATACTCCTAACTACACTCTCACACACAACACACTGCTAACTACACTGTCATACTGCTAGCTATACTCTCACACACAGCACACTGCTAACTATACTCTCATACTGCTAGCTAT
>CM050202.1:622500-632500 GCA_027475355.1 Coilia nasus
TTAATTAGCAATACTGAACACTGACCCTAATATTAGTTAATTAGCAATACTGAACAATGACTCTAATAATAGTTAATTAGCAATACTAAACACTGACTCTAATACTAGTTAATTAGCAATACTGAATACTGACTCTAATGCTAGTTTATTAGCGATACTGAATACTGACTCTAATGCTAGTTTATTAGCGATACTGAATACTGATTCTAATACTAGTTAATTAGCAATACTAAACACTGACTCTAATACTAGTTAATTAGCAATACTGAATACTGACTCTAATGCTAGTTTATTAGCGATACTGAATACTGACTCTAATGCTAGTTTATTAGTGATACTGAATACTGATTCTAATACTAGTTAATTAGCAATACTAAACACTGACTCTAATACTAGTTAATTAGCAATACTGAACACTGACCCTAATATTGGTTAATTAGCAATACTGAACAATGACTCTAATAATAGTTAATTAGCGATACCGAATACTGACTCTAATACTAGTTAATTAGCGATACTGAACACTGATTCTAATACTAGTTAATGAGCAATACTGAACATTGACCCTAATATTGGTTAATTAGCAATACAGAACACTGATTCTAATACTAGTTAATTAGCAATACTGAACATTGACCCTAATATTGGTTAATTAGCAATACTGAACAATGACTCTAATAATAGTTAATTAGCGATACCGAATACTGACTCTAATACTAGTTAATTAGCGATACTGAACACTGATTCTAATACTAGTTAATTAGCAATACTAAACACTGACTCTAATACTAGTTAATTAGCAATACTGAATACTGACTCTAATGCTAGTTTATTAGCGATACTGAATACTGATTCTAATACTAGTTAATTAGCAATACTAAACACTGACTCTAATACTAGTTAATTAGCAATACTGAACATTGACCCTAATATTGGTTAATTAGCAATACTGAACAATGACTCTAATAATAGTTAATTAGCGATACCGAATACTGACTCTAATACTAATTAATTAGCGATACTGAACACTGATTCTAATACTAGTTAATTAGCAATACTAAACACTGACTCTAATACTAGTTAATTAGCAATACTGAATACTGACTCTAATGCTAGTTTATTAGCGATACTGAATACTGACTCTAATGCTAGTTTATTAGCGATACTGAATACTGACTCTAATGCTAGTTTATTAGCGATACTGAATACTGATTCTAATACTAGTTAATTAGCAATACTAAACACTGACTCTAATACTAGTTAATTAGCAATACTGAACATTGACCCTAATATTGGTTAATTAGCAATACTGAACAACGACTCTAATGCTAGTTTATTAGCGATACTGAATACTGATTCTAATACTAGTTAATTAGCAATACTAAACACTGACTCTAATACTAGTTAATTAGCAATACTGAATACTGACTCTAATGCTAGTTTATTAGCGATACTGAATACTGACTCTAATGCTAGTTTATTAGCGATACTGAATACTGACTCTAATGCTAGTTTATTAGCGATACTGAATACTGATTCTAATACTAGTTAATTAGCAATACTAAACACTGACTCTAATACTAGTTAATTAGCAATACTGAACATTGACCCTAATATTGGTTAATTAGCAATACTGAACAATGACTCTAATAATAGTTAATTAGCGATACCGAATACTGACTCTAATACTAGTTAATTAGCGATACTGAACACTGATTCTAATACTAGCTAATTAGCAATACTACACTGTAAAAAATCCAACTTGCCAAATAGTGAACTGAAAGTAGAATTCTGTGTAGAGTAAACAAACTTGTTCAAGTAACTCTTAAAAGTTAGTTGAGACAATTTTCTTCACCTTTAGCTTAATGAAAGTCAACAGTTAAGTTGAGACAAATTACATTTTTCATTTCTGGTTGACAATGGTTATTCCCTGTCATTGCGCATGCGCGATTTTCAACCGAAGAACGGGTGGACGTCCTAGATGCTGACGATTCAGATGGCCTGATAAGGTAAGATTTACAAGAAACTCGTTTGCTTGTTTGTAATATTTGGTTAGGAGGCCACTTAATATCTTGCAATGTTTGTGACAGATGAGAGAAGTACAGATAATGTCAACAAAGTTTAAATTACTTTGCATTGTGTTTTAGGTAGCTATGTTTGGCGCTTAGCTTGGCTGGTCATCGTCAATATTACACAAAATATATTAGCTAATCACTTTATTCGCATTAAAAAATTGCTCGTAAGTGAACTGTGTTTTAAACTACTACCAAGTACAATTATTGATGTTCGATTGAGATGAAGTTTAAAGTCTGATGTAATTGGATGTTGCTTGGTATGGATGGCGGGTCATTGCGATGATTTCGTAAAGGATTTAGGAGGGAAATCAACGTAGTAGCCTGGTTCTTTGAAACGCAAGTTCCATTTTAGTGGGTTTAATGTTTTGATAATACGTGTTGCATGATAATTGCTTCAGACTTGACTCTACGGCATGTAAATTTGATTAGTGTGTTTTGAGTGTAGTGTAGTCATACCATTCTTTTACACTGAGGATTTTTTTTTCGTGGACGGGGGGCAGCACTATTGGCTTGCTATACTAGACATACTGACAACTATACCCCGCCATTAGGTTTATCATGCCCAGGCAAATCCTGCACGACCATGGCCTGACTGTGATGGACTAGTGTAACCCCTCTAAATCTGTCGGCGTTGTGTTTAACGTTGTAAGGATGGCCGTAGACGTGGGACGAGTTCAGCAGTGTATTAACCTAGTGTTAAAAACATTGTCGGCATTCCTCTCGTGGCAGCATGGGTTTATATACAGTATGCTAATATAGAGGAGAAGAAATAGCTATTCTCACGTAGCGTCTAATATTTGGCATGAAATACCTTTAGATCTGTAATAATGTACACGAAGTACATTTATCGCTTCGACAATACACCATACAATCTCTAACAATGAGGATTGATTTGGAACGTTCACTGAAGCGTACTTAATTAAATATGCCGGGACACTACATTTATAGAACTTTTCGGTGGCTCCAATCCTTGCTGTACTGTGAATGAGCCACGCATCTCTGCCTGTACTACCGCTAGATGCCGGTATTCAGCCAACAGACTCCATTGTTAATTCAAAACAACTCAAAAGGGTGCACGTTAAAATAACAAAACCTTAACTGTTACATTAGCAAACCGGTATACATTTGTTAAGCTGACCTATGGAATTTTCAGGCATGCTTCATTGCAGGGATTAATTTGATCCTAAACATTGAAAAACTGCAGTTGTTTGACAATATGTGCAGATCTGAAGTGTTGTATACAATTGCCTTTTAGTAGTAACTTAGACATTGTATTTTTTCCTGCATCATTTTGATTCAAGAGCTGGTTTATTACAAATCTGATGTTTTTTTTTTTATTTATGGTATGTCTTATGATTTACAGATTTGAAATGCAATGCAAGCAGTGCAAGTTCGCACATCCAAGTCTTGAAGTACTCCTGAAGCATTACAGATTGTGCCACTATCAAGGGCGCTCTTGGCCTGTACCCTGCCTGTATCCTGAGTGTGTGTGCTCTTTTAAGACTACAGGTGCGTTGAAGTCACATTTGTCACGAGCACACAGACCAACTCCATTGCAAGCAGCCCATTTTTGTTTTGCGTGTGAAATCTGTGATTTTAAAGAGATCTGTGAGCCAAAATCGTTTCTTAGCCACATCAAAAATCACCTGAGGACACGTGAATCAGTTAAATGTCCCTTTAGAAATTGTGAGACTATTACAAACAATCTTTCAACTTTCACCAGCCATGTATCAAGAAAACATAAGTCACATTCTTTTTTAGATTTTAGTCAATCTGTTACATTTCAGCAGGAGGTGTCTGTGAACTCTCATCCAGTGTTGTCTGATGTCAGTGATCCTTTGCCTGATCCACAACTGCAAAACAACCCTATTTCAATAGAGTTAGACCCCCCTATATGTGAAACATCATCTTTTTCTGAGCCAGTTGACTTTTAGACACTAGAACACAGACTTGGATCTTTGTTGCTCTATATGCAGACTATATTACACATTTCAAAACATGCAACACAGGAAATATTAAATGGATTTAGTGACATTGTGTCATTCACAAGGCATACATCAAAAGAAGTGATTAGAGGTGTTTTAGGTCGGTATGACATAAGTGAATCCTTAGCTGAGGAGTTATCTAAACTGATAATAGATGCTCTGCACAACACAAATCCTTTACTTGTCAGCACTGCAGAGAAAGGTAGCCTTTCCACAGAACACAGACGACTAGCATTCTACAGAAATCATTTTCAAGTGATTGATCCAGTTGAGTACCTCTATGACAGACTGCACAAAAATAGTTTTGTGTATGTGTCAGTGCAAAGCATTCTTGAGGTTTTGCTGAACAGGGAAGATGTCTTTGAAAGATTAGTGTTTGTTGAGGAGGAGGAGGTGGTAGGACAGTACAGGTCGACACGTAGTGGGCAGTATTTCAAACAGAATGTGCTTTTTGGGTCTCAAATGAATTCTGTTTCAATTGGTGTCTACATCGATGAGTTTGAGCCATGTAATCCACTGGGGACATCAAGAAAGACCCATAAGATCACGGCTGTGTATTGGGTGCTGTTGAATCTCCCAGCAAAATTCCGCTCTACGCTCACCTCAATTCAGCTTGCCTTGTTAGGGAAAAGCAATGATGTTAAGAGGTTTGGCTACGACAAGTTTTTTGACCCACTGATAAAAGATCTGTGTCATCTAGAGCAGCAAGGAGTGTTTGTCAAGCATCTCAATACTTACCTCAAGGGAACTGTGTATTGTGTATGTGCTGACAATCTTGGGGCCCATAGCCTTGCTGGCTTTCAGGAAAGCTTTCAGGTTGAACATCTCTGTCGATTTTGTCTCGCTAGCAAAGATGAAATACAGACCAGGGATGCCAGATCTTTTCCACTAAGAACAATTGAACACCACAATGCAGTCATTGGAGAGCTGAATGACGATGAAAGACTTCATTCCAAGCTCGGTGTGAAAAAAGAATGTGTTCTTGCAAAGCACTTAGCTTACTTTCACCCAGTCACAGGATTCCCGCCAGATCTGTTGCATGACCTGCTTGAAGGCATCGTGCCATATGAATTGTCTGTTTGCTTGAAGGAACTGATTAAGAAGGGATCTTTCACTCTTAATTTTCTCAACAAGTGTATCAAGTCTTTCCCATACAAATATGCAGATAAGGCTGATAAACCAAAAGTCATTACACAGTCGTGCTTTGCAAAGAAAACTGTTGGAGGGAATGGGCATGAAAACTGGGCTTTGCTTCGTCTCTTGCCATTATTGATTGGCTATTGTGTACCAGAGCAGGACCCGTCATGGGAGATTCTGATGGACCTGAAAGAAATAGTTGAGCTGGTTGTGTCACCAAAGTTTTCATCAGCCTCTCTAGCTTGGCTTGAGAGGAAAATTGTTGACCATCGGCAGTTGATTGAAGAGACATTCCCAGACTTTCGTTTTAAACCAAAGCATCACTATGTTGAGCATTACGCTTACCTTACTCAGTGCTTTGGTCCATTGGTAGAGCTGTGGACGATGAGATTTGAAGCGAAACATAGTTACTTTAAAGGGGTAGTCAGTGATACTCACAATTTCAAAAACATTCTCCTGACCTTGGCAACCAAACACCAACTTATGATGGCCCATTACTTGAGCAGTCCCAGTCTTTTCCCTCCAGCCCTCTCTGTACAGAAATTAAAGCACATTAGAACATGTGCACTAGACGTGCATCAGAAGACTGCAGTACACCAAAAGCACCCTCAGAAGGAGGTTGTCAGCCTTACCTCAGATGTACATGTGCATGGTATACACTACAGTGAGGGCATGATTTTGTCAGCCCGTGAACTGAGTGGATTGCCTGAGTTTTTCAAAATTCTCAGTATACTTGTCAATGGCAACACAGCGTCTTTCATTTGTAGAAAGCTGTCATCATGGTATGTTGAGCATTACAGGTGTTATGAGTTTTCTGAAATGAACACTACTGAAATTCTTGAACTAGAGGACCTCAATGATGACCACCCTCTGATTTCTTACCAAGTGCAGGGAAGAGCTATGATCTCTTTACAGAGGTTTTTACTGCACTGATATTCCCTCTTCATGTGTAGTACATAGTTCTTTTAAAACACAAATGTAGTACAGTTGCTGTGATGCTTGTTACTTAAACATGGCTTTCAACTAATTGTTTTTATCTTTTTCTTCAGAACATGTTGTTTCGGGTTGTGTTGGGTCCTGATAACATCAGGAGACTCACTGTTAATGAGGCCCTCGACTCAGTCCATCAGTTAAAAGGTATCTTGCGAGAGAGTCTTCAGCTTACGCAGGATTTTGAGATTCAGTTTGAAGATCCAGAATTTGCCAATGAACTCTGCAATCTGTCCGACATATCTGAGCTTCCACCAGAGAAGGCTACTTTAAAAATAATTAACAAAGCACCTGAATTGTCCAATGATGTCTCATCAGTGTCCTCACTGGACACTGCTAGTGTGGCGTCTTCTCAGTCACCCACTTCATACCCAAGTCCGTCAAGCATGCCTCTTCGAAGGCATGAAAATTCAGAGCAGTGGCCCTCTCCTTTCCCCATACCTCAGTTTTCCTATGATGTTGAACTTAGACTTGTTAAAGGAAATGAAGTGTACAGACAAAACGGCACACTGCTTGATGTTTCCAGGGAGATGAAAAGTAACATCTTAAATGCCATATGCAAATCTGTTTTTTCTTACAAAGCATACCCAACAAAGAATGAGCTGGCTCTAGTGGCTGCTGAGTTAGTTAAAAAGCACCCCTGTCTGAAGGATCCTAGCATGGGAACCTGTTATGACAGCTGGACCATGAGCCTCTTCTACAAAGTTGGAAATTACCGTCACAAATTAAAAGAAGCAGGTTGCAGTGAAGTGAGTGTTAACAGAAGGACACCAGGCAAAGATGGCGGGAAACGTTTGAAGAGGGCAAAAAGATGCGAGGTGAACTTCCTCCCTGATATTCCAGCCGGGCAGTGTCAGGCCTCTCTACAACTTGAAAAAGCTGCTTTGATGGAGGAGATGAAGAAAAGACATCACAACAGTACATTCATCAGTGCCAAAATGGAAATGACATTTTCTCTAAGAAGAAAAGAAATTGTGGATGAAGAACCTCTAGTAGCTGATGTTCTTACACAGTGGCCAGCATTGTTCCTGGAAGAGCAGGTAAGATCCTAGATCTGAAATGACATGTTTGAAGTTCATTATTAAGTACTGTGTTATTGCCATCCAGTGTCCTAAGTGTTCTTTATGTCTTCTGATAGGTCTACTTAGAATTTTACAGAATCACTGGTGTCCCTCTCAAGGACACCTTTTTCTCTTCACTGGATGAGTACGCTCCAAAGATCATTAAACTCTACAGGTCGCGAAGTGGAGCCTTTGGTGAGGACCTGAAAAGTCTTCTGGACAAACTGGACCAAAAAGTAAATATCTACTATTTGATTTATAATCCTTCTTTTCTCTTTGTATATTAGTATTACCGCCTACATTTCGATTGAGACAGAAATAAACATCAGTGTTTTGCAAGAAGTGTTTTTTTTTGATTGCAGATGTCCATGACCCCTCTTGACAAATACAAAAATCACTGTTGTGCATTTTGTGGGTTACTTTGTGTATACATGCATACCTGTATGTTTGTTAACTGCAGCTTTGTCTTTCAGACAACTAATGTGGTTTTACACAGAAAGACCACAGCTCTACAAGGCCTGCCTGTGTTTATGAGGGAGAACACAAATTCCTTGTTCAAGTCTTGCCTGGTAAGTCAGTTAAAGTCAGCTTTATTGTCAAAACTGAAATAGGTACTGACATATAATGAAATATGTACTAAAATTGCATTGCACTCAGGTCCACAATACAGCATTAGAATACAAAAAATATGAAAATTGAAAAAGTGAAGAGTGAGCCAATGGCCTTAAGGGCTTAGCTAGGTACAAAGACCTAAAATGACATCAGTATTATTATAAAAGTAGTACAATGCTCACAAAAATGGCATAAGGCACACATTGTAGGGCAAGTGCAGACAGCAGTCCAGTGCTGCATGAATTGGCCAATGCAGCACTTTGAGTTTGGTATATGCAATCCTTCACGAAGGATTCCTGAAGAATCTGCGAGAGGGGTAGGTGAGCCAGAGCCCCCACCCCCATCATGTGCACCATCTACAGAGGTACCATTGAGAGCATCCTGACCAGCTGTACCGCTGTGGCACAGAGCCTGGACCGTACCCTGCCACAAGACCCTGCAGCGCATAGTAAGAACATCTGATAAGATAGTTGGTGCCTCGCTCCCCTCCCTTTATGACATCTACAACACCCATCTCACCTGCAACACACAGAGCTGAGGGCCTTGCAGCAGGATGCAGTGCAGGCTTTATACCACATGGTGATGCAGCTGGTCAGGATGCTCTCAATGGTACCTCTGTAGAAGGTGCACATGGTATTCAGGGCTCTGGCTCTCCTTAGTTTGTGGAGCAAGTAGAGGTCTTGTTGAGCTCTTCTGACCAGTGCTGCAGTATAGTTGGTCCCGAAGAGGTCTTCCTTGATGCACACCCAAGAACTTGGTGCTGCTAACCCTCTCCACAGCAGCACTGATAATGGTCAGATGTAGTGTGCTGGGTGTGCGCAGTCCAGAAGCCCACAACAATCTCCTTTGTCTTCTCTACGTTCAGAGACAGATTGTTGTCCTTGTTAATGAGAAGCACCACAGTGGTGTCATCCGCAAACTTGATAAAAAGCTGTAGCCTTTCCCCTCCCTGTCAGGAAGTCCAGCAACCAGTTACACAGCTAGGTATGCTAGAACAATCCTTACTATATCCTTAACTACATATCCTGACTATTTTCAACAAGTTAAAATAATGTACTGTAAGTTGAAAGTAAATGAAAATGTCTTCTATTTTGGTACTGAAAAATCCCAATAGCGTAACTTCATAGTTGCCCGCCCAGTCTCATCTCTCTCGTAAAATCTCCACCTAGTCAGTCAAAGGCCAGTCAGAACTTCATGTGGTCTAGATACCTTTTAGACGACACTTTTTTAAGACAAAAACAGTTTAATCAATCAGTACGTATATGTATACATACAACATTTTTGGCTACAGACAGGATGCAAAGACCTTATGTTTGCATTACCCCAGGTTAAAATGTGCTAAGCTTTACTTTCTGGTTCTATTTGCACTCTAGAGTATGTAAGGACTTATAGCATGTTAACTTGGGGAAAGCCTTTTACCAACCAATGTTTTCTGAAGAGAAAAGCTTACTATTTAATCAAAATGGCTGGTACTCTGACATTGTGCTACTGATGGAAGCTTGTAGCGATTGTTGTTGATTTCCTTCCTTTCTCTGTTAAATGTTTTGTGGTCAGAACATCATGAACAGTGCAAATACATTTTAAAACTGGGTTTGATGTGCTTCTGCCCTGTAGGATACTGATGTGGAAGACAGCAACCTACGTGGAACGCAGATGGGGATTTTATCGGTCATCGAGGATGACGGTGCCACTGCTGACACTGTTAATGGAAATGTAAGGTGTTTTTCTGTGATAATTGAGGAGCACATCGTTGTTGATGATCTTCCAGACCTTCCGACTGCCCTCGCTCTTCTTTTTGGACTAATTTATGCACTGAACTTGAAGTATCCAGACGAACTGAAGTATACTTTTGAAACCCTTCAGAAGGTTTTCATGCACCTGGATACAAACCTCTCTGCAAGGGTGCTGTCATTCAGGAACAAAATGCTCAGGATGTAAGGACATACACATACATACATGCACACAGACACACATTCACTCACTCACTCATTCACACACACACATACAAACTGTCACACATTCTGCTGACATAACTACTGCTGACATGTCAAAAAAGAGCTGTTGTTAAGAGAGCTTCAGGCCCTGCATGTTGGCCCTTAGCCTGCCTTTACTAAGGCCTTTGTGGCCTCTGTTGTTGGTT
>CM050202.1:645000-647500 GCA_027475355.1 Coilia nasus
ACACAGAACAGTAGCCCCCCTAACAGTAGCCCCCCTAACACAGAACAGTAGCCCCCCTAACAGTAGCCCCCCTAACAGAGAACAGTAGCCCCCCTAACAGAGAACAGTAGCCCCCCTAACACAGAACAGTAGCCCCCCTAACACAGAACAGTAGCCCCCCTAACACAGAACAGTAGCCCCCCTAACAGTAGCCCCCCTAACAGAGAACAGTAGCCCCCCTAACACAGAACAGTAGCCCCCCTAACAGAGAACAGTAGCCCACCTAACAGTAGCCCCCCTAACACAGAACAGTAGCCCCCCTAACACAGAACAGTAGCCCCCCTAACACAGAACAGTAGCCCCCCTAACAGAGAACAGTAGCCCCCCTAACAGTAGCCCACCTAACAGTAGCCCACCTAACACAGAACAGTAGCCCCCCTAACACAGAACAGTAGCCCCCCTAACAGTAGCCCCCCTAACACAGAACAGTAGCCCCCCTAACACAGAACAGTAGCGCACCTAACACAGAACAGTAGCCCACCTAACACAGAACAGTAGCCCACCTAACAGTAGCCCCCCTAACACAGAACAGTAGCCCCCCTAACACAGAACAGTAGCCCCCCTAACAGTAGCCCCCCTAACACAGAACAGTAGCCCCCCTAACACAGAACAGTAGCCCACCTAACACATAACAATAGCCCCCCTAACAGTAGCCCCCCTAACAGTAGCCCCCCTAACAGTAGCCCCCCTAACACAGAACAGTAGCCCACCTAACAGTAGCCCCCCTAACACAGAACAGTAGCACCCCTAACAGAGAACAGTAGCCCACCTAACAGTAGCCCCCCTAACAGAGAACAGTAGCCCCCCTAACAGAGAACAGTAGCCCCCCTAACAGTAGCCCCCCTAACACAGAACAGTAGCCCCCCTAACAGTAGCCCCCCTAACAGAGAACAGTAGCCCCCCTAACAGAGAACAGTAGCCCCCCTAACAGTAGCCCCCCTAACACAGAACAGTAGCCCCCCTAACAGTAGCCCCCCCTAACAGTAGCCCCCCTAACAGTAGCCCCCCTAACACAGAACAGTAGCCCCCCTAACACAGAACAGTAGCCCCCCTAACACAGAACAGTAGCCCACCTAACACAGAACAGTAGCCCCCCTAACAGTAGCCCCCCTAACACAGAACAGTAGCCCCCCTAACACAGAACAGTAGCCCCCCTAACACAGAACAGTAGCCCCCCTAACACAGAACAGTAGCCCCCCAAACACAGAACAGTAGCCCACCTAACACAGAACAGTAGCCCCCCTAACAGTAGCCCCCCTAACAGAGAACAGTAGCCCCCCTAACAGAGAACAGTAGCCCCCCTAACAGTAGCCCCCCTAACACAGAACAGTAGCCCCCCTAACAGTAGCCCGCCTAACACAGAACAGTAGCCCACCTAACAGTAGCCCCCCTAACACAGAACAGTAGCCCCCCTAACACAGAACAGTAGCCCCCCTAACAGTAGCCCCCCTAACAGAGAACAGTAGCCCACCTAACACAGAACAGTAGCCCACCTAACACAGAACAGTAGCCCACCTAACAGTAGCCCCCCTAACACAGAACAGTAGCCCCCCTAACACAGAACAGTAGCCCCCCTAACAGTAGCCCCCCTAACACAGAACAGTAGCCCCCCTAACACAGAACAGTAGCCCACCTAACACATAACAATAGCCCCCCTAACAGTAGCCCCCCTAACAGTAGCCCCCCTAACAGTAGCCCCCCTAACACAGAACAGTAGCCCACCTAACAGTAGCCCCCCTAACACAGAACAGTAGCACCCCTAACAGAGAACAGTAGCCCACCTAACAGTAGCCCCCCTAACAGAGAACAGTAGCCCCCCTAACAGAGAACAGTAGCCCCCCTAACAGTAGCCCCCCTAACACAGAACAGTAGCCCCCCTAACAGTAGCCCCCCTAACAGAGAACAGTAGCCCCCCTAACAGAGAACAGTAGCCCCCCTAACAGTAGCCCCCCTAACACAGAACAGTAGCCCCCCTAACAGTAGCCCCCCTAACAGTAGCCCCCCTAACAGTAGCCCCCCTAACACAGAACAGTAGCCCCCCTAACACAGAACAGTAGCCCCCCTAACACAGAACAGTAGCCCACCTAACACAGAACAGTAGCCCCCCTAACAGTAGCCCCCCTAACACAGAACAGTAGCCCCCCTAACACAGAACAGTAGCCCCCCTAACACAGAACAGTAGCCCCCCTAACACAGAACAGTAGCCCCCCAAACACAGAACAGTAGCCCACCTAACACAGAACAGTAGCCCCCCTAACAGTAGCCCCCCTAACAGAGAACAGTAGCCCCCCTAACAGAGAACAGTAGCCCCCCTAACAGTAGCCCCCCTAACACAGAACAGTAGCCCCCCTAACAGTAGCCCGCCTAACACAGAACAGTAGCCCCCCTAACACAGAACAGTAGCGCACCTAACACAGAACAGTAGCGCACCTAACAGTAGCCCCCCTAACACAGAACAGTA
>CM050202.1:655000-660000 GCA_027475355.1 Coilia nasus
ATATAATGACCATCTCTACTGGCTATGGCTACTGGCTAAAGATGTGTACTGACTGTGGCTATATGTGTTTATTGGGATAATCTGGAGTGAGTATTTTTGAGTATTTTTACTGAGTGAATATCTGTACTGAATATGACTGTTTTCATTATGATTATCTGTAGTGAATTTGAGTATTGTAATCTAGTGAATATGATTTATCTATAATAATTATGATTATCGATAGGGATGATTAGTATTTGTAATCTAGTGAATATGATTTATCTATAATAATTATGATTATCGATAGGGATGATTAGTATTGTAATCTAGTGAATATGATTTATCTATAATAATTATGATTATCGATAGGGATGATTAGTATTTGTAGACCATCACTATGTGTATTCATGTATATGATATATGATTATAAAGTATTTGATTATAAATATTGGCCATGAATATCATATCTATACATATAAATATTGGCCATTAATATAATATCTATAAATATAAATATTGTCCATGAATATAATATCTATGAATATAAATATTGGCCATTAATATCATATCTATGAATATAAATATTGGCCATGAATATAATATCTATACATATAAATATTGTCCATGAATATAATATCTATACATATAAATATTGGCCATTAATATCATATCTATGAATATAAATATTGGCCATTAATATCATATCTATGAATATAAATATTGGCCATGAATATAATATCTATACATATAAATATTGTCCATGAATATAATATCTATACATATAAATATTGTCCATGAATGTCATATCTGTGATTATAAATATTGGCCATTAATATCATATCTGTGATTATAAATATTGGCCATTAATATCATATCTGTGATTATAAAATGTATAATTATAAATGTTGGTAATGAATATGAGTACTAGATGAGCCTCTTTTTGAGCTCTTAATTACAGAGCTTTGGATTAAGATGCTAAACGTGACCTGGCTGACATGCATTAATGTGTGTGTGTGTGTGTGTGTCTATGTGTGTTGTGGGTGTGTTGTATGTTGTGTTGTGTGTGTGTGTGTGTGTGTGTGTGTGTGTGTGTGTGTGTGTGTGTGTGTGTGTGTGTGTCTGTCTGTGTGTGTGTGTGTGTCCAGGCGGAGGTCGATCAGCGAGGTACAGCTGATGCATAACATGCGCGAGCACAAGCAGGTGTCTGAGCGCCAGGACTGGCTACAGGTGAAGCTGAAGAACATCCTCTCCCCCTCACACACACACATGCTCTCGCCCTCACACACACACACACACACACGCATGCTCTCCCCTTCCCCCAACAACTCCCACAAGAGACACCAGAGCAAACGCAGGACTCTCCTCCCCCCTCACACACACTCACCTCGCACAAAAACAGCTGGACACACACTCTCACACACCCCCTCACCTCGCACAAGAACCCCAGACACACACTCACCTCGCACAAGAACACCTGAACACACACACTCACACACACCCTCACCTCACATAAGAAGCCTTGACACCCCCTCACCTCGCACAAAAACCCTGGACACACACTCTCACACACCCCCTCACCTCGCATAAGAACCCTGGACACACACACACACACGCATAAGAACCGGTTCTCCCTTCAAACAGCACTGCACAGGAACTCTCTTCTCCCTTGAGAACCCTAAGACCTGCTTCTCACTCAAGGCTGTTTCACCTTACAAAAGACCCATTTCTATGTGTGTGTGTATGTGTGTGTGTAAGAGAGAGAGACAAATGCCTGAACAGAAACTCAAAGGTTGGGACATTGCTCCGTCAACCTCAGTAGGTGAAATATGAAGGTTCCTACACACACACAATGTTTCAATGGCTGTTATTCCTACACACACACAATGTTTCAATGGCTGGTATTCCTGTACGCACACACACACAATGTTTCAATGGCTGTTATTCCTACACACACACACACACAATGTTTTTAATGGCTGTTATTCCTGTACACACACACGGTTCTTAATGGCTATTATTTATTTATTTATTTGTTTGCTTTTGTAATTTGTTTATGGCCATGTGCTGCTGACAAAGAGACCTGGCCATTGCTGATGACTCACAGGTTCACTGACTGTGTGTGTGTGTGTGTGTGTATTTATATCTATATGTGTGTGTGTGTGTGTGTGTGTGTGTGTATTTATATCTATATGTGTGTGTGTGTGTGTGTGTGTGTATTTATATCTATATGTGTGTGTGTGTGTGTGTGTGTGTGTGGCTGCTATGAGGCGCATGCTGGGCCCCCTTCCTCCTCTAGTGTATGTATGTGTTTGTATATGCCATATATGTCTGTAAAACTCTTTCATGTCTGTGTCACAATGATGATTCTGCATAAAGTCACTTTGCTATTGACGACGCCTAAAGACTTTTTCTGTCACGTGTCACCTGTGGCTTCAGCCCACCTGAGAACACCTTCTCTGGTCTAAGCTTACACACCCAACTAGGACTACTCTCTCTCTCTCTGTCTTTCTCTCCCTGTCTCTATCTCTCTCTCTGTCTGTCTGTCTCTCTCTGTCTGTCTGTCTCTCTCTCTCTGTCTCTGTCCAGTTCATAGCCCCGGTGAGGGTTGCTCTCTCTCTCTCCCTGTCTCTGTCTCTCTCTCTCTACCTGTCTGTCTCTCTACCTCTCTGGGATTGCTTTCTCTCTATCTAGTTCATAGACCCTGTGAGAGTTGCTCTCTCTCTGCTTTATCCACTCCTCCATGATTTAGTGCACAGGCCCCTAGACTCTCAGCAACGCCAAAGAGCCAGGCTCGTTGGGATGGCAGTCAGAGCACACCCACAACTTTAGTGATGGTCACTCCATCACACTGCCTTCCCCTTTGGGAGGCGCAGCCATGCGCTTCACACACTCAGATGTCCCTCACGCATCTCACACTGCCTTCCCCTTCGGGAGGCGCACCCATGCGCTTCACACACTCAGGTGTCCCTCACGCAGCTCCCACCATATTTCTCCCATCCAGTGTGCCCCAAACATACTGGTGCTTGACCCATCACTGGGGTCCCTCACACCAGGGTCAAACTAACCCTGGGCTCCCTCATATGGCTCACACACAATGGGTGGACCTCCAGTGACCTCACGGCAAGCCATCCCACTTCTGACACCATTTGTAGCGAAGGGGAGGAGAGGTCGACTTCAAACCCGGGTCTCCGGGGTACCAAACAGGGGCTCTGACCGCAACACCAAAGAGCCAGGCTCGTTGAAATGGCAGTCAGAGCACACCCACAACTCTAGTGATGGTCACTCCATCACAAGCCCCTAGACTCTCAGACTCCTGGAGTTAAAGTGTGTCTAGTGCACAGGCCCCTAGACTCTTAAGGTGATGATACACAGGGCAACTTTTTCAGCAATGTTGCTGGGCAACAACATGATTGGCTCCTACTTCTCAGATGGGATAATCAAAAAAGTTGGCTGCTGCTGATCTATGTTGCCCAATGTGAGTGATAAAGTGCCCAAATCACATCTGTTTGCATCGTTGCCCCACACATTGCAAAGTTGTCCAGTGTGTCATCATCTTTACAGTTAGAGTGGGCCTAGGGACCAGAGGGGCTCCATGGCCTTGCCAGCCTAACGACAAACTCACCCAACGCTGCACCCCCCTCCCAACTCCAGTCGACAAACATTACTTCAGTTTGACACACACAATCCCATGGCCTCTCCTGTAGGGCATGAATGTGTAGCCCCTTCTATATATAGAAACATTACTGGAGTGTCTCTTTAGTCCTGATCGCCCGAGACCTAATATACCAATACATCATCTTCGTCATCGTACCTGTCGCTATCAACACTATTCTTATCGTTACTGTTGTCCACACATTCATCTTCTTACAGTCCATTCACTAAATGAATTACGGCAACGTTTACAAAGCAAAGGAAAAGTAGAAGTGGAGAAAATCTACAACTTGCGATCTTGTTATTGTATCATCTGCACAAATCTGAACTTGTTGGGTGGGTTGGGCGAGAAGGTCTGTTGAGTCACTTGTATCGCGAGAGTTTTCGTTTTGCTTTGTTACTTCCTGTTAACAGTGTCGCTGTCTCGTCGCCTTTTCTGGAAAAATGCAGAGAAGGGAATCGGCTTTTTGACAGCGATATATTCTACAAAATACGTTTACAACCTTATTTAAAAGGTAAGACTCGACACGAATCATATCGACGTAGTTTGGCTTTAAAAAGAGCCTTCTCTCTGTGTTGTTTTTACGCTTGCACCCCAAATGTTAAACAGCTAGCTATACTAGCAACGGGCAGACTGGGATGATGTGAGCTATCAGTACTTGTAGATTCTGTCGAAGAACAGTCGCAGGACAGGCGAAATAAGACGTGTCTTGGGTAAAACGACTGGCTGTATCCTAAAAGGACATTTTATAAGGCAACGTAGTATGACAAATGCGCTGTACCGTATTGCTTTTTAAAAGACCCTACCTGCTAGCAACAACTGGCTTAGTGTGTTAGCAACGTCAGTTAGCCACCAACACTAGCTCCATCGTTAGCAAATAGCTATTTGAATTTGAACAATGAAGGCAACAGATGCCGTTAGCTGCTAATGGTCGTTTTAGCTGTTTGTTTTTAGCAAGAGTGAGCTTAAGGTATGGGTCTCCCATGCTGTTAGTTAAAGACATGTCTAATGCATACATTTTTGGTCAGTGTCACCATATCTATACCAATATTATTGAACTGATACGCCATCATTGTTAAATAAACATTTACAAACAGTAGCTAACACACACTCAGCTAGCGGGTATTATATTCAGCAAATAAGTTATCGACAAACTCCTTGGATGAAAGGTTTGATTACATGATATACATTGGTTTCTGAACAACGTTATAACCAGTGAGACAACTCGGTTTTCAAACAGCAACTGACATGTTCTCTACCTGGTCATTGATGTGTTGTGATAACTACATTCATGTTTGTCACGCAGTAATTGTTTGTCATCATATCTGAGTTATTGTAAGACTAGATGGCTCGAGCGATAAGTCACGGT
>CM050202.1:670000-675000 GCA_027475355.1 Coilia nasus
TGAACAGCTGTGTGTGTATCTGTATAAATGTGTGTGTGTGTGTGTGCGCGCGTGTGTCCCCCAGGCTACCCGACGTACAAGGAGAAGGTGAAGAAGAGGCCGGGGGGTCGTCCGGAGGTCATCTACAACTACGTGCAGCGGCCCTTCATCCGCATGTCGTGGGAGAAGGAGGAGGGCAAGAGCCGGCACGTGGACTTCCAGTGTGTGAAGAGCAAGAGCATCACCAACCTGGCGGCCGCCGCGGCGGACATCCCGCAGGACCAGCTGGTGGCGCTGCAGAGCGGCCCGCAGGTGGACGAGCTGGACATCCTGCCCCCCCACGCCCACGCCGGCCCCCCCGCGCCCCCCGCCCCCGCCCCGGGGCCCCCCGCTGCCCCCCACCACTACGCCAACAGCAACAACTACGACCCCCCCGACTCCGACGCCCCCTCACCCCTCGTCTGACACCCTATCGGCCCCACCCTTCCCACCCCTGCCCCTCTACAAGCCCCGCCCCTTCCCACCATGCCCCGCTACAAGCCCCGCCCCTTCCCATCATGCCCCGCCACAAGCCCCGCCCCCTACCCGGCATGCTGCAGACAGATGAGCACCTGACACCCTCCAAGCATGCTCACACACACACACACACACACACATACACACACACTTCTCCAAGCATGCTCACCCACTCATACACACACACACACTTCTCCCAGCATGCTCACACGTACACACACACTCATACACACACACATACATATATATACACACACAGACACACACACACTTGTACACAGACTTCTCCTAGCATGCTCCGGGCCGGTGACTTGGGGTCGTGACCTTTGCCCTTGGATGCCTTCTGCACTTTTTCTCCTCTTCCTCAGCTTCTGCTGTGCGACACACACTCACACACACACACACACAGACACGCACACTACCCACTTCAGATGGGGGAGAAGTACTCACAGAGTATGTACACACACACACACACACACACACACACACACACACACACACTACCCACTTCAGATGGGGGAGAAGTACTCACAGAGTATGTACACACACACACACACACACACACACACACACACACACACACACACACACACACACACACACCCTGAGCGGGGCTCCTTGTCTTGTTTATTTATTTCCTCTTCTGTGTTTGTTTGTGTGTTTTTTATGACCAAAGGACTTTATTTTTTATTTGTAGTAGTGATGCGAGCCGCAGGGTCTGACTAACTCTTCTTTTCTAACTGCGCCTCTTCTTACTCGGGGATGGGAGGTGGGTGAAGCACTTCCTGTATGGGGGGGGGGTGGTGTAACTGGTTGGGGTGAGTTACTGGTTGGGAGGGGTAACTGGTTGGGAGGGGTAACTGGTTGGGTGGGGTAACTGGTTGGGTGGGGTAACTGGTTGGGTGGTAACTGGTTGGGGTGAGTTACTGGTTGGGTGGTAACTGGTTGGGAGGGGTAACTGGTTGGGTGGGGTAACTGGTTGGGAGGGGTAACTGGTTGGGTGGGGTTACTGGTTGGGTGGGGTAACTGGTTGGGTGGGGTAACTGGTTGGGTGGGGTTACTGGTTGGGAGGGGTAACTGGTTGGGTGGGGTAACTGGTTGGGAGGGGTAACTGGTTGGGTGGGGTTACTGGTTGGGAGGGGTAACTGGTTGGGTGGGGTAACTCTGGTGTTTTATTCCGCTGGTTTTGGTTCGGCTTCGGTTCGATTGCTTTATTTTCTCACCTTCAATGACTCTTGCCTCTACTGGGGGGCGCCGCAGAGACGCCGCCTCTCCTCGCCATGGCAACTGGCCCCGCCCCTGCCCCTCTGGACATGGCTGTGGGTGTGGCCTAGACCTTCTGCTCCTGGGCATATGGAGACACACACACACACACACACACACACACACACACACACAGGGCATGAACTTATAACATAAACACAGTGGGCATGAACTCATGAAATAAACACTTAAAACACTGCAGCCTTTGTCTCCTAGCACACACACACACACACACACACACACACACACACACACACACACACACACTCTGGGCATGAAGTCATGAAATAAATAAACACCTCAAACACTGCAGCCTTTGTCTCCTAGCACACACACACACACACTCTGGGCATGAAGTCATGAAATAAATAAACACCTCAAACACTGCAGCCTTTGTCTCCTACCACACACTCACACACACACACACACACACACACACACTCACAAATGAAGTCATGAAATAAGCAGCTGAAATACTCCAACCTCTGTCTCCTGCTGCGCGCACACACACACACACACACACACACACACACACACAGTGTTGGCTCTTATGAAGAGCAGCGGGTTATGGGTGGAGGCGCTCTCGCGAACAGCTGCAAGTCAGGGAGCTCATAAAGCGCCTGTGCTGAGAGCCAATCAGGAGCTCCTATACTCTTATTTTAGCCAATCAGCATCACTGAAGGTACACACACCCTTATTTGGATTCTCAAACTTCTGACTTTCTCTTGTGTGATGAACTTCTCCTGAAGTCATTCTGTGGCTATAACAAAGATGGTCGATAGGCCAAGATACTTCATGCTAGTTCATGTCTATGGGAGCAAAGATGGTGGACAGGCCAAGATACTTCATGCTAGTTCATGTCTATGGGAGCAAAGATGGTGGACAGGCCAAGATACTTCATGCTAGTTCATGTCTATGGGAGCAAAGATGGTGGATAGGCCAATACCCCACCACCTGTGATATGGTGGCAGTAGTGGGCAGGTTATATACACTTATATACATTACTCAAAACAATTAAGGGAGCAAAGCCATTTTGTCATTACATTACACTTGGCAGAGGCTTTTATCCAAAGCGACTTACAATAGAGGACATAATCACAGCGTACAACACTTGCAGATACAGAGTGCACAGGAGATATACAGAGCAATAAGTGCAAATGCCAACTGGGGTTAGTTTTTTTTTTTTTTTAAGTACATTAGCAAAGGGTCAAGCACACACGCAACACACAGAGTCAATCTCGGGTCTGGGCCAGCTCAGGCATTAGTGCAGCAAGTAGTCGTGGAAGAGGAGAGTCTTTACATGCTTGTTAAAGGTTGAGAGACATGATGCTAGTGTTGTTGCTTCTGGAAGTTTGTTCCACCACTTCACAAAGTGTCAAACCTGTGTGTGTACACCTGCCTAAAACTTGTCAAAAAACAACTTATGCCCATTAAGTCCTTTTAGCCTCATGGGTGTTTTAACATTAAACATGTGGATGGCTAAAAAGATACAGTACTGTGCAAAGATTTAGGCGGGTGCCTTCAAACCAGCATCAATTCACACAAAGTCAGGGATTTTGCAGGATTATAGTCAGGATGTGTATGTATGATCAACCAATTACACCAAATTGGTTCTGTATGTCAGGAAGCCTACATCCACAGAGGATCTGTGGTTAGTTCAAGATGTTTGGCGCAAGCTACCAGCCAAGTTCCTTCAAAAACTTTATGCAAGCATATCTAGAAGAATTGATGCTCTTTTGAAGGCAAGTATTGATTTGATTTAGGTTTCTCTTTTGTTCAGTCACTGCACTTTGTTAACTGATGAACATAATGATTACCACTTCCATTTTTGAAGGGATTCCTAGTTGACAGCATTATTTTTACACCTGCCTAAACGTTTTGCACATTACTGTACATACTGGTGTATATAGTTATACCAGCTCTTTAGATACAGCTCTGTGCTGTACAGCTCTGGTTATGGGCACAGACAGACACTAGGGGGCAGTATTGGACAGGTGTTTTGAGTAGTATACAGTGGTCCCACGTTATTCGCGGGAGTTACGTTCTAAAAATAAACCGCGATAGGCAAAATCCGCGTAGTCAGCTTTATTTCTTACAATTATAGATGTTGTAAGGCCATAAAACCCCTTACTACGCACTTTATACACTTTTCTCAGACAGGCATTGACATTTTCTCACATTTCTCTCTTCTACTCTCAAAGTTCAAACTTGCAAACATACAGCACTTCAGAGTCACACAGCTAGCGATGGAAGATTTATGTGAATATTACAAGCTGCGCGCATTCTGTACTGTACAGGAGATTGATTGACAATGTTCTACAGTTCCTTAGCCAATCAGGGTGCAGAACACAATGCGAAAAAAAAAGCATGCACTGAAAAAATATGCGAAACAGCAACACCGCGAAACGTGAACCGCATTATAGCAAGGGACCACTGTATACAGTTATACCAGCTCTTTAGATACAGCTCTGTGCTGTACAGCTCTGGTTATGGGCACAGACAGACACTAGGGGGCAGTATTGGACAGGTGTGTTGAGTAGTGTATGCACAGCTCTGGTTATGGCCACAGACAGACACTAGGGGGCAGTATTGGACAGGTGTGTTGAGTAGTGCATGCACAGCTCTGGTTATGGGCACAGGCAGACACTAGGGGGCAGTATTGGACAGGTGTGTTGAGTAGTGCATGCACAGCTCTGGTTATGGCCACAGGCAGACAAGAGTCTGTGTGTCAGGTGGGGGTTATCTTTACTCAAAGTCAGTAGCGGTTCTAGGGGGGGTCGGGCTGGGCCTTCGCCCAGGGCGCAATTTCGTGAAAGGGCGCCGTGCTATTGGCCTCACGAGCGCTTGAAAAAAAAAAAATCATCTAAAAAGTTTTTAATATCTATCACATCACTGTGTAGGAAAGTGGCAAATTGGCGCCCCCTTTGGCTGCCCGCGCCCCTGCTGAAAAGTTCCAGTGCACAGAAGCTGCGAGAGAAGGGCAAAGGGGAGGGGGCGCGGGGGACAGTTCACCTCTGCGTCTCTCAAATGCAATGCACAAGTGGGCAATACTCTGCAATTAGTGAGCGAAGTCAGTCACACATAAGCTTTCTTCCCAATAACGCACATTTTATTCCTACCATTATATTTACAGGTTTATAATTCCTGCACATCTTTTAATTGTGTGAAAGGGCTAATAAAAAGGGCAATACAAAACGAGTAGGCGGTCACCAAGGTGAATAAGTCTTAACTCCTAGTCGGCA
>CM050202.1:685000-692500 GCA_027475355.1 Coilia nasus
CACACAGATACACGCTCCCACACACACACACACAGATACACGCTCCCACACACACACACACACACACACACACACACACACAGATACACGCTTCCACACACACACACACACACACACACACAGATACACGCTCCCACACACACACACAGATACACGCTCCCACACACACACACACACACACACAGAAACACGCTCCCACACACACACACACACACACACACATAGATACACGCTCCCACACACACACACACTTTTAGGTGCATGTAACACAGCATCCCCCAGTGATGACAGTATATGTGTGTGTGTGTGTGAGAGAGAGACAGAGAGAATGAGCAGATGGTGTGTGTGTGTGTGTGTGTGTGTGTGTGTGTGTGTGTGTGTGTGTGTAATCAGATTAATGTCTACTGTTTCATCTCTCCTCCCTAATCACACTACTACTGACTTAGAGAAGACATGATAGACAACCTAAGTGTGTGTGTGTGTGTGCGCGCGTGTGCGTGTTTGTGTGTGAGAGAGAGAGAGACACACACACATCCGTAATAGCACTTACCTTCATCCCCTCAAGTATCAATGCACACACACACACACACACACACACACACACACACACACACACACACACACACACACATGTAACTGAAGCCTGAGCTGTTGCGAAGAGGAGCCTGTGTCTCACTTACTCAAAGTAGACACACACACACAAACACACACACACTGAGATGTACCTGAAGCCTGAGCTGAGTTACTATTACTAACAAGTAATATATTATATGAGAGTAGCACATCAGGTCATTAGTAATATAATATATAATATCAGTAGCAGGGCAGGTTATTAGTAAATAATATATAATATATAATATATAAGATGCAGGGCAGGTTATTAGTAAATAATATATCATATAATATATAAGTAGCAGTGCAGGTTATTAGTAAATAATATATCATATATAATATACAAGTAGCAGTGCAGGTTATTAGTAAATAATATATCATATATAATATATAATATATAAGTAGCAGGGCAGGTTATTAGTAAATAATATATCATATATAATATACAAGTAGCAGTGCAGGTTATTAGTAAATAATATATCATATATAATATATAATATATAAGATGCAGGGCAGGTTATTAGTAAATAATATATCATATATAATATACAATATATAATATATAGGTTGCAGGGCAGGTTATTAGTAAATAATATATAATATATCATATATAAGTTGCAGGGCAGGTTATTAGTAAATAATATATAATATATAAGTAGCAGGGCAGGTTATTAGTAAATAATATATCATATATCATATATAAGTAGCAGGGCAGGTTATTAGTAAATAATATATTATATATCATATATCATATATAAGTTGCAGGGCAGGTTATTAGTAAATATTATATCATATATAAGATGCAGGGCAGGTTATTAGTAAATAATATATAATATATAAGTTGCAGTGCAGGTTATTAGTAAATAATATATAATATATAAGTAGCAGGGCAGGTTATTAGTAAATAATATATCATATATAATATATAAGTTGCAGGGCAGGTTATTAGTAAATAATATATCATATATAATATATAAGTTGCAGGGCAGGTTATTAGTAAATAATATATCATATATAATATATAATATATAAGTTGCAGGGCAGGTTATTAGTAAATAATATATCATATATCATATATAATATATAAGTAGCAGGGCAGGTTATTAGTAAATAATATATCATATATCATATATCATATATAAGGTGCAGGGCAGGTGTGTTTGATGGCCTGTAATATCAAACTGAGTCTCAGCTTCACACCATTTATATTTTCATTCTTCCTGTCGATTCTAGTCTTCTTTTTCTCTCTCCCTCTCTCTCTCCTTCCATTTCCACCTCTCTCCCTCTATCTCTTCCTCTCTCTCCTTCCATTTCCCCCTCTCTCCCTCTCCCTCTATCTCTTCCTCTCTCTCTCTCCCTCTATCTCTCTCCCTCTCTCTCTCCATCTCTCCCTCCCTCTCTCTCTAACTCTTTCTCTCTCCCTCCATCTCTCTCCTTTATATCTTCATTCTATCGCTCTCTCATGTCTCTCTCTCTCTCTCTCTCTCTCTCTCATCTCTCTCTCTCATGTCTCTCTCTCTCTCTCTCTCTCTCTCTAATGTCTCTCTCTCTCTCTTATGTCTCTCTCTCCCTCTCATGTCTCTCTCTCTCTCTCTCTCTCTCATGTCTCTCTCTCTCTCTCCCTTATGTCTACATTCTATCCCTCTCTATCTCTCCCCATCTCTCTCTCCCTCTCTCTCCGTCACTCTCATCTCTGTTCTCTCCATCTCAGTCTGACCACAGCTGTGTGCTCGTTCTTCTGCATGACAGCTATCACAACACACACAGACGCACACACATACGCATACACACACACACACACACACACACACACACACACACACATACATTGCGGAGTTCCGCTGAGGACTGATTCACGTACACATAGTACAAAGTTCAGGTGAGGGTCACACACACAAACATACGCGCGCTCACACACACACTCGCGCACACACACACACACACACACACAAACACGTTGCAGAGTTTTGCTCACGATTGATTCACATACACATAGTACAGAGTTCAGGTGAGGGTCACACACACACACACACACACACACACACACACACACACACACACACACACACACACACACACACACACACAGATGGTTCTCTCATCCACCACAGATGTGCTCTTTTCAAGGTCAACCGGATTATCCTCCTGTGTGCTGTGTGTGTGTGTGTGTGTGTGTGTGTGTGTGTGCACACCGTCTACAGTGTTGCACATGATTACTGACACATAAAAAACACATTTGTTATAACATTATACGCATGCACACACTCACACACACACATACAAACACAGGCCTTCTGCTGGAATCACCTGTGCTCACATTTAACTGAGATTATGTTTACCTGTCTGTGTGTGTGTGTAAGTGAGCGTGCGTGTGTGCATTTGTGTCCATTCTCACAGATATACTACCATTTAATGTTATGAATGTCTTAATGACACCATAATACCCCATCATATCACTCGCTGACGTCCTCATTTACCTGATAATACCCTTTTAACTGCTAGCGCCCTTATTTACCCGATTTACCCTTTCAACTGCTAGTGCCCTTATGTACCTGATAATACCATTTAACTGCTAACGCCCTTATTTACCTGATAATACCCTTTTAACTGCTAGTGCCCTTATGTACCTGATTATACCCTTTAACTGTTAGCGCCCTTATTTATCTGATAATACCCTTTAACTGTTAGTACCCTTATTTACCTGCTAATACCCTTTAACTGCTAGCACCCTTATTTACCCCTGATAATACCCTTTTAACTGCTAGCGCCCTTATTTACCTGATAATACCCTTTAACTGCTAGCATCCTCATTAACCTGATTTACCCTTTTAACTGCTAGCGCCCTTATTTAGCACATGACACAATTGCAGCAGATAGCATCCTTAATTCACATGTAATGCTAGATAAGTCTACACATGCTATGCAGGTGCATATTATATACTGGATGTTATTCTAGAGGCTAGCTTCACACTATAGTGTGTAAAATCTGAAGTTAACACCATATTACAGTGCGAGTTAGCTCATAGACTAGCTAGTGTGTGTTAGCTCGTATTAGTGTGCGTGTGTGTGTGTGTGTGTGTGCTAGGTTAGGCTAGTTCTTAGGTTACCCTTACGTTATCTGGGTGTTAACTGAAAACTCTGATATTAGTCTGTGTGATGTTAGGATAGGTGCTGTTACAGAGCAGGTCAGGGCCAGCAGGCGGTACACATGGACGTTGGCTAGGGGTTTCCAAACAACTGGCCTCAGCTACAGTGTAATTTAAAACAGAAAGCCCAAACCTGCAGCTAAACCCACACATGGGCCCTACGCGATGTGAAGGTCTGGAAGTAAGACCTAACGTGTGTGGTTGAAGTGTGTGTATGTGTGTGTGTGTGTGTGTTTGTGTGTGTGTGTCAGCTTGGCAGCGCTCCAGTGTGAGGTCACTAACCTGTGGTTCCCCCTGCCTGGAACAGCTCCAAGACCCAGCACCAGCGTCTGTGTTCTCCTGCAGCCTTTGACCAGCTCAAGCGCCAGCCCAGGTTTACCTTCAGGTTTAGTTGTAGGTGGTAATCCAACACAGAATGGTGTAGAAACAGCAGCACACATGGTGTAGAAAGCTTTGCACAAATGCCACGACTCACAAGTGGCCAAACCACAAAGGAGAAAGCAAAGGCACTGCCCCAGCAACAGGCCTTCATCTAGTGTGTGCTTAATACTCCCCACACAC
Source organism: Coilia nasus (assembly GCA_027475355.1). Lineage (NCBI taxonomy): Eukaryota > Metazoa > Chordata > Actinopteri > Clupeiformes > Engraulidae > Coilia > Coilia nasus. The sequence continues at coordinate 689,320 of CM050202.1, forward strand.
ACACACACACACACACACACACACACACACACAGCAGGCCCTCATTCCGTGTGTGCTGATTGAAGCACAGGTGTGCGCTTAGCCAATTAGCCACAGGTAGTGACATCACTGAAGCCCCGCCTGTCAGTCAGTGCTTTCCCTACCATGTGACCTAACCTAGCCTAACAGTTAGCTTAAGAAGACTATTACGCCCCACTATTGGATGGCCCTACTGGGGCGAACAACAAACCTACTATTGACCCAAGTGACACACAAAACACCTTTAAAAATCAACCCAACCAGTGGGATTTATTACATTAACACATAAGACTAAGACACAACAGACACAGACAATGCCAAGCTGAGAGGCGACAGCAACAGCCAGCAGTCCCACACCAAAAGCCTCTCCTTTGGCAGCAGGAACCAGGTGGTTTTAAAGCAGTCCTTGATTACCTGGCCAGTTGCTTCTAATCAGCCCCACCCAGAGTACAAACACAAAAAAAGCTAGACAAACTGGGTATGTGTGTGTGTGTGTGTGTGTGTGTGAGAGACAGAGAGAGAGAGAGGGAGAGAGAGAGAGACAAAGAGAAAAAGAGACAGAGAGGCAGAGAGAGAGAACTACCAGACTCATTAGCCAGCTACATTAGCTAGCTATCAGACATTAGCCACCTACACTAGCTAGCACACTCATAAGCCAACTGCAATAGCTATCACCCATTAGCCAACTACACTAGCTATCATTAGCCAGCTACACTAGCTATCACACTCGATAGCCAACTACACTAGCTATCACACACATTAGCCAACTACACTAGTTATCATTAGCCAACTATACTAGCTACCACTCATCAGCCAACTACACTGGCTATCATACTCATTAGCCAACTCCACTAGCTACCAGACGGGTTAGACAGCTATCAGACTCATTAGCCAACAACACTAGCTATCACTCATTAGCCAACTACACTAGCTATCACACTCATTAGCCAACTACACTAGCTATCACACTCATTAGCCAACTATACTAGCTATCGCTCATTACCCAGATAGCAATAGGTCAGCGGCCCACTGGCGGCCCACCAGTGGCAGAGTTGTCGGTCCAACGGCGGCCGCTTGTTACCCACCATATTTTCTTTAGCCTTATTATGGCTATATAATTCAAACAAGGCATTAAAATGAATATAAATGCAATTCAATTTATGATTTAAAAGAATATAAATGTATACATGTAAATATTATCCCACAGACTGACCACACATAGTATAAGGTTCAATACATTTTTGTTTATTTTGAATGTGTTAACGGTTTTTATATGAATAAACCATACATAAATAACAATCATTCGTAATACATGTTTTTTCAATGTGTCTATTTTAAATAAAATAAAAAAGAATAAATAAAAATTGACAATTTACAACGATCAGCCAGTTTAATACATTTGTTTTTTTTCACATGTTTTAAATAAATAAATAAATATATATATATATATATATATACAGTGATGGGCAGTAGCGCCGCTACTTGTAGCGAAGCTACTAGTTTAACTACATTTCCCAGTAGCTTGGCCGTAGCGTCACTACTTTATTTATGGAGTAACGTCCCTGTAGTTAAGCTATTTTTTTGTCAAGTAGCGACGTAGCGTCCACAAAAGCTACACATTTCAGGGCATGCCTGAGGAAAACAGCAGTTACCTGCATCACAATATGGTTTTGAGCACAATAAAGTGACTGTCTGTTAAACATCATGGGCAAGCTGCTCCCACTCGTGTGGGAGCCAGGCTGCCACGGTAAGCTGGCCGGCGATGTGATCACTGACATCGGATAATATCCACATAGAGGTCCCGCTAGATAACTTGCTTGAACTATTGGCGACCGACACTTCGATATGGAAATGGCTACAACAACGCGAGGATTTTAAAACTTCCAAGAGGAGACTAATGCAGTTGATACTTGCATAAATGTCTTAGGAAAAGGAAAACAATAAATTAGATGACGAACATCTTTTCAAAGTGCATCATTATGTAAGCTGTCTTTGGAAACGGGCGAGTTCAGATGGCACCGTGCCACTCGGCAGAGGCTCGTAGTTCATATTGCACGTAGGTTATAACATGTTGAATTAATTGATCAGTAAGCTTATTTGTCCTATTTTTGTTGGATCTGGGTTGCAATTTACACTCGACACACAAAGTGACTGTTTTTTTAGCAGTTTGTTGCTCAAATGCAGTGTGTGTGAAGGTGACAAGTAGGCTACTGCAGATTGTTCACCTCCACCACTTAGGCTATTTCTATCAGCCAGCTGATGCTAACACAACCCAATCATTCATATTTGTCTGAATTCATGGCAGTATTTTCTGAAGCCAGGAATATCCGCCTCTTTGCTTTCACTTTCCAAGTGGCATTATTGCATATTTGTGTACAATAATACACAGAAAATAATATGGCAAGTCATTTAGTATTTGCTGGTGGTCAGTTTTACTTGTCTTTTAGCCTACCTACATATTTTCTTTGGGATGGTAAAAAACTAAGGTGGATATGAAAATAATACAGCATAAGCAAATACTACCATCTCAAGAAATGTTGAAAGTGAGGTTTGAAAATAAATAAATAATAAAAAAAAAACAGCTGGGCCTACACTTACACAGTGCACAGTCTATGGCACATACGCACATGCACAACACAGACAACAAAGTAGGCCTATCTTTTTTTGTTTCTGTCCTGTGCTGTAAGTCACTTTGGACATAAGCATCTAGGCTCCTAAAGAAACTATAACCATTTTATTCCATACAAATGTTCCTAGTCTTATAAGCTATCCCTGGGACATTATGTCGGTACAATGTAGCTTCTCATGTAGTAAACTACTTTTCCCCACATTTTTGTAGCTTAGCTCACTACATTTGTAATGGTGGTAGCTTTAGTGTAGTGAAGCTTAATTTATGGTTGAGTAGCTGATAGCTTAGCTCACTACATTTTACAAGTAGCTTGCCCAACACTGTGTGTATATATATATATATATATATATATATATATATATATATATATATATATATATATATATATATATATATATACTAGACATTGCACCATAAGAATTGCCTTTTTAAATTACCCTAAATTACCTTACAAACTTGTACTCGTGGTTACCTATAAAGAGAAGAGAGACAACATATCACCATCTGTCTTACGACACAGCTGCATTCTCTCTC
>CM050202.1:697500-700000 GCA_027475355.1 Coilia nasus
TCTCTTCAGCCTGTCTCTCTCTCTCTCTGTCACACACACACACACGCGCGCGCGCGGTTCTGGATGAATTAAAATGACTTTTATTTAACTTCACAGAAGAACGATGTTGTGCTGTTGGCAGGTAAACACTGCTCGAGCTACGGAACTACCGGATCTAAAGTCTGTTCTCCAAGAACAGAGGAACCTCTCTCTTCTCTCGAGCAGCCTACGTGCGTTTAAGAGCCTCTGTCTCGAGTGCCTTACACCGTGTCGTTAAATAGCGCACGCACAGTTTTGCGTTTGTGGAGATGCAGGCACGCTCACTGGAGACGGTAACATTCCAGTGAAGCTCGAAGGCTGGACCTAATGTCACTGTGTCCGTTTCACACGAGCGACTCGCACAGGGGCGAGCTGTCCGAGTCCTGGCTGTGCAGAGAGCTGAGGCCCGTGTCTGAATCATCGTCGTTACCGGAATACGACTTTGACAGCCCCCTCGCCTGCTCCACCCAAGTGCCTTGCGAGTTCACTGAGCTCCCTGGGTCGGGCTCGGTTACCAGAGGCTCGCGCTCCTCAACTTCCTCGGATAATTCCTCGTCGGAGCACAAGTCCAGCGCGCGAACCCTCTCCAGTAAATCCCTCAGCTCGCTCTCTCTCGTGGTCCAGAGCGCCCCGGTCGAGTCCAAATCGCTCCTAATCGCCTCTAAATCCGTAGTCAGTCGGAGGCCGATATACAGGCTCGTGTCCAGCTGTGTTTTGATCCTCTCCTCCTCATCCTGGAGTGGCTCGCTCGAGCCTGCCGTGTCCAGCGCGAGCTGGGACGTTCCCAGTGAGTCCTCCTCCCCTGCACCCGAGTCGGTCCACGAGGACTCCTCTTTACGGCGTTCCATCCAACGCTGGTTAAGCTCCTCCGTGATCTCCGCCGTGAGGCTGTCCAGCAGTGTCTCGTGCCTGGACAGTTCCTCCTGCAGCTTCAGCACCTCCTCGCACCGGCGCGTGTACTCCTCAAACTCTGCACGCACCTCCGGGGACAACTGCCTCTCACCCTCAGAGCTCGCGCACGCATCCAAACTCTTCTCAAACAGATAGGTGTTCTGCACATAATTGGTCCCGAGCGTTCTGACCCGGTCGAAGTGGACTTTGGCCTCGTAACGGTCAATGTCTTTGTCCAGCTCGTGAATGCGCTGCACCTGCTGCCGGATGGTGTGGTCCTGGGACACAATCAGGTGCACGAGCGTCTCCATCTTCTCCATGGCGGGCTTGTTCCGGCTCAGCGCCTGGGCGCGTTTCTTGTTGATCTTCTCGAGCTTGCGGAAGGCTTTGCGCACAATCCGCCGCTGCTTCTCCTGAGAGAACGCCATGGTGACCCGCGCTGTTCCCTGGTACACGCACGGGCTCTCCTTGCTTGGCACTACGCGCGCCTCAGCGCTGCGCGGACCACTGTTTGGCAGAGACGCGTCCTGTTTCACGAGCACGAACCTCACGTTCTCTTGTTCGTCGCCCCACGCGTGCCAGAGCCGCAGGATCTTGCTCTTGTTCGGCAGGATGCGCTCGAAACCGCGCCACTTCTCCACCACGCAGTAGGACTCCGGCGAGCCCGCGAGCACCGACGCAGCCGCAGATGGCTGCATGCCCTGGTGCTGGTCGAGCAGCACGCGCACCACATCGGCGCAGGTGGTCCGCCGAGACAAACCCGAGATGAGCTTTTCCTCGCGACAAACCCACACCGAAATCTTACCCTCTTCCGCCTCCATTTCAGCACCTGCGGGAGGCGCAGTCTGTCTCCAGCAGCAGGGCGAGCTCGAAAGTAAAGTGTGTATAAAGTCCAGTAAAGTTCAGGGTGAACTAAAATATTTCCAAATCATTTCCGGTTAGCTGTTAGTCAATAAACACTTTCCTCGAGTGCCTTCACCTCGGGACGTCTTTCTCTCTACACAACTTCACGCACAAACGCTCGCGGAGCGTCACTGTGGCAACGGGACTCGCCCCCAGCGCGCCCCTGGAGTCACGTGATGTCCCGTGCCCTGTCGAGACTGCCCCTCAAACACCGCCCATTCCTGTCCCGAGCCAAGACACCCACACACGTCACTCCCACACACCCCGGCGGTTTATATCTGTGTGTGTGTGTGTGTGTGAATGAGAAAGTGTGTGATAATAGTCCTTATGTGTGTAGCACATTTCAAACACTTAACACGAACACAAGACAGCAGAAACACAGAAGCCAAGATGTTGTGTAATCCATCAGGGGTCTGCGGAGAGCTCCGTTAGCGTACCCAACCCCCCCAGGAGCACAGAGATCCATCAGGGGTCTGCGGAGAGCTCCGTTAGCGTACCCAACCCCCCCAGGAGCACAGAGATCCATCAGGGGTCTGCGGAGAGCTCCGTTAGCGTACCCAACCCCCCCAGGAGCACAGAGATCCATCAGGGGTCTGCGGAGAGCTCCGTTAGCGTCCCAATCCCCCCAGGAGCACAGGCGGGGTGGGGTCTCCCTGTGACGTGTACATTCCAGGGTGTGTGTGTGTGT
>CM050202.1:717500-730000 GCA_027475355.1 Coilia nasus
AGATAATGAATGATTGAATGATTAATGAAAGATCTGCTTACCACTACATTCGGTTCCACTGTACGAGCCCAGGCTCAAAGCCAAACCGAGTAGTTTCAGGCGAAATTTCCTGAAGAGCCTGCCACCACCTCGCAGCCAGCATGCTCCACCCACCCTGGACCGAAGTTGTCGCTCACCGTCAAAGGGGAGTACCGAGGAGACTCTCTCCACCTCCTCCTTTCGACCTCTCAAACCGGTAACGGTGCTAGCCGACAGTAACGTAGCTCACCCTGCTCACGACATTTCTCTTCCCCCACAGCATCACGTCCGAAGCCGCCTGCTCCGAGACGAGTCGCCCGGGAGAGACCCCGTCACCCCCCGTCCTCCACCCGGCCAGCAGCGGTCCTCATCGGGTCCTCCATGGTGCGCCATGTGACCCTACCGAGGAGCGAGACGTGGTGCCTGCCCGGAGCCCGTGTGGAAGACGTTCAGGCCAGGGTGCCCGAGGTGGTGGAGCAGCACCCGACCGCCTCTACAATCGTGGTCCACGTCGGGTCGAATGACATCAGGCTCCAGCAATCCGAAAAACTTAAGTCTGATTTTACCTCTCTAATTCAAACCACACTCGCTACTGGCAAAAAATGTATTGTCTCAGGCCCTATCCCATCTGCTTGCTTCTCAGATATGCAGTTCTCCCGCATCCGCCAGCTCCACGTGTGGCTGATGGGGCACTGCAGTCGCGAGAACGTCCCGTTCACGGACAACTTCGGGAGCTTCTGGAGAAGACGGAGCCTGTTCGCACGGGACCGTAGCTATTAACCTGGAGCTAGCACTGGAAGCCCATCACACGCCAGACTGACAATAGCACACTCTTGGTTTAAATCCTACCTCACTGGACACTCCTTTGAAGTGTCATGGCAAGGACAACTGTCATCAACTCACACCCTCTCCACAGGGGTGCCCCAAGGGTCGGTGCTGGGCCCCCTTCTCTTCGCCATCTACACCACCTCGCTGGGCCGTGTCATCCGCTCACACGGCTCCTCCTATCATTGCTATGCTGATGATACAAAGCTGTACCTGTCATTCCGACCAGATGACACCACGGTCTCCGCACGCATCTATGCCTGTCTCTCCGCATGGATGAAGGAACACCACCTCCAGCTCAATCTGTCTAAGACTGAACTCCCAGCTCAGGAGTCAATCCACCATGATATCAGCCTAAATATGGACTCACGATTGCTCCGAACAAGGTTGCTAAAAACCTCGGCGTCATGATTGATGACCGGCTATCTTTTTCTGACCACATTGCCTCCGTAGCGCGGTCGTGCCGTTATGCCCTATATAACATTAGAAAAATCAGACCGTACCTGACCCAATATGCTACTCAGCTCCTGGTACAGGCTATGGTCATCTCTCGCCTCGACTATTGCAACGCCCTCCTGGTTGGCCTTCCTGCTTGTGCAATCAAACCATTGCAAATGATCCAGAATGCAGCAGCACAACTGGTTTTCAATCAACCCAAATAGATGCATCCACTCCACTCCACTTTTCATCAACCTGCACTGGCTCCTGGTGGCTGCCAGAATTCAACACAAAGCTTTGACTCTAGCCTACAAAGTCACTTCCGGATCTGCCCCCACCTATCTAAACGGCATACTAAATGCTTACATCCCGTCCAAAGCTCTGCGATCCTCTATTACGAACCGCCTGGCCATACCCTCTCCTAAGACACAGCAAGGTCACTCCAAGCTTTTCTCGGTGGTTGCCAATCGGTGGTGGAACAACCTACCAGTCGCTACAAGAGCAGCAATATCCCTCTCCACCTTCAAAAGGCTTGTGAAGACCCTTCTCTTCCGAGACTGCTTTCCTTCCTAACAAAACTAATTTCTACTAACCATCTCTTTACATAGGTACCTTCGATGTTCTCTACACATCTGTTAGCTATTATGTCCTCCTTTTGTAAGTCGCTTTGGATAAAAGTGTCTGCTAAGTGTAATGTAATGTAATGTAATGACAAGTAAGTTCCAAGCCAGCACACCTCAATAGCAATTTAACCTGAGCTGATGATATATCTCACCTCCCTATCACCAGTGCTCGGAATACTGTGCTTGGCCCAGTCAGATAATTTGCTCCATCAAATTCCTCCCTTATAACCCACCATAGGCAACGTAAGCATAGAACCACAGGCTGCATACCTAACAATCTAATTAATATCCAGCTCAGGCGTCAGGTAAATAGACCTAAAACCGTCATAAATGCTGCTGTCTTTAATGTAAGGTCCCTCACCAATAAGAGCTTTTTCATAAACGATTACATCTCGGACAATAAACTACAACTTATGTTCCTTGTGGAAACCTGGTTAAAAAAAGACGGGGCTGCCACCCTTATTGAAGCCTGTCCTCCTAACTATAAATTCTATCAGTCGATAAGAAACAATAAAAGGGGTGGCGGTGTAGCTGTCATTTTCTCCAGTAAACTCAGTTGTACATGTGTACTGTAATGAGATACATTTAGGCACCTAGCGATCAAAGTTAAGACCGATCACAGCTTAATCCTTATCACACTATACAGACCGCCAAAAAGCTCACCAACCTTTTCATCTGACTTCTCCACCCTCGTGTCAACAATACTTACAAACTACGACAGAACAATTATCACGGGAGATTTTAACATTCATGTTAATAAAAGCGGTGAGTCAAATGGCAAAGACCTGCTGAACACCTTGGACGGCTTTGAGCTATATCGGTACGTAACAGAAGCTACTCATCAACTAGGAAACACGCTCGACCTAGTAATATCGCAAGCCGCAAACATTAACAACATTTCTGTGTCAGATACTGCCATCTCCGATCATTACTGCGTCTTATTTGAATTCCCATTTACTATACATAGCAATAGAGAGACCTGTGCAACCCACAAACGATATAATAAATGAATCAGCAGAACAAAAAATCACTGAACTTATTAACACCCGTGACCTCCTCAAAGGCCACCAATCACTCGATGAAATGGTGGTTGGCTTTAATAGCAACCTGAAAGAAATTTTAGACAAAACACAGCTCACGAGTTAAAACCTCACCATGGATAAATGATTCAGAAAGAGAGAAAAAAAGGCAATGCAGAACAGCAGAACAAGCATGGAGAAAATCTAAATTAGAAGTCAATCGTATAATCCTAAAAGAACATATTATTACCTATAACAATGCAATATGCACGGAAAGAAGAATCTATTTATCCAAAATTATTGTAAACCATCACAACAACACAGGAGTATTATTCTCCATGATTCAAAAAGTGCTAAATCCTGCGCCAGTTTGTGATATGCTTAGTCTAGCCACCACTCCAAAATGCGAAGAGTTTGCAGAATTCTTCACGAACAAAATATTAGCCATTAGAGCAGAAATCATTCGAGACCCTAACTATCTACATGATGCCCCTAGCAGGGAACCACCGACCCTACAAAACTTTAGCACCATTACAGAGGACAAACTCTATAAACTTGTTAAACATAGCAAGCAGTCAACATGCAGCCTTGACCCCATTTCCACTTTCTTTTTGAAAAATAATTTTAACTACGTCTCCACACTCTTATCTGGACTATAACACACTAAGTAACTATAGACCCATCTCCAACCTCCCATTTATAAGCAAAATACTTGAAAAGGCTGTCTTCATACAGCTCAACAAATTCCTTAATAAAAACGACATCTTAGAAAAATTCCAGTCAGGCGTTAGAGCAAGTCATAGTACAGAGACTGCTTTAACCAAAATAGTAAATGACAGTACATCAGGGAAGCAGAATCCATCGACGTCTTCAAACGACAAGACCTACCTATTCAACCTTGCTTATACCTAACTACTCGGACCAAAGTCCCTTCAGTCAGACTCTTCTGCTCAGATCAAAGGCCCTTCAAACAGTCAGAGACTTTCCGTTACCAGCTCCGGCTTCCTAGAAAAACAGGGAGTTTTCCTCACTGATTCCCGAGGTTTCTTCCTGAATTTACACAAATCAAACAAGCAAGGAGTTTTCCTCACCCCTGTTGCTCCCTGGGGACACTAACAACCGACTGCGCCTAAATGAACTTTCCTCGTCTAGCGCCTCTGGTTTGCAAGGACTGCTGACCTATGTTCACATAAGAGCCCGCATCAACAGGGCATTGCGTAGTTCTAGCGCCACTGGACTACGAAGACTACTGATTGGGGCCTACAAGAACTGTCTACCCATGTTCACGCAAGAGTCAGTTTGCTACTGTATTCATCTGCTCCGGCACCGCTGGACTGCTAGAAATGTTGTCCTGTAACAACCCTGCTAAACTGTAAAGCACTTTGAGCTGCATCTTGCATGTATGAATTGTGCTATACAAGTAAAGATTATTATTATTATTATTATTATTATTATTATTATTATTATTATACTCTGCAACGCCTTATCCTTCACACTCTGGTCCTACACACACACACACACACACACACACACACACACACACACACACACAGACACACACACACACACACACACACACGCCTTAAAAACACAAAAGCTTAACACACAAACACACAGTAGCAGTACAGGATGTATTTGTTAGGGGTGTGTGTGTGTGTGTGTGTGTGTGTGTGTGTGTGTGTGTGTGTGTGTGTGTGTGTGTGTGTGTGTGTGTGTGTGTGTGTGTGTGGAGGTCAGATCACAGGCAGCAGTTTCAACAGCAGCCAGAACAGTAGAGCCTGCAGCTACACGGCCTTACAAGCCCAGCCCAAGCACGTGTGTGTGTGTGTGTGTGTGTATGCGTGTGTGTGCGTGCGTGCGTGTGTGCGCGCCTGTGTGTGTGTATGCGTGTGTGTGCGCGTGCGTGCGTGCGTGCAGAAGCTGAAGCAGCCAACCAAACCAGAGCAGCGTGAACGCAATAGCAAACAAAGCAGGAAAAGAAGAGAGGAGAGGAGAGGAGAGAGGAGGGGAGAGGAGAGAGGAGGGGAGAGGAGAGGAGAGAGGAGGGGAGAGGAGAGAGGAGGGGAGAGGAGAGGAGAGAGGAGGGGAGAGGAGAGGAGAGAGGGGAGAGGAGAGGAGAGAGGAGGGGAGAGGAGAGGAGAGAGGAGGGGAGGGGGAGAGGAGAGGAGAGGAGAGGAGAGGGGGAGAAGAGGAGAGAGGAGGGGAGGAGAGGAGAGGAGAGGGGGAGAAGAGGAGAGAGGAGGGGAGGAGAGGAGAGAGGAGGAGAGGGGGAGAGGAGAGGAGAGGAGAGGAGAGGGGGAGAAGAGGAGAGAGGAGGGGAGGAGAGGAGAGGAGAGGAGAGAGGAGGAGAGGGGGAGAGGAGAGGAGAGGAGAGAAGAGGAGAGGGGGAGAAGAGAGGGGAGGAGAGAAGAGGAGAGAGGAGGGGAGGAGAGGAGAGGAGAGAGAGGAGAGGAGAGGAAGAGAGGAGGAGAGAGGAGCGGAGCAGAGGAGAGGAGAGAAGAGGAGAGGAGAGTTTTCAGCAGATCAGGCTCGTAAGAGAGCAGTACTCACCATACTGGTCACCTAAACACACACACACACACACACACACACAAATAACAAACATCAGCTCTTACTGCACCATGACCCCCCCCAACCTCAACCGCAATGCACCATGGGTAGCGGCACAGTACCACCAGAGTGTTGAGGGAGGGAGAGTCGCCAACAGCCCTTTGCTTCCGTGTTCTATGTTCGCAAGGGGGGGGAATTCAAGATTCGTTTCATTGAAATGAATGGGACACGTGTGGAGTTTAACTAATAAATTGGTCATTACGTCTTTCTGGAGTTGTTAAGGGTTTTTTGGAATCATGTGTCACAATCCGCAACTATTTGTAATAATTTCAAGCCTAATAGTGTAAGTTGTTACTGTTTGGATTTTGAGAAAATTAGCTTTGTTTCAGGTCAAGCAGCAACCACTTACTATGTGGTTGTTAGCGCGCTAACGCTAGCGAACTACGCTAATGTAATGTTTTAAATTGAAAGCTGTCATTTTACTCACTAACACCCACCTAGATACTGTTACTGATATTAGCGTAAGCAGACAAAGTAATAGGTTTACAGGATTACAGCAATGTATTAAATTCAAGGTGAGTCCAATCACTGTTAGCGTTTAGCACATTGGTGTTGTCATAGTTACTACCATTCACTTGAATGAGCTAGTTCGTTAGCTTGCTAGCTCGCTTTACAGACACACAACATTATTTTCTTAGAGTTCGAAATAGGAATTTTTTGGCAACATACATCATCCTAGACAACAATACACTACAAAGAATTATATTCATAATTTTTTACAGCTTATTAAAATAAAATAAAAATATGTTATAACGTCATATGACACGCCCATTTATGCGGTCCGGACGTGTTCACGTTGGGTCCCATAGTAACATATTATGTTGGCTAATCATTGTAGAATCTAAGATCTTTGGTACCACCAAACACACACACACACACCCCAAAACACACAACACCTGCTCATTCTGTCTTTTTATCTTACCTTTTTCTTTTACCCAAAACACACACTCTTCATTAGGGGTGGGAACACACACACACACGCACTCTCTCTCTCTCTTCATGAGGGGTGGGAATTGATCAGATTTTATCAATACCAATGCCACTGTCAATTCTGTCTATCAAACCAATTCCTACTCAATTCTCCTATTGATTCTTAAGTAGTTTAAGTGGAAAAACCGTGTATAAGACAAACCACTATTTCTGTGTCTTAAAAAGTAATTTGGTGCGTCTGTCGGTACTCCAGACGTTGCCTTCCGGTGAGGGTGTTGACTTTTAGGAAACGGAAATACGTCAGGGGGTCCTTTCTGAAATGTATGTATGAAGTGTCGCGCTAAATGGGATGACGATTGCTGTGGATTATTGAAAATCCAGCACCACGAACAAATATAAATGTAAGTATCTGTCTTATAAATAAAGTTTGAAACCCATTATTGGAATGTTAGTGATGTGTTTTTCATACACGTATGTAATAATCGTTTGCTATTGTGGTGTAACGAAATAAATCGCCGTAGTGTTAGCTAACTAGCTGCTTAGCAAGCTATGTTCCTCCAATCACTTGTATAGGTCGTCAGATAGTATTTAGCATTGCTGTCGTAACTTTAATCAGTTATGCCATAGACGTGTGTCCTGGCACTTTTTTTCATCAAATAATTTTACAGATAATCATGTATTAATTATGTATTATGTAAGCACCTTTTGCACATAGTTTTAAGTTCTTCACCATGTTTAGATGAGACCGATATATTATAAATTGAGTAGGCTATTTGTTGTAGCTCAGCTTTTATAGACAGTATTTGTGAATTAATGGCTAAAGAAATGAAGAAAAGGCACCACAGTGTTGTGTTATATCATGCTGATGCATATAACAAAGTGTCAGTACATTCTTTTTTACTTCTTTTCTTTCAACCATGCCGGCAGATCATCAAAATCCGGCATACAACTGTGCAGCGATGGACGTGATAACAGGTAAAACATGTTTTTTCTTTTTTCAACGAGTAGCTTCGTAGTCCAACTACTACTTTGGTAATGTGAGTGGAAGTCACGCAAGCCATAGATAACTAGCTAGGAAGATATTGCCTTCAAATCATCGGCGAAATTTGCATTTCTTGACTGTACGTTCTTAAATGCTTCACATGGAGCAGGATTAGATATGCCCTCCCCAATTCCTTATTTTATGTCAGGTTCGTGTTCTCTGTAAAACTGCACCTTTGAGTACATGTTTGCATTTTAAGGGTTACAGTAAGGATTGTGGTTTGGTTGTGGCATAGGTAGTTCCCACGGTCACGTCCCTCCTCTGTAAGTTTAGATGTTTTTTTTTTGCTTGCTCATCTTGTGTGCAAAAGTTGATATGTGGTCTACCTGCGTTTGGCGCCTGGCTCGCTCCGTGTCTGATTTTGTGTTGTTTTGTTTTCTTTCACTATCAGGTATGCCACTATTTTGTTTTCTTGAAATTACACTTGTATAAAATATGCACTCACCGTCGCGGGCTCTTTTGCTTTTGTTGTTTGACGACTGGTAAGGCGTCTGGCTTGCTGCTGATATACAGGGGTGGCCCAAAAAACTGAACCACATTTTAAAGGATTATATTCCCTCAATCCGTCAGGCTACCAATGTTAGAAACCATGACATTGAAGCACATTCAGTAAAGATGTTGTCAGAGATGGAGAACACATTAAACACCTTGATGTGCCCATAAAAACAACACAACTCCATAAAATCAGAATTTGGACATGTCACTAACCATTAGGCCACAGCAACCACATCTTGTTCACTCTTATATGCAATATTTTCTTTTGTTTATGAAAGGACCCCCCCCCCCCTTTTTTTTTTTCAACAGCGCAACAAAACTACAAAAATAAATGGGTTGTGGTGTCATTCAATGGACACAACACCAAGTGCAGGAGCGGAGGGGGGAGATGGATAAACTACCTTTGTTGCATGCATCATCTCATACAGGTGAGTACGCCCTTCACGTTTTAACAAAATGTTACATCTTTTCAAGGGACAATACTACACAAATAAAACTTGGATATGTTTTTGAGTTAGTGTAAAGTATCATGTGGTAAAATATTTTATGTAAGCACGATTGTTATGCAACACCTCCTTTATATGACATTCACCAGAGCTGCTCAGCTGTTTCTTGATGCTTGGCCCACCAAAGACTTGCCATCACACACCAACTGCTGGGCTCCTATCCTCCTGACCCCTGGTAACTCCTCCAGGACTGTTTTTTGAAGCGTCTTTGCTGTGATGTACTGTAAAGGAATAGTGGTATGTGGTGTCTTGCCAAACTTATTTCTCTGTCTTTCTTCTGTTTTTGTGACACTGTGGCAGTTTGTGTGTGTATGTATTTCTCCGTCAGTTTTAAGTTAACTTTGCTTGCCTTTATTTACAGATGTGGAAAGTTGGGTTGCTTCATGTCAGCAGTGTCAACGGTATACTTTAAAAACTGTGCGAGGCTCCTGAGAAGTAAGAAGGCTCCAGAGGTGGCCCTGAAGACTCTTCTGGCACAAGGTGGAGCCAGGAAGATCGTAACAGACCAGGGGCGAGAGTTTGATGATGTCTCTCAAGGCTGAGGGCTGTCGAGTTAGGAAATGGGATGAAAGAACGTTGGACTGGACCTTTCAAGGTCTAGTAGTTGTCAGTACAACGACTGCTGTGGTTGATGGTGGAGGTTAACAGCTATTTACTTTCTGAAAAGACATAGGCTACCAGAGATGGAGGGTTTTGCATGTCTGCAAGCAATCTCTTGGTATGTAATGTATGCCAAACACCCACTAGGAATTAGTAGGGTTCAGAGGATTTATCTGTTTGTAGAGCAGCAAATCATTTTGTGACAGATATAGATAGGCTGTACAATGTTGGGCAAGATCGTCAATGTGTGGTGGTCCTTAGCCCTGAGAAGAGGGACAGGGTGCTCAGGCAGGCCCTTTGTGAATTTTGTGGAAGTTTGTGAATACAGGCATAGCTCAGCTGTTTTCTATTTTTTTCTTGTATTTCCTAGGATGATGAAGCATACCACGCTCTCACTACAGACATATATATTGTGGTATCGTAGCTGGGAGGTAGCTATATCAGGGACATTAAGTTAGATGATGTGGTGCTTCTGCCATGCCTTGTTGGCAAGGGCACTCCTGAACGTGGTAACCATTTCATTTTGTGGCTACTTGATGGCACCCCTTAAGAAAATAAAGATTTATGATTCATTAGGAACCTACAGGACCTTGCCTGACCAAGATTGGTTTATATTGTCCAACGCATATAGCAATGTAATTAGTGATCATTCATCCAAACTCCACTCTATTATGGTCTTGGCAAGTGGTGGGCGTAGATATTGTTGGGCCACTTTGAGATTAGGAAGGGTTATAGTTACATTTTGACAATGACTTGTTTGTTTTGAGACTCTGCTGGCACAAGTTGGAGTCATAAAGATTATAACCGACCAGGGGCGAGGGTTTGTGAATGCTGTATGTGTTACCCTCTGCACTTTACATTTTCTGTGCAGGCGAAGTTAAGTTCCTTGTGTTGTTCATTCTTAGTTATTGCTTTCATTGTTTTCCTTTTCCCCTTCAGATTAATGATTCTCTTATTGAGGTCTTTGGGATAGGTCACGCTGTAACTTCTGCCTACCACCCCCAAAGCAATGTGCAAGATGAACGAACCAATCAGAATATTAAACGTCATCTACCAAAGTACTGCAGTGACAGGGTTTTATTAAGACTGGGATTGAAGATTTAAGATTACAGTATAGTCATATAGACTATCAGGCAAATGTATCATTTTAGGTTTTTGTGTTATTACCACGTCATTGTTCTCGGCACATCATAATGTCAGTTTCTGTGATTAAAATAAATAAACACATGATATGTTGATGCCACTACTGTGTCACTGTTATTTGCATCTTGATATGTAAAAAAGAAACGTCTGATTCAGCTGTCTGCTATTTAACATAACTCCTGTAATGACTGTTAATTCGAAAGCACCAGATTTTTTATCATTACAAGGTTAAGAGGCAATGCCTTGTGTCAACTTGGCTTTTAAAATGCAGATGGCTTACTATTTATAGTATACTATCACATATATTAACCATATCTCCATTGTGCATTATTCTGTTCTCGTCTGGCGACATGACGATGCACTGGGAGCCAAGGTAAGTTATATCTGTCAAAAAAAAAATCGTTCAGAAATCTTCAAATCGTGAAAATAGCACACCAGAGTGTTTGGTAATGGCTAATATTTCGCTGCTAATCACACACTTAGCTTACGTGAGGGTAACTTGCACTAGCAGCTAAGGAGGCCTGTGGAGAGGCGTTTTCAATAATATTCGGTTAATAAGTCCGACATGTTTTAACTTGTTATTTTGTTAGTATTCCTATGGTTCAGTTCTAAATTTGAGCACACCAGCGTGTTTAGTAATGGCTAATATTTCGCTGCTAATCACATACTTCGCTTACATTAGGGTAACTTGCACTTGTTTTATGTTAGCAGCTAAGGAGGTTTAACCTAAAGCCTGTAGAGAGGCGTTTTCAATAACTTTCGGTTAATAAGTCCGACATGTTTTAACTTGTTATTTTGTTAGTATTCTTATGGTGTGGTTTTAAATTTGAACCGATACTGTATTACTAAGAAAAAAAATACGATTGTTTAATGAACAGGAGTTGAAGTGACTTTCAAACGCGACACAGCATAGGTAAGGACCTCTGGTGGACAGTTGACGTATTTCAACCAATCACATTGTTTAAATTATTTCCGTTTCCTAAAAGTCAACACCCTCACCGGAAGGCAACGTCTGGAGTACCGACAGCGTCCATAAAGCGAGCTAGCATGCTTACAAACTAGCACATTCAAGTGAATGGCAGTAACTATGGCAACATAGCGATGTGCTAAAAGCTAACAATTATTGGGCTTTAGCTGAATTAAACACATTGCTGTAACCTTAACTTTATATTGCTCTGTCCACTTAAGCTAATATCAGTAGCTAATACTGTATCAATTATCTAGGTGGGTGTCAGTGAGTAAACTAACACTTTTCAATTTTAAAAACGGCGTTAGCTTAGTTTGTCAGCCTTAGGTTGCTAACAACTAAATAGTCAGTGGTAGCTGCCAGACCTAAAACATCAAAGTCTCAAAGTTCTCAAAATCTAAACAGTGCAGTATTAGGTGTGAAATGATCACAAATAGCTGTAGATTGTGACACATGATTCCACAAAACCCTCAACAAGTCCAGAAAGACGTTATGACCAATTTATTGGTAAAATTCCACGTGTCCTTATTTCAATGTTATTTCAACGCAACCAGGCTCGACTCTGGTCTGCAGAGCGGGGGGATGTCTCCTCGGAAAACCGAATTGTAGAGAAAACGGCGTTGATGATTCTAACTCCTTTAGCGCTCAGGTAAAACATTAAAATGCCATGCAGGTAACGAGCAAATCATCTGGAAGCAGCTCTACGGCAGAACCAATTATCCCACCCCTACTCCACATCCGCCTTCCTCTCATTACAGCGGCACTAATACACACACACACACACACACACACACACACACACACACACACACACACACACAGTTAGGGCTGTTCAATTAATCGAATTCTAAATGTGATAACGATTTCAGGGCCAAACGATCTCAAAACAAATAAAATCGAGGGCAACAATGTTTTTGTCCTAATTATTTTCTACTGTTTGTACTGTACATTAGATGTATACATTAGACATTTCTACTGTTTGTACATTAGACATCAAAGGAGACTTACTAATGTTTACGAAGAAAGGTATTAGGGAAAATCCCAAGGTACAAGAATGTTTTTTCGAAATGTTTTTAAATACATTTTCAATAAATGAAGCGTGTTACTGAGGAAAACAAAATAATGGTTTGAATAATCGTGATTTTAGTTTTTGCCCAAATAATCGTGATTCAGATTTTTTCCATAATCGAGCAGCCTTACACACAGTCACTCGCACACACGCACGCACACGCACACCACACACAACTCACTCACTCACTCACGAACACACACACACCACTCACT
>CM050202.1:735000-737500 GCA_027475355.1 Coilia nasus
GTGTGTGTGTGTGTGTGTGTGTGTGTGTGTGTGTGTGTGTGTGTGTGTGTGTGTGCAAATTGTTCACACCATGCCAGCATAACACACACACTTAAGCATGTGAATCCACCTGGAAAGTGTATGTGTGTGCAAGTGTGTGTGTTTGTGTGTGTGTGTGTTTGTGTGTGTCAACACATATCTAGAGGTGCATATGTAAGCAGGACTCATCACTGCCAAACTCACGTTTAGAATCATCCCAGATAGCAAACATTTTGGCTGTGGCTTGGCATCCACACACACACACACACACACACACACATTTTTTGGATTTATGTTGGCACAGCATTAAGGCTTTGGCCACACTTTGGCATGCTTATGGTTTATCATGAAAGACTAAAAGGCGCCAGTGATACAGCTGAGTTATGGCATATGTCTGGTTAGCCAAAGCCCTGGCATTTGGCTTCATTGTGGTGTGATTATGGCTTACCACAATACATCTAAAGGCACCAGTGATAAGTCATCATTTGGCTGAGTTATGGCATATGTGAAGTCAACCCAAAGATTGAGTGAAGAGCGGGACAGCATCTTTATGGCAAGCCAAAAGACTGACCAATGCCCGGGAATTTTCAACAGCACTACCATGAGAAAGAGCCCTCCTACTTCAGTTTCTCCAGCGTAATCACTTAAGAAGGTAAGTGCACTTTGACAAATATTCAAAAATATTACCAGCAACTACACAGAAAACAGCTACAAGGTTTTCATGTGGATATCCATTTGGATTTTCCTTTCAGTTCGATGTGTTATGCGCTGAAACAGTTCCACATTCCAAACTTAAAGTTTAGGCAGTACGATGTTTTACCTGTACACAACAGGTACATCATATTATACATAATTGTAGATAATAAATCTTACATTCGTACTCAGTAAGATTCGGTTATGTTATTGTGTTACATATATTTCATTTACAGACTTATATAAGGCATAATAACATATGTAGCATATGTTGCTGTAAGAATAGCCAACGTTAGCTAGCCATCACCGTTACTGTTATAATGTTTTATGTAGCCTACGCAAGCAAGCTAACCGCTAACACCAGTCAAACATGCAGGCAAATCTGAATATCACTACACAGAGAGCACAGTGCCCTCTGCTGTCTTTTTCAGAAATGTTCTCTTGTATATCATATGCCTCCATGTCAGGGACGAAAATCGTTCATGTTGTGATCCTATTCATTGCCGTTCCAGCTATGGCCACCGAGGTCCAGACTTCGCGTAATTCTTAGAGCTACAAATAAATATGTACGATAAATAGTCAACTAGATGTCTTTGCAGCGACTATACGCCCTCATGTTTACTTCCACTTTTCATGCTGTACCCAAGTGTGGCAGTAATCCCGGAGGGTGTTGCAGCTAATTATATAACAAATTAAGTAATTCAGTTTGTTTTTTTTGTCTTATATAACAAATTAAGTAATTCAGTTAGTTTTTTTTGTCTTATATAACAAATTAAGTAATTCATTTTTTTTGTCTTATATAACAAATTAAGTAATTCAGTTTGTTTTTTTTGTCTTATATAACAAATTAAGTAATTCAGTTAGTTTTTTGTCTTATATAACAAATTAAGTAATTCAGTTTGTTTTTTTTGTCTTATATAACAAATTAAGTAATTCAGTTTGTTTTTTTTGTCTTATATAACAAATTAAGTAATTCAGTTTGTTTTTTTTGTCTTATATAACAAATTAAGTAATTCAGTTTGTTTTTTGTCTTATATAACAAATTAAGTAATTCAGTTAGTTTTTTTTGTCTTATATAACAAATTAAGTAATTCAGTTAGTTTTTTTTGTCTTATATAACAAATTAAGTAATTCAGTTTGTTTTTGTCTTTCAGATGCAGTGAGAAGAAACCCTGCATGCGCTGCTGCCACGGACGCAGACATCACAGCAAGAGCAGCTAGGAAATAAATAAATAAATAAATAAATAAATAAATAAATCAATAAATAAATAAATAAATAAATAAGCCATTTGGCATAGTTATGGTTCCATTCTGGGTAACTTATGGCTACTCTTTGGCTGGAATGTGGGAATTTGGGAATTTTGGGGGGCAGTTATGGCTATGTTTTGGAGTTCCATAGTGGGTTTTGGGCAGGTTTAGGTTGATTTTGGGGGCAGTTATGGCTATGTTTTGGAGTTCCATAGTGGGTTTTGGGCAGGTTTAGGGTTGATTTTGGCCTCCTTTGGTTATAATTTTGGCATTCCTATGTTGTGCCACAATAGGACCATGTGTCGTGCCCAAACTTTGGTAAAAAGGCAAGCCAGTTTTGGGCCAAATGTGGGCCATAATTATTTTGCCATCTGGGATGACTGTTGCTATAGCAACCAGTGTTAATTGATGTGTGTGTGTGTGTGGGGGGGGGGGGGGGGGGGGTGGGGGGGGGGGTGGGTGTGGGTGTGTGTGTGTATGCTGCCATGGGTTTGCTTGTAAATACCTCCACCAAGTCCTGATTAATATTCGGAATGGAAGC
>CM050202.1:752500-755000 GCA_027475355.1 Coilia nasus
ATAATCACTGGAAATATAAGGTAACACAACATCTTCAACACCTTTCCTAATTTGGCATCTTAAGTGACAGCTCTGTAGTAGCGATTTATTTTACTTCAGTTTGGCTTGGCTATGCTGCTTCAGGGAGAACGTTGTCCAATCAGAGCTCACGGCGACCCGTGGAAACCAATCAAGTAACTGCTAAATCGGCCGGTGGAACTCCGCTTCGGCCCAAACGCAAAGACTGGGCAAGCAACGTAAAATTGGTAGTGGAATACAAAAAAAAAGGTAGTGGGAATTCCTGAAGGTGCGGCGGCCCGCCGCAGTCATTTGTACATAGCGGAAACACTGAATTAGATCAACACCTTGCAATTTTTATCAGCCAAATATGAGCTAGGTCATCTATAGGCTATTGCATTACTTTTGTTTACTGATGGCAACTGTTGCTAAAGGAAGAAAAGTATTGTTTTAAACCAATGGTAGGCTACCACTACCGTCAGCCCAAACGGTCGGAAATGGCAAATATATATGAATTTAATAGAAAAACAAGTGATTTTGACCTATTGGCTTGACACACACGTTTAGAACAGTTAACTGCGAAGTCACCGCGAAGAACCACGTTACCATGCACAAGGCATAAAGGAGAGACACTGGCAAGTTGGGATCTTATGTCGGCAGCTCCACACTTCAGCACTGCGAAACTGCATAAAAAAGTAGCCTAAAATGACACAAGGCAATGTTATAGGCCTAGTCATTTGTTTCTTCCAATTAATTTGACAAGGAGTCATTTAATCACCGCGGTGGGCAATTGAAATGTTACCAGCCAAGCATTCACCACCAGCCACGAGACACACAGAGAATATAGGATTGCGCTCGCTTGAGTAAAAGCAATTCAGATTTATTTTATGTGGGGAAGGGGGATTGGTTTGTTATACCATGTCTTTATATCCGTAGTTTTTTATGCTTCTCTCGAATTTGCCGGGCTGTTGTTCGCTAACCCCACTTTGCTTAGCGACATCTAGCGGTTTCTATTCGAACTGCAGTCATGGCCAATTAACCGGATATTCGCCGGACAGGATTTTTGAAAACCAGATTAAGTAAAGTCTGGTATGAACACAAGAGGTTCTAGGATAAATTTTATCCCGATTCTGAATCCGGATTTTGAAAAACGCAGTCTGAACGGGGCCTTTATCTCCCCTCTCTCTCCCTCTCTCTCTCTCTATCTCCTTCCCTCTCCCTCCCTCCCTCTCTATCTCCCCTCTCTCTCTGTATCTCTCCTTCCCTCTCCTTCCTTCTCTCTCTGTATCTCTCCTTCCCTCTCTCTCTGTATCTCTCCTTCCGTCTCTCTCTCTCCTCCTCTCCTTCCCTCTCTCTCTGTATCTCTCCTTCCCTCTCTCTCTGTATCTCTCCTTCTGTCTCTCTCTCTCCTCCTCTCCTTCCCTCTCTCTCTGTATCTCTCTCTCCTCCTCTCCTTCCCTCTCTCTCTGTATCTCTCTCTCCTCCTCTCCTTCCCTCTCTCTCTGTATTTCTCTCGTTCCCTCTCTCCCCCCTTCTCTCTCTCCCTCTTTCTCTGTCTGTCTGTCTGTCTCTCTAGCTGCATCGCCCTGCCCACCTCACGGGCATTCTAGAACACTGCCACATGCTACAGACCTCTTTAGCGTAGCATCGCTAGTTGTTTCTTTAGCCTAGCATTGCAAGTTGTTTCTTTAGCATAAATCACTAGATGTTTCTTTAGCATAGCATCGCTAGTTGTTTCTTTAGGGTAGCATTGCTAGTTGTTTCTTTAGCACAAATCACTAGTTGTTTCTTTAGCATAAATCACTAGTTGTTTCTTTAGCATATCATCGCTAGTTTCTTCGTTAGCGTAGTATTGCTAGTTGTTTCTTTAGCATAAATCATTAGTTGTTTCTTTAGTATAAATCACTAATTGTTTTTTTTAGCATAGCATCACTAGTTGTTTCTTTAACGTAGTATTGCTAGTTGTTTCTCAGTTGTTTCAGACACACACACAGAAACAGACACACACACAGAAACAGACACACACACACAAACAGATACACACACACAAACAGATACACACACGAACACACACACAGACACACACACACAGACACCGACACAGACACTATGGAATCAGATTTGTGCCTTTAAATTAAAAGAAGACTTTTACAAACCCAATAAAAAAATATCAATTCAAAATACCAAATTAAAAAAATCAACCAAAAAAAATTTTTTCAAATAAAAAATACAAGATTGCAATTAAAAAATGTCAAATTGTGTAACAAAAAGTTGCTTTCGCCTCTTTCTCAGTTTTGGATGTTGCCGTTTTCTTTGATCACGACTCCAGCCTTCTCGTTTGCGCTCCCTGATTTTTTGATTGCGATTTTGGCACAAACGTGCCTGGTGGGACGGGATTCTCATGGGTGCATTCCTATTGGTGTATTCACATTTGACGGACAGCTAAGCAAGCGTATGACGCGGCTCTGGCCACAGCAGCTACTCTGCTTCTGATTGGTTCTAA